>BSBK01003111.1:437500-765000 GCA_027943335.1 Chamaecyparis obtusa | reverse complement strand
ACTTGTTGATTGATCATTTGTAGTTTCTCCATGGATAATAGGTGCATTAGCCATCTACTCATAAAGACCATTTCCCTACATCATACTCCATTACTCTGGTAATCCATCTATCTCTCTTCTCATTCAATTCCCTACTCAACAAGAACTCCTTAACACTGGGATGTGTTACCATAAGATGAATTTTATTGTGAGATAACAGGTGCCTAAACTTCTTAAGGCTCTTCACAATAGCTAGAACATACTTCTCTACAAATTTATACCTTTTCTCATAATCATCAAGAACCTTACTAAAGAAAGAAATAGGTTTTTCAAAGCCTTCTTCATTCCATTTTACTAAAATTACAGAAATAACATCATATCTTTCATAAGAATATAAAATAAAATCTTCATTTAAAATTAGGATTCACTAATGTTGGGGTTGATGTTAAGGCCTTTTTGATCGCTTGAAAGTTGTTCTTTCCTTCTTTAGTCTAGCGGAACACTGATTTTTTTTTAACAATGTTTTCAAAGGCTTCAAGAGATTAGCTATATCAGGTAGAAAATGTCTTACAAAATTAATCCTAACTATAAAGCTTTGCATATCCTTTTTGTGATGTGGTAAGGGTGGCTCTAGAATGACTGCAACTCTCTTAGGATCAACAATAATGCCATGTTTGGATATAATATATCCTAATAATTTTCCCTCATGCATATAATATACACATTTTTTAGGATTGAAAGAAATGCCAAATTCTCTAACCTCTCAAAAATCTGCCTAAGATGCTCAATGTGATCTATTGCATTCTTAGAGTAAACTATAATATCATCTAGGTAGACCAGTACAAACTTGTACATCAAATTGTTGAAATCCATATCCATATCCTTTTGAAAGGTTTCCCCTGCATTAGACAAACCAAAAGGTATCCTTTTGCAATCCATAGTACCCCACTTTGTGGTAAATGCATTTCTAAACTAATCTCCTTCCCTAACTAAAATTTGGTTATATCCTGAATAACCTTCCAGAAGCGAGAAATGCTTTGAAGCTGAAACATATTGGAGTATTTTCTCCATGGATGGAAGAGGATGATATTCTTTTAATGACACTCTATTAAGGTCTCTAAAATCAATACATAACCTTAGTTCTCCACTCTTTTTCCTAACATGATCAAGGTTTGACACCCAGCTGATGTGCTTAATGGGAAAAATGATACCACTCTATAAGTTTGAAAACTTTCTTTTGCATCAAAGGCTCAAGTTTAGGATTGATTGGCCTCTTTTTTCATCTTATAGGCTTAGCATTTGGTTCTAACTCAATTGTATGTTGGGAAATTTACGGATTAAATCCTTCCAGGTCTCCATATCCCCAAGAAAAAATGTCATTATATTCCTAAAACAACTGAATATAAGACTTTTTTTCTAAAGGAGAACTTACCTTTCCAAATTTTAGACTCTCACCTTTAGCAATTTTGAGGTCTTCATAATTATCTTGTTGGACCAACAAGTTGGTTTTATTCTTTCTTTCCTGATCATCTATTTTAAAGATGGTTTCTAGAGTGACCAATCCCTTAGGTAACTTGTTTTACTTCACCTATATAACTTGGTCATCATACTATTGTTTTAGCTCGCTCTGGTTAGAGGTTGAAAAAAATCCTCCTCAAGGAAAAAAATAGAATATGCTCATCACAATCAAAAACTTGCCAATTAATAGCATTGTCAGGAATTGAAGGCCTGACCACAATCTTAACATGTTTTTGTGCACTTTTTCTTTATTAACATCATCAGGTATGTCAAATTGTGCTCCTACAGTAGCTAACCTATTAGCATGCTAATTTAACCTTCTAGGGATAATGATCAGATTAAATGCATCAAAGTTCTCAATAGCATCCCATATTCTATGTTTATAGATTTTGAGTGTATAATTTTTTGTAATATGCACCCCTCTAACCTAATTGACAATCAATTTTCTATCCCCAAAAACTTTCAAACACCTGACTCCCCTCTTCCTGACCCACTCAGACCTTGAATCAGACCTTTGTACTCAGTTGTATTATTTGTGCAAGAAAAGATAAAATGGAAGGTTGCATAATAATTATCTCCTTCAGGGGATAGTAACATTGCACACCCCTACACCATTATTACTCCTAGAACCATAAAAATACATCTCCCAAATCCCTTCAATTTTTGTCCTTCACATTTTACCAAATTTGACATGAAAACATTAGTCTCATGAATGACAAAAGCACCCAAGTTTGGTTGTTCCACATGCTCATACTAAAATTCAGCCCAATTTTAAAATGCCACTCATCCAACAAGATGTATGGGATGTCATCTATTTGAATTTGATTTTCTTGAATAGTAGGCTTCTCTTCTAACTTAGTAGTAAACAAATTAGCATTGATTGGGCTTGGATTATAGGGCTCAATGTCATCTTTAGCTATTGGGTCCAATTGAATGGTCACTTTAGTCCATATTTGGTCCTAAACAACATGTGTGACTAGTCAGAAGAAAAGTATCCACCTATTTTTACAATAAAGTCTCTAGAAAGACACAAGGTAAAATGAGGTGATAGCTCAATGATGTAGATATCTTGTGGAACTGAGAAATTAGGATAGGCTTGAAGCATTAAACTCAAAACTTTAATAACTCCTATAGCATTGATTGGTGTCCCATCTAGCTATACAACTCCTTTTTCAAGTGGTTAATATTTAATACACAACTTATCCACTATTTACTTGGGCATGAGTGAGTTGGGTGGTCCCGCAATAGTGTGTCCCACTTTTTTAGACATGCTGATTTTTGCTGAAATAACACATTTTTAATAAAATATGATGATTTAAGACTTGAGAGGTTCCATTTGAAGTAATTAATTACAAATGGTTAGCTCAAAGCCTCTTATATTAAAAAAACATTGATATAACATCTATACTCCTCATTCATACCTACAATGGAGTCTCCTTCGCACCTATTAAAATGTTGACAAAAAATCACTTCGACTTTATGTTTTGGCAGATCAAATGAATCCATTTGAAAAACATATCTATGTAGTATGGTTCTATTCAGAACAAGCTTTCTAAGGAATATAATTTTAATACATATTGAGTTCATTATCACTTTTAAATATTACTTTAACTAAACATAGGTTGTTTGGTCATTCAACAACCTGTCTCTTCAAGACTTTGGGAAAAATAGTAAATTACAAAAAAAATTATGAAAAATATGTAGGAAAAGAGTATTTGTGTTACCTTTCTATAAAAATAAAAGTAAATGAATTTCTATATACACAGATCAAGTTAGAGCGATCCAAGTGACCTTATGTCTAAATTACAGGTATTGTCACTTTATAACTTAATAAACTATGAAATATTGGCCCAAAATGAATGAAACCAATTGCATCCTTAGGATATTGAAGTTACAAATATAATCTTGAAATAATTACATCGTTATTATAGTTGAAAAAACATTATGCTGATCCAAGTGACAGTAACTCCTTAAAAACATAGTTTTTCACACAAACCACTTTTCAAAGGAGAAGGAAAAAGGAATTTTAATGAAATTTAATTTTTTTTTAAAATATATTTAGAAACTAGAAATAAAATTTTAAAAGACTCTAGTTTACATCATCTTCAAATTGCTAATAGTTTTGTGGCAACAGGTGTTCGAAAGTGAAGTTTTTTCTCAGAATGTTGATCTATGTGTCAAAGTTGGCCAAAAAGTGGGACACACTATTGTGGGCCCACCTAGTTGCTAGTGCTCGAGTCTATCATACAATTATGGACAAGATTGTTTCCTATGGTTAAGGACACATAAAATTGAGGAGGTTTGGGTTTGGGTATTTTTGTTCCTTATCATCTACAATACAATTTTTAAGGACTACCCTAGACTTATCTTGTTTAGGCTCACTATTTAGACTCAAATCAGATAGGGTTGACTAAAAAAATTATTTTTGACCAGGGATTTTCAATGAATCCCACATAGCTTTAGAGACACTAGTTTTCTTCATATGATCTATAATATTAGAATGCCAAAAAAGACCTTACTTTGACCTTTATTGGAAGCATTCTCAATGTTAGCAACAGTTGGTATTGTTCACTAAGGTGTATCCTATTGATGAACTTTTCTCTATTGTTGATGGTCATGTTGCATAATGTACACATTAGGAACACCTATCTGTGAACTATCTCCTACATCTTGGTTGGTAACTAGTACAACACTTGTAATAGATCTAATATCACTTTGTTTTCCTCCTGAGGATTGATTAATTGGTGGTATGCCTGACATCAAGTGCTCTTTTCTTACTTCTTGTATTGTCTACAATTGATGGGCCAACATGATTCACTCCACAAAAATCTTCATCTTTCCAATCCAGAAAGGTTGCTTCTGGCCATATTTCCTATTCATGTACTTAAAACTCTTCTGAAGCACTAGGTTGGATAGACAGAACAATTTGTACCATCAAAACTTGATTAATCACATTGTTTATGCACATGTTCTGATTGTGTGGCTGATTACATGGGTAACATCATTCAAAATCATGTGCAAGGTTGTTCTATACTGGCACAATCTCCTTTGAAGTGCTTGTAGTATTTGAATTATAAGGTTGATAAGGCTGATTATTCAAATGTCTCTGGCCCTAATTGTTTTGCTGATAAAATGGTATGCTCCCAACTTGATTTGGTTGATAAGGTTGTTGGTGAGGATCCTGAAAAGGTTTGTAACTTTGGTTTTTCTGCTTCTTAATATTGACAATCTCATTTCCAAAGTTTTGTAGTAACCCTTTTATCTCTTGCAACTCATTGGATTGGGTCGGAATGCCAATTCTAGGAACACCTAGTTGTGAATTAGATGTTGGTAACAAAGGTACATCTTGTATGACCACTAAAGGGATCTCTTGTAAAGGAACCACTAGCTATACTACTGGTGCTATAGGAAAGATAGGCATAGGTGGACTTGGAGCTATCTTGCCATCTTGAATAAGATTATTTTAATCTCTAATAGCTATTTGATAAGCTCTAGGGAGTGTACTTCCTCCCAGTGATTGAATCATAACTGCAATGTTGTTGTTAAATGTTTTGAGGTAGTATAAAAATGAATGTTTAGTGGTTGGTCTCATCGTTATAGGAATACATTCCCAGGTTTTTTGGAATATGAAGTTAAAATCAGACACTTTCTCATGAGGAGCCCTTTTAATTTTAGATAGTTGCTCCACTAATGACAATTGGTTTGATTTGTCTTCAAAGAAATCACATAAAGCTACACCTAATTGATCCCAATTTTTAATTGTTCCTGCAACTAGTCTCCCATACCACTCAAGTGTTTTCCCTCTAAAAGATGTTAATAATCCAACAGCCACATTATCACTCGTGACATGATGGGGTAAAAGCATAAAATTGTGGCACATTTCAGGCTAACTTATTAGCACAACTAAATTTGAGTATTTTTAACTAAAAATGAATTTTGGTCAAACATATGGTCTAGCTAGATTCATTCTAGCTAAGTTAGATAAGGGCTTCAACTTTTCCAATTGGAAATGTTTATTAAATGTGTGTTTTATACCAATTTGGGTCCAATTACCAAAGAAATAAAATTATTTCAGAACAGGAAAGTTTCAATAACTCCTACTTGGTTTAATGATATCTTTTTAAAAATATAAAAATAACCTTGTGTTGACCTCAGAGTCAAGAATATGTTGATATAGATTTTATAATATTTTAACTAGACATAGTATTTTAATCACCTAAAACTAGACTAATAAAACCTAAGGCCCTATTTGCCCTTAGTTTGGTATGTAACCTTAATTATGCTAATTTGATCTTTGATTATTAGCACAAATCCCCTAAAAATTCAATAAACTCCATCAAATCCTAAATCAAGCATTAATTACTAAGGTTTAAGCAAAATCAAAGCTATTAACTCTAGGCCTATTTAATTAATCCAATCCCATCAAATGCAAAGGCTAGAGTTATTAATTAAAATAAATGCATAAATACCTCCTAAATCAAACAAACACAACAACCACACTTTCATGATTAGGAGGCTTGCACATGGATCAAGGATCAAGCCAAGATGCATCTCAACCACTCCTCACAGATGCATCTCAACCGTTGAACCCCTTCAATTTTCTATAAAATAGAATTTTCAAAGGCTTCTTTCTTCTTCTCAATGTGGCTAAATTCTTCTTAATACTTAGACTTTTGATATGTTTGCTTATGAATTTGAGGCTTCATCGACATATCGAATGAAATCGACACCAAAGTCCTAACCTAAGGCACATCTGAACATCATCGAATCCTAATTGATTATCTCAAATTTTGCATCAGAGAATATTCCTAGTGATATTCCTATTTATCCTAATTATCTTTGATTTAATGATTATTTGGTGATAAATCCTATTTATCCTAAAGTTTGATTAATTGAATATTCTGAATATTTAATTAATTAGATTTAATACTGTCACTTAATTATTTAATTGAATTTAATTATATTTATTCCTAATTATTATTATTTAAATTTGACAATAAATCAAGATTGCTATCATTAATTGATTAAATCCTTATTTAATTAATTAAAGCAAGTTGTCATATTTAATGATATTATTTTGGAATAAAAAGTTTGATTTAATAATTGATTAACCCATAAATCAATTGTTTTTAAAATCAGTTAAGTTGGAAATAAATCACTTTATTTATTTATTTAATTCATAATTATTATGCACATTCAAAAAGCAGTTAAACTTGAAATCAAAAAATCAATTCAAGTTGTTTTAAAAATAAACTCAACTCTGATTTGAGTTAAAAAGCTATTTTTGCATGCTTTTGGATGATTTTGTGAATTAATTATCTTCTAGTCTTTGATAACTCAAAAATCAACCTAAGTTTATCTGAGTGATTTATGGCTTTTCTCATGCATCCCCAAAGCCCTGGATTTCTATAAAACCAAGGCTCAGCTCTTCAATCTCATCTCTCATAATTTTGCAAACTTATGCTGGCGAATTGGTATCTGAAGAATTGGAGCTTCTTTGTGAATCAACAACTTTGTGAGATCATTCATATTTTAGCATATCATTGTTAGAATAATTGTATTGCATATCATCTCTTCATATAGACTAGATTCATATCAGATTTCTCATATTATTGCATAGAAAAAACCAAAAAAATAGATTAATTTGCATCTAATTCATATCTAGATTTTGCATTCAAATCCTTCGTTTAGGTGTCGTCAAGGTCACTGATCTCAGTCCAACCTGGGAATACATACTTGCATCTACTAGAAGGCAGTAAATCACCTAGTTAGTTTAGTTTTCATTTCACTGCATGATTTCAATTTTAGCTAACCTCTAATGTTTTACTGAAGTGTTGTGTCTACAGCTAGGTACAAAATTCACACACATTTCTGGCGCCCACCGTGGGGCCCTGAAATGGGTTTCCATTCAATTTCTATCATCTTCTTGTCATTTTCTATTCCAAGCTGCGATTTTTAATTTCTGTCTGTACAGTTTTCATATGAGTTTTGTCAGAAACTCATACCAGGAGATACCCACTATCGTACGATAGTTTATTTGATCAAGAATCGTACCATCAGGATCACAGTATCATTTGAAATCTTGATTGTTGTATGATCTGATACCCAGTGTCGTACAAGATTTTGGACTATCATCTGGGAGGTGACCCACTGTCGTATGAGTTTTAATGTCAGGTTTTGATTGTCATTTCACTTTTTTAGGTAGTTTTCTAGATTTGTTTTCCTAATTTGGACTAACAGCTAACATTAACGATTGAAATTTGCTATTTCTGATTGGTTTCTGCTAGTTTTGATTGGGAAAAGCGTAAGAATTGCTAAAAATAGGTAATAATCTACTAAGCGCATTGCAAGGAATTCAAGTAATCTTTTCAACTGATAACATTTTGATTTGGATTAAAAATAACTCTTGCGTGTCAAGCTTGTGTGACCTTCATTGCTTTCATATCACAGATTTCATTTTGGGCTATTAAAAAATGAACATAGATTTTCTTTTCAGCATCTTTGTTACACAAAGTAAATAGGCCCTATGAACACTATTCGTGGCTCTTGAGAGAGTGGGTTTCTAGTGAAACTCTTCTCAACAAAGGAACCCTTGTAGGTAGGGAGGATACTGAGGGAGTCTCATGTTCTACTAGATTTGTGTGTCTTCAGCTTCTGATTGATACATTCTCTCTCTGGAGAGGTTGATAGATCATGAGTGGTTGACATCATAGATCTTTGTGAGATAATCTTGGTCTTAGCATGTCAAATTAATCTATCTGCTTTCTTTGGGTTAAAAGTGAAAAGGCTAGAGGATTATGCTCTACTCCCTTTTTGGGCAGTACCAAAAACTCAGATCCTTGAATCTAGAACTAGTCTCCATGTCGTATATTTTGTGAGTCACCTTTAGAGAGGGTTAACCGTAGTGGACATTCCCTTAATTGGGTCAACCATGTTGATAGAACCTCGAGCAGTAATAGCCATTTTCACCGTGGTAGTGACAACCACTATATAAATGTCCTTGTGGAAGAAATCTCCATAGGTGTGGTCTCTTGTTGGGCTGTCAGATCTCCCTAGCAACTCCTGATTGATTAAATTCTCAGATTGTGCCAAAACCCTAGTTCACTTGGATTGGAGTTCACCCTCTTGAGATCACAAAAGTTGCAAAGTCAGACCATTACTAAAAACCCTAGTGAGGCCACATTTTCATTTTTCTAGGAATATGTGTGTTATTGCAAAACTTTTTGGAACCTACACTGTTAGCACTCCTAGGGATTAGCACAATTCAGTCACTTGATTATTCATGCACAGGGTTTCTTTGTCCCCTATTTATTGTTTTCAGACATGCTTGGAATCACTTGGTTGTTGTTTTGCGTGCTTGTTTATCTATTTGGTTACTAAGAACGAATCAATCCGCTATAATCTTCAAATCTAGACAGATAATTTTGTGAACAATTTGAAACTGAAAATCTAAAAAATTGCAAAATCTGATGTCAAACACCTTTCTGGAGTCAACAGTCATTTTGTAAAGTTAGAAAGTCATATGACTTTTGGCTATTGTCATTTTAGAACCCCCAAATTGTCGTATGGTATCAGGTACATTATCATACGAGTTTTGTTGCCAGTCAATTCCAAAAAGTCAAAAACCCTGCTATCAACTGTCATGTGAGTTTCACAATAGTTGTACAAGTTTTTCAATTGTCGTTTCATGCTATACCCACTGTCGTATGAGCCTGTAGAAAGTCGTTTGAGAAATTTTAAAAAGTTGTCAAAAAGTTGTCAGAATTATCACAGACCCGGCTTTTCCAACCTTTTTCCAGAATCTATCAAACAAATCACTGTGTCAAGAATAGAGGAGTAGTTACAAAGAATCCAATCATTTTTCTAAAAGTGTCCTTTTGAATCCGGTTTAGTCTTGTGTTTAATCAATTTGAGTCTTTATCATCTTGTGTCAAAACCTTGTCATAGCTATCAATCTTCAATCAATCATCAAAATGGCTAAGTGTTGTGAACTCATGTCCGCTATCTTTTGGGAATCTACCCATACATCCAGGGCACAGTCTCCTCCATTTATGTCTAATCTAAGCTTCAATCAATCAAACTTTGGCAAGGTTGCGTCATTTGATCCTCTTGAATCAGATCTTTCTTCAATTGTCTTCATCATATTCTTTTGTTTCACCCAAGGTTAATGGTGGAAACTAGAGCTTCCTCTCACAAGAAATCTGGAGAAATATCCCATACCTTGCCTTTGACTACTCTCTAGGGTCCAACTCTTGAGCAACTCTACAATTCTGGTCTTTACGAAGATGATAGTCTTGAAAATTTATGATTGAAAATTGGTTACATTCCTCCTTCATCAACTCACAGAGGTAATCAACAAACTCCTCATCAATCTATCCTAGGGAGAACTCCTACCATGTCTCAAGCAGGGATAAACTTTGGCTCTCAAAGAGCTCAATCTCAACATGGTGTAGATCAGGAACCCACACCTAAAGAAATTGCTCAATATCAAAATGATGATAATTTCAAAAGAATGATGAAACATTTCTTGAAAGAAGACAGAGAGGCATACTTTTTACAATTAGCTCATCAAGGAGCTAAATTTCCTCCCAACTTTAATGTTGAAGATATCATTACACATGAGGAAGAAACTCCACTCATAGCTATGATGAAACAGATGCATGCCATGCAAGTCAAACTTAATAACCTTGAGAAAGAAAAGGAACCCAAGGAGTTCTCCATGGAGGCCCTATGTCCTTTTCCATTTGACAAAGACTTGTACATGCCACCATTCCCAAAAAGAGTGGAGATGCCTAAGTATGATAAGTATGATGGACACTCTAATCCCCAAGATCATGTCAGAGAATTTTGTACACAATCTATGGAGTTCATGTGCAAACCAACTTATCTAATGCATCTCTTTCCTCAATCTCTGGGGGGAGCAGCCATTCATTGGTTCTCTAGATTGCCTTCTACTATCAAAACTTTTAAGGAGTTGATCAAATTGTTTTATTAGCAATACTCCTACAACATTCAACATCCAATCACCATGATCGATATCTATAATCTCGAACAATATCCAGGAGAACCATTCCTGACATTTCTCAAGAGATGGAGGAAGAAATTCTCTCTATATGGTAGGTCTATTCCATAAATTGAGAAACTGGAAATCTTCATCAATAATCTTGTTCCAGAGATCAACTACCCTTTAGAAATGCAAGATCATACATCTTTTGATAAGATGGTAGACAATGCGATCAAAATTGAAAAAGTACTTGTGAAAAAAGGAGACATCACACTTCAAAAGGACAAGTACGAATCAGGATCCAATTCCAAAGACAAGAATAAAAACTAGACAAGAATAAAGGCATCATCACAGATGGCATTGTTGATACTATGTGTGCCCCATCAAAGGCACTAGCTTTCAATCTAACTATTGGCACCCAAGCCATCAAAGCCTCAGAACAAAAGGTGTCCAAACCATCTCAAAAGAAGCCAAAATACAAATCTTGGTCCGCTGATAATAAATGAAAGTTGACTCCTCTTGGAGAATCTTTAGAATTAGCTATGAGAACTCTGCTGGCCAATAAAATCATCTCTTTGCCTGAGATCTGACAATTTGATTCTGATCCTAAACCAAAATGGTGGAGGGAGAATGAATTATGTGATTTCCATTAGGGTAAAGGTCACAAAACTAACAACTTCTTACGCTTGAAACATATTATTCAAGATCTGATTGATGAAGGAGATCATGATTGACAATCATAAGAGAAATAATGATCATGCAGCATTCACAGAACCATTTTCGAAACATGGTCAAGAAGTTTCATCTTCTCAGCCTAATATGGGAGCAAAGGTCAATTATGCTTACCCTAGAAATAATGCTATTATCAATATGGTTGAACCTTGTCTCTCTGAGTATTGCAATGTCATCAAAATTGTGCGAAGAGATAGAGATCATCCTTTAGCTAATGCAATTACTCGATCATAGGCTCAGGCACATCTAAATGGACAAATCCTAGATTCATCAAATGTCCTTAAGATGCCCTTCAATCTTTCTTCCGCTTCCAAACAGAAGGCTGCTTCTAAATCTTCCAATCCTAAAGATATGAGGCCAACATCTTATAGAATTATTCAACAACTCCAACACACTAATGCAAAAATCTCCATGTTTGAGTTGCTTTGGATATCTCCAGCTCATAGAGCTATTTTAGACAAAGCTTTGCTCAGATCCAATGTTCATGATGACCTTGATTTAGACAGGTTCCATACTATGGTTGGACATCTTATGTCTCCACAATATATATCCTTTTCAGAGGAAGATGACAACCCCTTGAGTCACCCACATAACTAGCCCTTGCTTATAGAAGTCTTGATCCAGAACCGTAGAGTCAAACGTGTGTTGATAGATGGGGGCACTGGCCTAAACATTTTTTCTTACAGCTTGGTCACACAATTGGGATTTTTAGAATTGGCTATTGATCCTAGAAAGAAAATAACTATAAAAGCCTATGATGAACAAGAAAGATCTTCTAAAGGCACCATTGTCTTACCTATCAGAGCAGGCCCAGTTATTAGAGATACTATTTGTCAAGTTCTTGACCTACCTTTGGCTTACAAAATTCTTCTAGGGAGACCATGGATACATGAGATGAAGGCTATTCCTTCTACATTCCACCAATGTTTGAAATTTTCTTATAAGGGAGTAGAGGTCACTATTCTAGCAGATATATCCACCACTTGCAATACATTGAAGGAAAGTAAAAATAAAATTGTGCCTAATAACAGAGAATCTTCCATTGAGAAAATAAAAAAAGCATCCACATCTAAAATGGAAGACCTTGCAAAAGAGGTCAATATCAAAAAAAATGGTATGGGAGAATATACTATAGAGCCAGTCTTATCTTTGACATCTCTCCCTATCTCACCTAAGTCTTATGGACAATCTTTAAAATAGTCCAAACCAGACTCTAAAGAACCTCTTGAGGCATATAAAAAGAATTTTGTAGCAGAGCAAGTATTTAAACAAGAATTTGAAGAAGATGAAGCTGTGCTTACATGGCTATACAAAGATGAACCTAAATCTCAAGCTGTTCCAACTAGGGACTCTACAGTATCCCAAATCCCTTCTAAGGCATATGGTCTAGGAGACAAACTGATAGCTAAGATGGGATATTCTGGTAAAGGACCTCTAGGAGTTAGGGGAAAAGGTCTTGGGACACCTATTTCCCATACTGGTTGGGCAAACAAAGATACTGTTGGCTTAGGCTTTAAAAAGAACCCCTTCCACCTCAAAGTTAATTGTTTCCATGTCATAGAGAAGATTGCACCAGGCGAGCCCCTTCTTAAGAAGGAAGAAACTAAACCATCAGATAGTGATTCAAATAGCTCAGAACTTATCCCTTATGAGTGTTTGCCTAAAGAAATCAAAGACCTTCTTAATGATGAAGATGATCCAATCAAAAGAATTAATGTAGTAGAAACACAAGAACTAACTAATCTCAAAGACAATCAAATAGACAAAGAGGAAGGTGGTAGTTATTCTAAGAGAGATTCTCATGAGTATGAATTCAAATCAGAATCTGAGGGTAACCCTTCTTGGGGTATTCATCCTAACTTTACTCATGTTCTTAGATTTCTTAGAGGCATAGATGAGGAATCTAATGACTATGAATGGGGAACCATTCTAGAAGAATATGAGCTTATTATAGAGAAACATGTTGATGTTATTCACCAATATGCACTTAAACCCAACATAATTCTAGAGTGAAATGATGAACCTATCAAGTCTAATCCACCTATGGCTGAATTGGACTCCCATAATGACATTGAGCCTATTCATGAATTGAATGTCTTAAGTTATAATATCACCTTTGAACTTGAGCATCAGGTTAGGACCAATGATGAAAGATCCATATCCGTAAACACTATCTCCCAATATTTCCCCACTTTGACTATCCAACATCCCGAACTTCCTGATCAAACCTCCACAAATTTGGGCCATGGTATTTATACCTTCCTAGATGACTATGCCCTTACTTGCTACCTCAATGCAGTTGAGCCTATGAGGACTTCCATTAGTGAACCAAGCGTTAGCATGACAGAGTCGGACATCAAGTATCTTAGTCAGAAAAATAAGAATAAGAATAAAAAGAAAAGGAGTTCTGAGGGTGAAAACCACTTTGTGGCAGTCTCAGAACCTAAAAAAGTAAAAATAAAAGACATATCTGAAGGTGAAAACCTCTATGAGGCACCTAAGAATGAGATATTTGATGTCCTTCCGAGTCATTTATAGGACAGATCTCCAGTTCTCCATCAACTTGGGCACAACAAAAGAACCACAGTTGATTCATGTAGCACAATCTTTATCAGAAGAAGAGAAGAAAAAATTTACAACATTCCTAATAGAGAAGAAGATCAACTTTGCATGGAAATATTTAGATATGTCAGGGTTGGATCCTAATCTTATAATGCATCATTTATCTATAGCTCCAAATGTCAAACCTATCAAGCAAAAATTGAGAAAGATGCATCCTCATGTTGCACTCTTGGTAAAAGATGAATTAGAGAATCTCCTGAAAGTTGGATTCATCCAAGTTATTGACTATACAGAGTGGATCTCTAATATTGTACCTATTTCTAAACTAGATAAATCAATCAGAGTGTGCACAGACTTTAGAGATGTAAACAGAGCATGCCCTAAGGATGATTTTCCATTACCTAACATTGATATGACAGTGGACATGACTGGAGGCTTTGAGATGTATTCTTTAATGGATGGTTTTTATAGATATAATCAAATAAAAATTTCTCTAGAGGATCAAGAGAAAACTACTTTTACATGTGCATGGGGCACCTTCTGTTAGCATGTCATGCCATTTGGGCTTAAAAATGCTGGTGCTACATATCAAAGAGCCATGAAATCTATTTTTCATGACATGATGCATAGGACTATGGAGGATTATGTTGATGATACTTTAGAAAAATCTATGATTAGAACTGAACATCTAAATGACTTGAGCAAGATATTAGACAGGATGGAAAAATTTAGTCTCAAACTAAATCCTAAGAAGTGTGCTTTTGGTGTCACTTCTGGAAAGCTCTTAGGATACATAGTTTCAAAGAAAGGCATTGAAGTTGATCCAGCTAAAGTGAAGGCTATAATGGAAATGCAACCTCCAAAGAATATTAGTCAAATGAGGACATTGTAAGGAAGAGTTCAATCTATCAGAAGATTCATATCACAGCTAGGAGACATATCACAGTCTTTAACAAAAACATTACATAAAGGTGTGACCTTTGCATGGAATGAAGAATGTGAGAAGAGCTTTGACCATATCAAACAATATCTATCAAATCCTCTTATTTTGATGCCTCCTATTCATGGGAAGCCATTGATCTTATATGTCTCCACAATAGATACATCACTGGGGGCATTGCTAGCACAACATGATGAGAACAAAAAGGAAAGAGCTATATACTATATCAGTAGAACATTGGTTGCATATGAGAAGAACTATTCAATGATTGAGAAAGCTTGTCTAGCTTTGATCTTTGCATCAAAGAAACTGAGACATTACATGTTAACTCATACCACACATTTGGTAGCTAAAATTGATCCACTCAAGTACCTACGAAGCAAAGCTGCCCTCAAAGGTAGATTAGCTAAATGGGTCATGGTCTTAAGTGAATTTGACATTGAATATGTGGAAAGAAAAGCTATCAAAGGATAGGTTATTGCTGATTAATTAGCGGATGCACCTATGATTGATGATACACCAATGCAAATGGAATTTCCAAATTCCTCTATCATGACTCTTTCTTCTAGAGAATGGTAGTTATTCTTTGATGGCTCTTACATATAGAATGGGTCAGGCATAGGCATATTGTTCATAACTCCTCAAGGATACTCAATCCCAAAAGCATTTAGATTAAAGTTCCCTTGTACAAACAATATTGTAGAATATGAAGCCCTTTTGAATGGTATGAAGATAGCAATTGAGTGGCAAGTAACAGAATTACACATTCATGGAGACTCTCAACTTGTAATTCATAAAGTCAATGATGTGTATCAAACTAAATATGAAAAGCTCATTCCTTACAAGAGAATGGTAGATGATTTAAAGAAGTATTTCATATCTATCACATTTGAGAAAATTCCTAGAACAGAGAATAAGGTTGTCGATGCAATGGCAATGCTATCTACTCTATTATAGCAGCCTGAACATGAGCTATGCTACGAGTTCCTGGTGGAAGCACTATCGTATCCTACATATGATTCCCTTGAAACCTGCATGATCTACACTATTTTTGGTCATGATTCATCTAGATACAAAAACCTATTTTCCTATCTCCAAGACCAAATCATCCTCGAAACCTTCAACCACCATGAAAAGAGATACATTATCCGTAATGCCTCCCAATATGTCATCATTGGTCATGATCTATACAAATGAGGTCTAGATGGTACACTACTTAGATGTTTAGAATGGGAAGAGTCTCAATGTGCATTAGAGGAAGTCCATGATGGTATTTGTGGGTCACACTCAAACGGTTCAACACTAGCTCGAAAACTTATTAGGGTTGGGTTCTATTGGCTTGAAATGGAGAAAGAGTCTATCAAATTTGCTAAGAACTGTCAAAAGTGTCAGATACATGGTAACTTGATTCATGCTCCAGGGAGAGATCTAATTCCCTTCACTACACAATGGCCTTTTCATCAATGGGCATTTGATCTTATAGGAGCTATACATCCTCATTCTTCTAATGGACATACCCATATAATCATAGCTACAGATTATTTTACAAAATCGGTAGAAGTAGTCCCTTTGACACAAGTAACTGGAAAGAAAATATCTATGTTCATATTAAACTATATCATATGCAGATATGGGATACCTCATTCCATAATCAAAGATACTGGTGGACAATTCAAGAACAAAGATCTAGATGATTTATGTGCTAAATTCAAAATTACACAACATTGGTCATCTATCTACTATCCTCAAGGGAATGGACAAGTAGAGGCTCTTACAAGAATCTATTAAAAATCTTGCACCGTAAAGTTAATAAAATAGGAAGAGACTGGCATCTCATGATCAATCCAGCTCTCTGGGCCTACAGAACAAGTATCAGAATGCCCACTGGGGCTACACCTTTCGCTTTAGTTTATGGGTTTGAAGTGGTACTATAATACCCCAAAAATGGGCTATAAGTTCATTAACCTCCTACATCGACAATTCGAATGAAATCAATATCAAAGTCCTAATCTAAGGCACATCTAAACATCATCAAATCTAATTGATTATCTTAAATTTTGCATCGGGGAATATTCTTAGTAATATTCCTAATTATCTTAATTATCTTTAATTTTATAATTATTTGGCAATAAATCACATTTATCCTAAAGTTTGATTAATTGAATATTTTCATATTTAATTAATTAGATTTAATATTTGCCACTTAATTGTGTAATTAAATTTAATTATATCTATTATTAATTGTATTATTTAATTTTGACAATAAATCTAATATCATATGAATAATTGATTAAGTTTTTATTTAATTAATTAAAGCAAGTTGTCATTATTTAATAATATAGTTTTTAATAAAAGTTTGATTAAATAGTTGATTAACCCATAAATCAATTGTTTTATTTTTAAAAGCAGTTAAGTTGAGCATAAATCACTTTATTATTAAATTAATTCATAAATAAAACATGCACAATCATAAAAGCAGACAACTACCAATTATCAATTAAAGCTAAACTCTATTTTGAGTTAAAACTTAGCTTTTGCATGTTTTTGTGAGTTAATTATCTTTTATTTAAAAATAACTCAAAAATCAAGATGAGTTAATTTGAGTGATTTATGGCTTTTATCCATGCACCTCCAAAGCCCTGAATTTCTATAAATTAAGGCTTTAGCTCTTCACAAATCATCTCATATTTTGCACAATCACGCTGGAGAATTGGAATTGAAGAATCAAAGCTCTTGTGAATCGACATCTTTGTGAGATCAATCTTATTTTTGCATTCATATTTCATATCATTGTTAGATTAGCATAGCATATCAGTTTTCATATAGATTAATTTCATATCAGTTTTTCATTCATTCTTTATTGCATAGAAAATATCAAAAATATAGATCAAATTGCATTCAAATCCTTCATTTAGGTGTCATCTAGGTCACTGATCTCGATAATAATCCGAGAACATTAATCTCGCACCTACTAGAAGGCAGTAAATCGCTTGGTTAGATTAGATTTCAATTTTGCACGATTTTGATTTTAGCTAACCTCTAATGTTTTACTGAGTGTTGTGTCTATAGATCAGGTACAATTTTCACACACATTTTTGGCGCCCACCGTGGGGCAACCCACCTTTGCATGCTGGTTTTGATTTTTTTTGGGAGCTAAAACCCCAAAGTTTCAAAGATTTAATTGTATCTCCCAAACGGCTTGGAATTTTGGTCTGAAATGTTTTTTGCAGGTTGGTGACATGTTATGAAAGCTACAATAAAAAATTTAGAATTTTTTGAGATTTTTTGAATTTTTAATAATTTTTTCTTGAAATTCCAAAAAAAATTAATATCTGACGCAAATCAACATATTTTTTGGAAATTTTTATATTTTCGGAAAACTCTTTAAATTTTACATGGGGTCCATTCTTTTTGTTTTAAATTTTGACATGATATCATAGCTCAAATAGTCAATTTACAAAAACTAGTCTATTTTGATAAAATGGGTCTCTAGGGCACAAATAAAGAGATTTTTCTAAAATTTTTGCATTTTTGGAAAGATCTCTATTTTTTAGTAGGGGCCTCTATTCTGAATTTCTATTTTTGTGGCCAAAATCATATCAAAAAAATTAGATCTTGTTGACTAGGTCAAATGTAGCAAAAAAAAAATAAAGTTTTGTGATGGGTATGCACTTATTTTTTTACATGGTTCAATGAATGATATGAGTTGTCATTTGGGTTGATTTCTGGTTATTATTACTGATAATAATTGATTTTTAGAGCTAACCCTATGGTTTTCATAAGTTGAATATATTTTGCATATCTTGTTTGCTTGTTTGCTTGTTGGAGAGTTCGTCACTTGCTTGCATGGAAAAGCTCAACAAAAATTGCTAAAAATTAAGTAAAATCTACTAAGCACGTTGCAAGGATCCTAGGTATTCTCCTTCATCTAATAATATTTTGATTTGGGATTTAAAATAAATCTCTTATGTGTCAAGCTTGTGTGCATCTTTTCATGCTTTTGATCTATTTCTACACACTTGCATAATTGATACTAGGTTGTGAACCCTTAAGGATTCATTAAGTAGTCTTAGAATACTTGTGATTGATCTTGATTGCTATCTTGGGTTATTGGACTCGCTAATCCACGGGCCCCTCATTTTTTCCCCGTGGTTGCAATCTCAGCGCCATAAAGGGGAGGGGTCAACAGGACAGAAGCGTTAAATGTTCCACTTGGCAACCCTTTTGTGCTTTTAGGAACTCACTTGTTTTCTAAATTGGGGACTCATTTTCAGCTTGTGTGAGGTGTTAAGTGTTCCACCTTATGGACTCATCTCATATTCACTTTAAGCGTTAAATGTTCCTCTTTCTACTTTTTGGGTACTTTTGGTAGATTTACTTCCAGAAATATATCTGTGCTCACATAGT
The DNA here is from genome assembly GCA_027943335.1 of Chamaecyparis obtusa. Lineage (NCBI taxonomy): Eukaryota > Viridiplantae > Streptophyta > Pinopsida > Cupressales > Cupressaceae > Chamaecyparis > Chamaecyparis obtusa. Next base: position 745,858 of record BSBK01003111.1, on the reverse strand, counting down.
AATTAGGCCCTATGAACACTATTCATGATTCTTGAAAGATTGGATTCCCAGTGAAATCCTTCTTGATGACAGAATCATTGTAGGTAGGGAGGATACTTAGTGCGTTTCACATTCAACTTGGTTAGTGCATCCTCTCTTATTGATCGACACATTCTCTCTCCGGAGAGGTTGATAGATCACGTAGGGTTGATATCATGAGCTTTGGTGAATCAAAATTGGTTAGTGCATCTTCTCTTATTGATTGATACATTCTCTCCCCGAAGAGGTTGATAGATCACGTGGAGTTGATATCATAGACCTTGGTGGAACAAAACTTTGTCTTAGCGTGTCGGATTAATCTGCTTGCTTTGTTTGGGTTAAAAGTGAAGAGGTGTCAAAACCTTGAATCTGGAGCCAAGTCCCCTTGTGGTATAAATCTGTGAGTCATCTTTAGAGAGGGTTAACCATAGCGGACAATCCCTTCACAGGGCAAACTGCGTTGACGGAACCTCAAACAGTCATAGCCATTTTCGCTGTGGTAGTGACAGCCGCTATATAAATGTCCTTGTGGAAGAAATCTCCATGGTTATGGTTCATTGTTGGGTTGTTAGATCTCCCTAGTAGCTCTTGAAGATTAAGTTCTCGGACTGTGTCAAAAACCTGGTGCACCGGGATTGGAGTTCACCCCTTTGAATCATAAAAGTTGCAGAGTCAAACCATTACTAAAAACCCTAGAGAGACTAATTTTTCACTTTCAGGTATATGTGTGTTATTGCAAAACTTTTCAGAACATACACAATTAGTACTCTCAGGGATTAGCACAATTTGGTCACTTGATTGTTCATGCACAAGGTTGCTTTTTCCCTTGCTCATTGTTTTCAGACATGCTTGGAATCACTTGCTTGCTATTCTGCATGCTTGTTTATCTACTTGGCTATTAAAAATGATCAAATCTAGTATAACCTTCAAAATTTGGACAGTACAATTTGCAAACAATCCAAAATTGAAGACCTTAAATTTTGCAAAAATTGACGTAAAATCTTTTTGGAGTCAAAAGTCATTTCAGCAAGTCAAAAGTCATATGAGTTTTGTCAAGTGTCATTTCAGTATTACCCAACTGTCGTATGAGTTTAGCAACTGTCATTTCATAGACTACCCAGTGTCGTATGAGTCTGCAGAGTGTCATTTGGAAAAATTTGGGAGAGTTGTCGGAAATTGTCAAATTGCAAGATATCCAATGTTTCCAGCCTAGTTCCAGAATCTGTCAAAAATATCATTGTGTCAAGAACATAGCAGTAGCTATTGAGAATCCGTACACGTCTCAAAGAATCAGTACACATGAGGAAGAAATTTTGATCGCCGCTATGAGGAAACAGCTGCATGCTATGCAAGTTGAACTTAACAATCTTAAGAAAGAGAAGGAATCTAAACAGTTCTCCATGGAATCTCTATACTCTTTTCCATTTGATAAAGACTTGTACATGTCACCATGCCCCCGGAAAAAATTTGAGAAATATGATACCTCTTCCACGAAGAGTGACACATCTAGCTTTGAAGACTATGATGACTATGACAATAGACAATGTAATGATACCTATGACGCCTCTGTTCCTAAGAGTCCTCCTCATCGTCCATTCCTACTTACTACAAATGGGCCATCACATTGGATAGATCATGAGGGTGATCCATATGATTCTGATTATGAAAGAGACTTTGATGATTTCTATGCACAATACGTAGATCCGTCACATTGGATAGATCGTGAGGGTGATCCATATGATTCTGATTATGAAAGAGACTTTGATGATTTCTATGCACAATACCTAGATGATCCATCTATTTCACTTGAGGAAGAGAAAGTTTACCATGCTGATTATAGACATGCATACTATAAGGATCTTTCCTCTAAGAACTCTCAGGCTGAAAATAAAGATTACACTCTCAAGCAAGATCATGTTAATGTTGGACCTTTGTCTTGTGATGGTTCCCTTCCATCCCCTACTTTCTCCAATACCCATACATTTCCTAAAGCTTCCGAGTCTTTCAAATCTTTCACAGAACCTTCATCTAACACAAGCCCTGATACTTTTCATGTGCTTCCCTATAGTTATCCTCCAGGGCTACCTCTTAAAGAAACTCAAGCTAACCTTCACTTGGCTGCAAATCCTTTCAATAATGATAAACCTAAAGAGCCTAAGCCTTCATATGCTATAATGCCTACTTCAGCTAGTCCTTCACCATCTCTTCCAAAATCATCCATACAATCCCAACATGCTTCCTTGTCCTTAGAAGTGGCTCCATGTCAAGAGGACTCTAAAAATGATAAAGAAAAGAACATAAGGAAAGATCAAGATCAAGAAGCCTCCATGTCATCCACTCCTTTTTCTGATGTCTCTTATCCACCTCAGGGTTCTTTTGATCCTGTACCCCCTTTTTCATGCATTCCACCATGTCTTAAGTCTTCGCCTAAGCAAGATCAAGCTACTACTTACACTATTGAGCTTATTGACAATCAAAATAACCTTACTACGCTTGCGCTTTCCAAAGATGATAATTCCATTAAGGTTGGTAAAAATGGTGTTCCTTCCAATGTCAAGCCTATTGAAAATCAAAAGAAAAATTATGCACTTGTGCTATCCAAAGATCCTTGTCAAGATCAAAGTCTTCCATCTTCTTGTTCTACCACTCCATGTTCACTTTCACTTTCTACTCTTCCTAAGTCTTTGCAAGCTTTGAACAATCCTATCAAAGAAGGTGCTCATATTCAAGATGTCCACGATTCTATTGAAAATTCTAATGCTCACTCTGAAGATGCTGATATCCTTGGTTGTCATATAGATGCTGATGAACTCATTAATTATTCTTTTGCGTCTTCCACTTCCATCCTTGGACCTCTTCCACCACTACTAAGGGCTTCATGCCTTCCTTCCATTTTGGGTCCTTATGTCCCTTCACTTTCCCCTCCTAACTCTCCTAATTCACCATCCATCTTGGGTCCCTACGTCCCTCCATCTCCCATCTTTCTTCAAGATCAACATAGATGCATACCCTTGAATCCTTTTCATCCACCCACCCATCTAAACTAGTCATATCCTCCTTCTTCCACAAGTCCCAAGTCTTTTGGAAGTAACTTGAATGTTCAATACAAGAAAAAGAAGCAATACAAGAATCCATCAAAAAAAGATCACCATGTCTCCTCTAATAGACATGGAAACATAAAGTCAAAAGAGATATCTAAGAAAAAAACTACAAGACAAGTATGGGTTCCAAAATCCATCATTCAAGATATTCTCTCTAGATCATCAAAAGGAAATAAAAATCCTAAGGCTATATGGATTCCAAAGTCTCTCTTGAAAGAGTCTGGTGTTGAGCAAAAAGTGAAGTTGACATTCAAGCTTCCAAAGACTTCCACTTCATTTCCCTCCAAAACTATTCTTCCATTCCATGTGCCTAAACCACAACCTCTACTATCCATTCGTCATATTCCTTCACGTATTCCTTCATTCACGATTCCTCCATCCTCTCACCACCCTTCAAGGTATGTGTTGACATTGATCTTGCCTTCTTTTTCACCTACCCTTTTACAATCCTTCCATGCATTAACCTTCTACCTTCTATCCTTTTTCCTCATTTTCCTATTCCTCCTATCTTCCAACCTCACTCGCTTTACATAAAACCCTATCCTCCATTTTTCTCTTCCATGTTCCTTTCCCTATCAGCATCTTTGAGCATATCATTTTGAATCATTGACATATCATGGTTTATCCTTTCAAGGAGCATTATCTAAAAAGCTTGCCTTCTTCCAAAAAAATAAAAAAATAAAAAAATAAAAAAATTGAAAATGTGCCTTGGTGAAAACCTGGAAACAGGCACCTTGGTAGCAAAAGTAAAGAGAAATAAATTCATCCTATGGTGAAAACCACTCCCTTGTGGCACCTTGGATAAGTACCATGATGAAAACTTGGCAATCAAGCATCATGCGTAGTTCTTCTACATATTTCATTCATTCCATCTTCTCTCTTTGATCTTGACAATGTTGATCTATACACGAATATTTGCCTATTTTGTGAGCTATCTTATGGTGATCTTGCTTTCATTCCTTCCATGTTTAGCCTTCATATCTATCTTCCTCCATTCATTTTTGCCTATCGCTATCCTTTTCCCCTTTGGTCTTGATCTAATAAAAAAAGAAAGAAAGAGTAAAACACAGTGCTATGAAGCCTCTTGACATGTCTACTCCTTTGGATTGCATTCTTTCCTACTCTTGCATTATGATTTTGTGCTTATCCTATGCTAGCCTTTCATTGCTTGTCCAAATGCACTTTACATGACAATTTTTCCCTAGTTTGGATATTCTTGAGGAGTTTGCCCTTGAGGATTTCTTCCCTTCATTCTCCTTCATTCTATTGTCTTCCATCTCTTCCACCAACTTGCTAATCCCTCTTGTTCTCCACCTTGCTAGACATTGGGGACTGCACGATATGATCTTGCTTGGGAGTTTGCAATGGAAAAAGATGCTATCAAGTATACCAAGTATCAAAACAAGTATCAGAACCAATTATCAGAACAAGTATCAAAACTGGTATCATAACAAGTATCAGAACCAGTATCAAAACCAATATCAGAATAAGTATCAAAACTGGTATCAGAACAAGCATCAGAACCAGTATCAGAACAATTATCAGAACAAGTATCAAAACTAGTATCAAAACAAGCATCAGAACCAGTATCAGAACAATTATCAGAATTAGTATCAGAACTAGTATCATAACAAGTATCAGAATGGGCCTCCAAAACAAGTATCAGAACACCTATTGGGGCTACACCTTTTGCTTTAGTTTATGGGTCTGAAGCAGTACTACCTATTAAGGTTGAAATCCCATCACTTAGAATCAGAATGCATGGACTTGTCACTGATGAAGACTACAGAGTGTCTAGGTTACAAGAACTTGAATTACTAGATGAATGCAGGCAAGCAGTGTATGATCATCTCAGAGTGTATCAGAAAAGAATGTCTAGAGGCTACAACAAGAAAGTCAGACATAGAGAATTTCAGGTTGGCGATCTAGTGTTGAGAGAAAATCTTAAAAATCAATCACATCAAGAATGCAAGGGGAAGTTCGAACCCAATTGGCTGGGTCCCTTTGTAATCACTGCTACTTTTGGCTCTGGTGCTTATCAACTCTCAACGACTGAAGGAGAACAGCTCCGAGAACCAATCAACGTTCTCCATCTGAAGAAATTCTACGCCTAAGGCATTCATTGCTTGGTAAATATCCTGAAAAAATCTTAAAAATCAGAAAAAGTCCTAAAAAAATGAACATCTTGGTGAAAACCTAGCAATAGGCGCCTTGATGATTCACAAAAAAATCAAAAAATATCAAAAGTACAAAAAAATTGAAAAAATGAAAAATACAAAAAAATGAAAAAAGAAAAAAAAAAGTGCCTTGGTGAAAACCTAGAAACAGGCACCTCGGTAGCAAAAATAGAATCTCTACCAAGATGGTGAAAACCCGACAAACGGGTGCCACTTGTTCCAAATGCTCCATCTATCAGCACAATCTTGGTCTTTCCCAGCTTTCAGTCTTGCTTTAGTTTGTACATATCTCCCAGTTTGTTTCTACATATCCTAGTTTCAATAAGTCAGTTTGTACACCAATTAGCTTGCGCATCTGTATCCTATCAATGTTCAAACTTGGGGGCAATCAATGTCATATCTTATGGTCTCCCATGTATCTTAGACATTTCCTATCCAATCAGAGTCTTTTGAAGCTTCCTGTTGAGTCAGTCAGTCAGTCTCGTCTCCAGCAAGGATTTTCTATCTACAACAATCAAACATCAAAACTCAACTGAAAACAATTTGTGCTTTTCATGCTTTTATCTCCTTGTAGGCTTACTGATTCGCATTGAGATTTTTGCATATTGTGTCCCTTCGAGCTCTTTGATGATGTCCTTTATAGGATTTAGAGAGTGATGACTGGGGGCATAATCTTTTCTTTGTCTTCTGCTTGTATGTAAAAATCTAACATCTTTGGAACTTCTGGATTGAAATGGTGTCCGACTGTAAGAGCCTCTATCTCGAATTGGATGGCCATGCGTACCTCAACCATTGATACCCAGACAATTCAAGGAAGTTTGATCTAACTATTATCTTTTTGAGTAAGTTCTTTCTCCTACTGTGGAACACAATCTTGCCTAAGGATGTGAACGATAAAGGGTCACTATAGGTAATTCACATTGGATTTAGAATGATCTCTTGACTATTTGATGTGTTTGTAATGCAAGGCGTACTCAGGTCATCACAACATTTATGTTTTGATGCTTGTACAAATTGCTATATCAAAATGGACATGATATTCAGGTCATCCTGGCGCTTGTGCCTTGGTGCTTATATCTAATCCGACATTTTGAAAACAAAATCAATATTCATATATCCATGGTTGTTGACCAGTGGGTGTTGTATTGATTCTTGCGCATACAAATTGATATTCATATGTCTATGGTTTCATGGCTAGTGGGCATTGTATTGATTTATCCGGTTACCTAAAAGTTCAATGATGATAACAAATTGACATATGATCAGTGACTAGGTCCTCGGTCTTAGGTTGCATTTCATTTTGCATGTCTCATTTCATTTTGCATGTTGCATGATCTCACAATGATTAAACGAACTTCAATGCTTAAAAAATTCTTCAAATCGCATCTTCCAGTCTAACAAGAGCTGAATCTCACATGAAGGTTCCTCCAATGAAATAGCAAGTAGAATCCTTTTTCGGGATCAAAATTCAAATCTGAGATCATTTATCTTATTCACTGCTTGCATAATCAACCTTCACACATCACAGAAATCCAGTATTCAACTCAATTGATTATCTTTCATCAAACTATCAAAATTTCAACTTGGTCAACCATGGTCAACTCATGGTCAAACCTAGTCAAACTTGGTCTTTTGGGACTTCTAAACGATGCAGAATCTGCTCTTGAATGTGTATAACCACTTTTCCAATCAATTAACATGCTTCTAAACTATAACACTGACTTTTCTTGTCAGATTTCAATTTTAATCCCGAAGGGGGCATGGTATTGCACATCATTCAAAGTCTGTAAATCAAAATTCTATCGATCAAATCTATCAATATCTTTCATCAGTGATCAAGACAACAATCACGTCTAGTCGCTGATTCATCAAAAGTCCTCATCGCTCGGGGCAAATCTATCATCACTTGGGGCATATCAGATTCATCGATCCATATCAATCTGGTATTCTCCTAATCTTGTAAACTGTATTAGTTTTTGCAACCATCAGATCATAGTGTTCTTTCCTTGGTTCTTCGGCAACTGAAGGATTCGGATGTGATACCTGCTAGTTCTGCTAAGACAATCGAGTCTAGAATGGGTCACTCACTTCTTATCAATCCTAAGGTTCAGAATCAGGCATTTTGACACTTTTTCACAATCATAGGTTCATTTGCTGCTACAGTAAACATTATCTTTGGTCACTCAAGACCTATTATCTCCATATCAATTCAATATCAATCAGCTTCTATCTCATATCAATTATCAATTTCAAACATCAGTTTCATATCTTTATCAAACACAGACTATCTTTGAACCACTGCGCCTCGCACAGTAATTCAAAGAGGGGCAAAATGTAATACCCCAAAAATGGGCTATAAGTTCATTAACCTCCTACATCGACAATTCGAATGAAATCGACATCAAAGTCCTAATCTAAGGCACATCTAAACATTATCAAATCTAATTGATTATCTTAAATTTTGCATCGGGGAATATTCCTAGTAATATTCCTAATTATCTTAATTATCTTTAATTTTATAATTATTTGGCAATAAATCACATTTATCCTAAAGTTTGATTAATTGAATATTTTCATATTTAATTAATTAGATTTAATATTTGCCACTTAATTGTGTAATTAAATTTAATTATATCTATTATTAATTGTATTATTTAATTTTGACGATAAATCTAATATCATATGAATAATTGATTAAATTCTTATTTAATTAATTAAAGCAAATTGTCATTATTTAATAATATAGTTTTTAATAAAAGTTTGATTAAATAGTTGATTAACCCATAAATCAATTGTTTTATTTTTAAAAGCAGTTAAGTTGAGCATAAATCACTTTATTATTAAATTAATTCATAAATAAAACATGCACAATCATAAAAGCAGACAACTACCAATTATCAATTAAAGTTAAACTCTATTTTGAGTTAAAACTTAGCTTTTGCATGTTTTTGTGAGTTAATTATCTTTTATTTAAAAATAACTCAAAAATCAAGATGAGTTAATTTGAGTGATTTATGGTTTTTATCCATGCACCTCCAAAGCCCTGAATTTCTATAAATTAAGGCTTTAGCTCTTCACAAATCATCTCATATTTTGCACAATCACGCTGGAGAATTAGAATTGAAGAATCAAAGCTCTTGCGAATCGACATCTTTGTGAGATCAATCTTATTTTTGCATTCATATTTCATATCATTGTTAGATTAGCATAGCATATCAGTTTTCATATAGATTAATTTTATATCATTTTTTCATTCATTCTTTATTGCATAGAAAATATCAAAAATATAGATCAAATTGCATTCAAATCCTTCATTTAGGTGTCATCTAGGTCACTGATCTCGATAATAATCTGAGAACATTAATCTCGCACCTACTAGAAGGCAGTAAATCGCTTGGTTAGATTAGATTTCAATTTTGCACGATTTTGATTTTAGCTAACCTCTAATGTTTTACTGAGTGTTGTGTCTATAGATCAGGTACAATTTTCACACACACAGGTACTACCTATTGAGGTCAAAATCCCATCACTAAGAATCAGAATGCATGGTCTAGTAACTAATGATGACTATAGAATTTCTAGGTTGCAAGAACTTGAACTACTAGATGAGCACAGACAAGCAACATATGATCATCTTAGATTATAGTAGAAGAGAATGTCTAGAGGCTATAATAAGAAGGTCAGACACAGAGAATTTTAGGTTGGTGATCTAGTCTTGAGAAAGAATCCTAAAAATCAATCACATTGAGAATGCAAGGGGAAGTTTGAACCCAACTGGCTGGGTCCCTTTGTAATCACTGTTACTTTTGGCTCTGGTGCCTATCAACTCTCAATGACTGAAGGAGAACAGCTCTGAGAACCAATCAACATTCTTCATCTGAAGAAATTCTATGCCTAAGGCATTCAGTGTATGGTAAATTGTCTTGAAAAAATCTTAAAAATTAGAAAAAGTCATAAAAAAATGAACATCTTGGTGAAAACCTAGCAATGGGTGCCTTGGTGATTCACAAAAAAAAGTGAAAAATATCAAAAGTACAAAAAAAATTGAAAAAAAAAAAAATACAAAAAATGAGAAAAAGAAAAAGTTCCTTGGTGAAAACCTGGAAACAGGCGCCTTGGTAGCAAAAATAGAATCTCTACCAAGATGGTGAAAACTCAGCAAATGGGTGCCACTTGTTTCAAAATTCTCCATCTATCAGCGCAATCTTGGTCTTTCCCATCTTTCAGTCTTGCTTTAGTTTGTACATATCTCCTGGTTTGTTTCCGCATTCCTATTTTCAATAAGTCAGTCTGTACAAGTGTTTGTATCCTATCAATGTTCAAACTTGGGGGCAATCAAAGTCATATCCTATGGCCTCCAATGTATCTTAGACATATCATATTCAGTCAGAGTCCTTTGAAGTTTTATCCGAGTTAGTAAGTTTGTCTTGTCTCTAGAAAGGATTTTACATCTACATCAAACATCAAACACAAAATGAAAACAATCTATGCTTTTGACATGCTTTTATCTCCTTGTATGCTTACTGATTCACATTGAGATTTTTTCATATTGTGTTCCCACAAGCTCTTCAATGATGTCCTTTACAAGATTTAGATAGTGATGACTGGGGGCATAATCTTTTCTTTGTTTTCTGCTTGTATATGAAAATCTAACAACTTTGGAAATTCTAGATTGAAATGGTGTCCGACTGTAAGAGCCTCTATCTTGAATTGGATGGCCATGCGTACCTTGACCATTGATACTCAAAAAATCCAAGGAAGTTTAATTTAACTATTATCTTTGTGAGTGAGCTCTTTCTCCTACTGTGAAATGCTATCTTACCTAAGGATGTGAACGATAAAGGGTCACTACGGGTAATTCACACCGGATTTAGAATGATCTCTTGACTATTTGATGTGTTTGTACCGCAAGGCATATTCTGGTCATCATGATGTTTATGTTTTGATGCTTATACAAATTGCTATATCAAGATGGACATTATTTAGGTCATCCTGGCATTTATGCCTCGATTCTTATATGTAATCCGACATTCCCAAAACAAAATCAAAATTCATATATCAATGATTTCCTAATCAGTGGGTGTTGTATTGATTCCTGTGCATACAAATTGATATTCATATCTCTATGGTTTCATCACTAGTGGGCATTGTATTTATTTATCCGGTTACCTAAAAATTCAATGATGAGAATGACCGACACATGATCAGTGACTAGGTCCTAGGTCTTAGGTTGCATTTCATTCTGCATGTTTCTTTGCATTTTGCATGTTTGCATGATCTCACAATGGTTGGATAAACTTCAATGCTTAAATGATTCTTCAATCACATCTTCAAATCTAACAAGAGTTGAATCTCACATGAAGGTTCCTCCAACAAAATAGTAAGTAGAATCCTTTTTTGGGATCAAAATCGAAATCTGAGATCGTTTATATTATTCACTACTTGCATAATCAACCTTCAATCATCAAAGAAATTCAATATTCAACTTAACTGATTATCTTACATCAAACTATCAAAATTTCAACTTGGTCACCCATGGTCAACTCATGGTCAAACTTAGTCAAACTTGGTCTCCAGGACCTCTAAATGATGTAGAATGCATTCTCAAACGTGTACAACCAGTTCTCCAATCAATTAACATGCTTCTGAACTATCAACACTGACTTTTCTTGTCATATTTCAATTTTAATCCCGAAAGGGGCATGGTATTGCATATCATTCAAAGTCTGTAATCTAATTTTGAATCATATATTTCCTCAGTAATCAAGACAACAACCACATCTAGTTGCTGATTCATCAAAAGACCTCATCACTCAGGGCAAATCAATCATCACTCGGGGCATATCAGATTCATCGAGATCCATATCAATCTGGTATTCTCTTAATCTTGTAAATTGTATCAGTTTTTGCAACTATCAGTTCAATTATGTTATTTCCTTGGTTCTTCAAAAACTGAAGGGTTCAGATGTGATACCAATGTGATTCTTATCAACAATCAAGTCTGAAATTGGTCACTCACTTCTTCACAATCATAAGGTTCAGAATCAGGTGTTTTGAAACTTTTTCGCAATCATCAGTTCATTTACTGCTATAATTAACATTATCCTTGGTCATTCAGGACCTATTATCTGCATATCAACTTCAATCAAATTTTTGCCTCATATCAATTTCAACATCATACACAGACTGTCTTTGAACCACTACGCTTCGCACAATAATTCAAAGAGGGGCAAAATGTAATACCCCAAAAATGGGCTATAGGTTCATTAATCTCCTACATTGACATATCGAATGAAATTGACACCAAAGTCCTAACCTAAGGCACATCTGAGCATCATCAAATCCTAATTGATTATCTCAAATTTTGCATTGGGGAATATTCCTAGTAATATTCCTATTTATCCTAATTATCTTTTATTTAATGATTATTTGGTGATAAATCCTATTTATCCTAAAGTTTGATTAATTGAATATTCTGAATATTTAATTAATTAGATTTAATACTGTCACTTAATTATTTAATTGAATTTAATTATATTTATTCCTAATTATTATTATTTAAATTTGACAATAAATCAAGATTCCTATCATTAATTGATTAAATCCTTATTTAATTAATTAAAGCAAGTTGTCATATTTAATGATATTATTTTGGAATAAAATTTTTGATTTAATAATTGATTAACCCATAAATCAATTGTTTTTAAAATCAGTTAAGTTGGAAATAAATCACTTTATTTATTTATTTAATTCATAATTATTATGCACATTCAAAAAAGTAGTTAAACTTGAAATCAGAAAATCAATTCAAGTTGTTTTAAAAATAAACTCAACTCTAATTTGAGTTAAAAAGCTATTTTTGCATGCTTTTGCATGATTTTGTGAATTAATTATCTTTTATTCTTTGATAACTCAAAAATCAACTTGAGTTTATCTGAGTGATTTATGGCTTTTTTCATGCATCCCCAAAGCCCTGGATTTCTATAAAATGAAGGCTCAGCTCTTCAATCTCATATCTTAGAATTTTGCAAACTTATGCTAGCGAATTGGTATCTGAAGAATTGGAGCTTCTTTGAGAATCAACAACTTTGTGAGATCATTCATATTTTAGCATATCATTGTTAGAATAATTGTATTGCATATCAGTTCTTGATATAGACTAGATTCATATCAGATTTCTCATATTATTGCATAGAAAAAACAAAAAAAATAGATTAATTTGCATCTAATTCATATCTAGATTTTGCATTCAAATCCTTTGTTTAGGTTTCATCAAGGTCACTAATCTCGGTCCAATCTGAGAATACATACTTGCATCTACTAGAAGGCAATAAATGACCTTGTTAGTTTAGTTTTCATTTCACTGCATGATTTTGATTTCAGCTAACCTCTAATGTTTTACTGAAGTGTTGTGTCTATAGCTAGGTACAAAATTCACACACACACCTATAGGATTAATAGCCTCAATCTTCCTTGTGGGACTATGGGATATAATTGTGAACAGATGCCTTCATTAAAAGCTCTATGTTAGATGCCACTTGGATCACCCGTGAAAGGTTGTTATCACTTGTGCGAGGAAAATAGTAATTGCCCCAAGACATTCACCATATCAAGCCCCCATTGATGTTACTACTTGGATAATATGAGCTCCAATATCCATTGCATGTTATTGGACTGCCATATTCTAAGGAGTCTTTGGATGTGTTCCTAAGTTAGTGAACAAGTGGTTTCAATCTCTACCTAGTATAAGGAAGGTTAGGTGTGTTTGATCAAAAAATGATTGCTTGGTGTGTCTTAAATACAAACTCAGTTAATTTCCCCCAAATGAACAAGTGCACTACATTTTCAAGCATTTACAAACACCTGACAGTCACTAGAATCTAACAGACATGGCACATTTTCAGAGGAAAACTAAAATTTCAAATTCCTGGTCATCATAAGATCGCATCCGGTATTCCAGAGTCACACCTCACATCCCGGATCGCATCTATTCAAACTTGAGTCACATTTGGTAGTCACACCATTTCTTGAGTCACATCTAGTGAACATTCCATTTCTTGAGTCGCATACTGTATTTCTTGGGTCGCATCTGGGGTTCCAATTTGTTCACCAATCACTGTTTAGGATCACATCTGGGACATAGAGCATTTTTTTACATCCCAGAAACAAAATTTTCACATTTCCAAATACCCATTTGGCCAATTAGTAGGTTCATGTTTCCAAAACACAGTCATCTGATACCCAGAAAGAGTCATTTTTAGAACATTTTGTCATCTTGCATGGTCCAAAACCACATTGTCCAATTATGGAGTTAGTTTACCCAATCAGTTACAAAAAAGTTCTTAGCTCATAAACAGGGCACCTTGACACCCTTTGACACTGAAACTTTCACTTTCAAACCCACTTGCACTTTGGTTCCCAACTCATAAGCAGGGCATTCTAACCCCATTTGATGTTGGATCCATAAAGACATTTAAAATCCACTCTTGCATCCTTTGATTCACAATCAGACATTGCGAACTATCAGACCCACTCTTAAACACAAGACACTCATTGGTTCCTCAATCTGGATTTCATGGTTATTACCAGGAACAAAACTTACAGTTTTGAAACAAACCCATTCTCAGAAGGAGAACCCATATTCACATTAGAAATGGGAGAAACTTCAAGACTTAATCCCTTGTATGGTGCTACACCTAGTACTGCTTATATAGTGACACCCATGTAGGATTTGAGAGATACAAATCCACAGAATACCAAGAATACCTGCATGCAAATAACCTATTACAGGAGAGAAGCAGAAAGAAGAAAAAGGCAAAACTCAAAAGTTACTCAAAATGTGAGAGAAAAATTATGATCCAAGTTAATGAAAAAAGAATTACAAGGTTCAACCTATAAAGGTGAATAAAACCCTAAAGCCTAAAAAGCTAGGTTGCACATTAATAATAAATAAAAGAATTAGTTATTAATGCACCTAAGAGAAAGCTTAAGCACTAAAGAGTAATAACGTAACTAATTAAATCAATATGATTTAATTAGTAAGTAAACTAAATATTACTCTAACACCCCCCCTTAAGCTAAGCGCAGGGGGTAAGCTAACCTAGCACAACTATGAAAGTAGGAAATGGGTCCCAACAACAAGGCCTGATACCCAATACAAGGAAATCTCTATAAACCGGAGGCAAAGGAGAAAACCCAGTGGGAAAAACCCCTCTCCAAAAAGAGATAGAAAAAAGAAGAAAAAGAAATGGCTCAAGAGACTCTCTCAAAACCATAAGTACAACTAGCCCCCCCATGAGAGACGGAAGAGACACCAAAGCCCTCCTAGAATGATGGAACCCTTGTGGAAATGATCGAACCAATGGAACTCCAATGCGAAAGAAACAAAGGCACGAAACACTGAAGAGGTAACTTCGAAAGATGAGGTGTCACTGGAAGGCTGAGTTGATGCTCAAAGGTGTAGACACAAGGATCCTAAAAGGGAATCCCCAATGTAGGTGGTATGAAAGGTGTGTTGACACTATCAAGAGAGAGGAGATAAGTGTCCTCTATAGAATCCTCAACAACTGCACCTGGTGGCTTGATGAATGGAGCTGGAGGGTCTGGTAGTGCTGAAGAAGTCCTGCTGAAGAGAGGAAACCCCAACAAGATGAGGTGAGGTAGTCACAGAAGTGGTCTCAGGAACAACACAGAGGTTCAAGTGACCTGACTATCCCACATGATGCTCTCGTGTAAGAAGAGAGTTGTGCTCTGATAATGGAGATGGTGGACCAAAGTGTGAGAAGGTGTAGAGATGGGTGGAATGATCAACTATCCCTATAGCAACAATGTCACCTATCTCACTATCCCAGATGAAGACTGAATCTAGCGTGAACTCAACTGTCTTCCCTAACCCACTAAGTGTAATCTGATAAATTGAGAGAAGGTTTGTCGATAGAGATGGAACATATAATACATCATTGAAAGTGCCATCCTGAATGCCTACAAAACCTTTCCCGCAGACTAGCATAATAGTGTTATTCCCCATGAGAATGTGAGGAATAGGAGAAGCCTCAAAAGAAGAGAAGATCTCTGGAGAAGATGCCATATGGTGAGAAGCACCAGAATCCAGTATCCAAGGGACCTATGAAGGGGATGGAATAGAAGCCCGTAATGCATGACCCTATCCAAAATTCTATCCAGATGTCAAAGATGTGGAAGAAGACTAAAAATTAGACCCCTGTGAGGTAGAAGAGGATGGAGAGGAAATAGTGCTCTTTTGAAGAAGAGCTTGCAAATCTATAATTTGTTTCTCATAGCCATCAAATCTCTTCTGAAAACAATGTGACTCATCATGAGGCCCCTTCTAATAATAGGAACATGTAGGGCTCTCATTCTTTTGTTTCTCCTTCTTAGAAGAAGATGGTGGGCCAGTAGAGTGCTGAGAAGAGGAATCAAATATCTGCTTCGGCTTCTGCTTTTGTGTATCCTGAGGTGTCTTGGAAAGAAATGCCTATGACTGTGAACCTATAAGTGAATCCATCTGATTGAGCTTGGACTGCTCATGATTCAACCTATCACAGAAGGTCTCAAAAGAGGGCATAACATGTCATGCACCCAGTGCATCCATAGTGGAGTAGAAGGTAGAAGTGAAAATCTGATAAGGGCCATGAAGCTTTGAGAGTATCAAAAAGATACGCTCATCATCTAACTTCATCTTTCCAGCAACTTGTAAAATAGATCGAAGGGACTTGAACTTCATCAAGAAGTCCTCAATGCCAGTGAATGATTCAGGTACCAAGGAGGTGAACTCTGCATCTATTTGGAGAACCCTGAACTAATTCATTGTGCCAAACAAGGTGGAAAACTTGTTCCACATAGCCCTGGGTGTGGTCAAACCATCCAAGTGGAACAACAACCCATCTAAAATATTCAGTACAATGAGGCCCATTGCCTCATCCATCCTATTTCTCTACATAAGAGCCTCATAAGGCCTCTGTAGAATTGGCTGAGCCTCATCGAGGCATGACCATAACCCTTTTGCCATAAGCAATCTGGTCATCTGTCCTTTCCAAGTGTGGTAGTTGTGAGGTGTAAGACAGGCAGCAAAAGAGTCTACCATTGAGAGAAAGTAGACATAAGTAGAAGGGTCTCTTTGAAATAAATGACAGAAATAGAATTTGCACCCCCCCACAACGTATTATACTATCTCTCGTACACTTCAACTAAGTATGTAAGCACACAAAAAAGATAAGGAAAAGAACCTGATTTTTAGATGCCTCCACTTTGACACCAAAATTAGCTGATCAAATGGAAAAATTTGAAAATAAAACCAGCATGGTTGGATTAGGCTCAGAAGGAGCTTTCCAACGATATATCACACTTCAATTTTCGATACCGTTTGCAAAAATTTCTCAAAAATGGGTGCTAGTTTCTGAAAGTTTCAAAATTTTTGAAAAAAAACCCTTGTGGCTCCAAAAAACCACCCACTACACAGTCAAAACCACATGTGTACAAAAAAATCCATCTTCATACCTTTTGCGCTCAAATCTCAACGTCTCACACCTCAATAATCATGCCAGATTCATACAGTCTTCTTTCCAAAAAAAATTGGAACAGATTGCTCCGGTGCCCAAAGGTGGTTGAATTTTATATCAAAATTCATCTAAATGATCCTTTGAATCCATTGGTGAGGTTAGTTAGAGCCCAAAATGCCTCCAATAAAAAACTTTCCCTAGATCCAATAAAAATCTCTTCAAAAACTGGAAACCCTTAACCTCAAAACCTGCTTCGAAAACACCAAAATAGGCAATAGTAGGGGAGCTTTGATACCATGTAGGATTTGAGAGATACAAATCCACATAATGCCAAGAATACCTGCATGCAAATAACTTGTTATAGGAGAGAAGCAAAAAGAAGAAAAAGGCAAAACTCAGAAGTTACTCAAAATGTGAGAGCAAAATTATGATCCAAGTTAATGAAAAAAGAATTACAAGGTTCAACCTATAAAGGTGAACAAAACCCTAAATCCTAAAAAGGCTAGGTTGCACATTAATAATTAATAAAAGAATTAATTATTAATGCACCTAAGAGAAAGCTTAAGCACTAAAGAGTAATAACATAACTAATTAAATCAATATGATTTAATTAGTAAGTAAACTAAATATTACTCTAACAGCCCAAACCAATAAACATGAATGATCAAGGTGAATACCGATGGGATGAAAGATTCCATGCACAAAATGAACAAGTAGAACGTGAGAGACAAAAACAAAAAGCCCAATATGATGATGATGATGATAAAGATGATATTGATAATGACACAGACCCTACTAAACAAGAATACAATAGAGCTTTAAGAAGCAAACGATTTCACAAAATTCTTGAAAGGGCCTTGGAAGAAAACAAAGAAAAATACTTCTTAGAACTTGCTTCCCGAGGTATGAAATTACCCAAGGACTATGATGTGGAGAAACTCAAACAAAAGGTAGATATTAGTCCTATGTCAATCCTAAATAGACAATTCCTTGCCTTGAAAGAAGAAATTCAAGAACTCAAGGAATCAAAGGACAAGCCAAAACAACAATATTCTTTGGAGCACATATGTCCTTTTCCTTTTGACAAGGGACTCACAATGGTTCCATTTCCTAAAAATGTTACAATACCAAAGCATGACAAATACATGGGAGATTCTGACCCTCAAGATCATGTGAGGGAGTTTTGTACAACTAGTATGGAGTTCATGCATGAACAAACATACCTCATGAGGCTATTTCCGCGAAGTCTAGTTGGACAATCTATAGAGTGGTTTTCCAAATTACCTATTGGAATCAAAACATTTGATGAATTAGTGCCAAAATGCATACAACACTACTCCTACAACATCCAACACATAGTCACAATGTTGGATTTATGCAATACCAAATAGAAGACAGGATAATCATTCTTGATTTTCCTACAAAGATGGAGAAAAATCTTTGCACGATATGCTAGGGAAATACCTGAAAATGAAAAGATGGATATCTTCATTAACAACTTGGTTCCATAAATTAATTTCCCAATTCAATTACAAGGATGACCTAGCTTTGACAAAATGATCAATAATGCTCTCAAGATAGAGGAAGTTCTAATCAAGAAAGGTGACATTGCCATTAATAAGGAACATAAGGAAAAGTCATATCCCACTAAGGACAAGTAAAAATATGCAAAAAAGAACAAGCATGTGGTTAATGATGGAGTGGTTGATACTCCTAATCCAAAACCCAAACTAGATGTTTTTAATCTAACAAAAAGTCTTCAAACAAAGAAGGGTCTGAATCCTACTATGACTCCAACAACAAACAATACTTTCAACAAACCTCGAAGAGAACCTTGGGCACCATGGCCTAAGAGAAAATTCACACCATTGGGAGACACCTTGGAAGTGGTTTTAAAATCACTTGTGGAGAACCAAATCATTACAATTCCTGATCTCGGCAAGCCTTGGGATCCAGAAGACAAACCCAAGTGGTGGAATGATAATGAATATTGTGATTACCATCATAATAAAGGACACACCACTAATAATTGCTTGAATTTGAGACATTTTATCCAGGATCTTATTAAACAAGGTAAAGTCATGTAGATGGACACCACATGAACAATGATCACAAAGCATTTCAAACTCTACTACCTAACTATGAAAAAGGAGAAGCTTCTAAAAGAAATAAGATTAATTACACATACACTGATGGTGACAATGTAATCAACATGATGGAACCATGTGAATATTCCATCAACATGATCACTCTCAAGGGAGTGAAAAAAAAATCTAAATCTTCAAATGTTGTAACACAAAGCTAAGAAAATATTACCCTTAAAGGGGTCTCAGCATCTAACATACCACCTACAACAACAATGTCTAAACAAGTGGTGCCATCTCCAAAGTTTAATCTTGTGGAACAATTGCAAAAGACACCCGCACAGATATCTATTCTAGAGTTGTTGAAAATCTCCCCTAGTCATAGGGAGGTTCTTGATCATGCCCTATTGAGCACCAATGTACCAAAAGACTTAGATGTGGATAGATTCCAAGCCATGGTTGGTCACATGAGTTTGCCACATTACCTATCCTTTTCAGAAGAGCATGATAAATCATCAAACCAACCACATAATCAGCCCCTTCATTTAGAGGTTCTTATTCATAAACACCAAGTCAAGTGTGTCTTGATATATGGAGGTGCTGGTTTGAATATTTGTACTTATAATTAATAAAACAACTAGGTTTCTTGGAGCACGCAATTGATCCTAGGAGAAAGATAACAATCAAGGCATACGATGAGGAATAGAGATCCTCTAAAGGATTGGTTGTCTTACCCATCAGAGTAGGGCCTATAGAGAAAGATGTCCTTTGTCAAGTTCTTGATTTACCCCTTGCTTACAAAATTCTTCTTGGGAGACCATGGATACATTCAATGCAAGTAGTGCCTTCCACATATCATCAATGCCTAAAGTTTCCTCATAATGGAGTGGACATGACTATTCCAGTGGATACCACAAATACTTGTAATAACCTCAAACAAACTGAAAGCATGGTTCCTCATAACAAAGTAGGGTCCACCAAGGCAAAGACATCTAAAGAAATGGTCTTGAGGAGATTTGCTAAGAAGATCAATATCCAAGAAACAAACATGGGAGAGTACAAAATAGATCATGTAGCATCTTTGACAGATCTTCCTATATCTCCTAGGACACAAGGAATTCCCTCATCTACATTTACACATTCTAATGGCAGCGCTTTGACTATATATGAAGGAACCGGAATGGTGAAATCAAAGGTATCCCTAGAGGAAGAGAATGAAGAAAAGGTTGTTTTGCAATGGCTTTATAAAGAACCCAAAGAAGAGGGGAATGTTAAACATGTTGAAATTTCCTCAAGAAAATATGGGAAAGGATATGAGCTTATGAAATGAATGGGGTACAAAGGAAAAGGACCATTGGGACAAAACAACAAAGGACTAGTGGAACCCTTACACATGGATTTCAAAAATCCTAAGGATAAGAATGGACTAGGCTTCAAAGAGGCTAGATTTCATCCCACAGTAGAAAAAGGTCCTGTATTTGATAGATCAGGAGATTCTGATGAAGAAGAAGAAGTGGAAGCACAACCCATTCCTTATGAAATATTGTTACTCTTACAAGGGGACCCATATGTTACATTCCTTGGCACAAGTCTTGAACAAGAATTAGAAAGAGAACAAGCGGATGAACCTGATGAAGAACAAGAACAAAAACCTCTTATCTCTGATACATCACATTTTGATGAAGAGCCTGAAGCAATGAATCCATAAGAACCATTACAAGAAGAAGAGAACCATGCTAATGAAGAAGGTGATGTGCCTATGACTATTTCCCACTTTTTGGGAGTCTTAGGTTATAGTCAGGTGGATTCACATGAGTACGAATGGGATGTCCTCTTTGATGCAACCATGGACATAGAAATAGATGTGATAAACAAGTTTTCTCTTAGGGTCTTGATTGAAGAAGGAGAAAGTTCTAATGTTAGATCACTAGAGTTAGATCCTCATAACATCAACATGAACTCTAATAATAATGAATCTGACTCTAATAATCCTAACACTTATCTACAAGAAAACTTAATAGATGATGTTTTGCAAGTTATGAATGGTGATAACAATGTGGTGTTGTCTCTTGAACCTATTGAATCTTTGCCCTTGAAATGCCCTGACTTTATAGATTGGGATGAACCTACAAACACAAGCTTGCTATCCTTTGACAATGACTATTCCATATCCTATTATCTTAATGCTTGTGAACCATTCCATTCTTCCACCAACATAATGAGAAAAATCATGACTGAAGAGGATATCAAGTTTCTTAGTCTTAAAAAGAAAAACAAAAAGAACAAGAGGTCTGATGGTGAAAACCACTTATTGGCAGTATCAGACCCTAAAAGAGAAAAAGAAAAGGACGTATCCAATGGTGAAAACCTCCTTGAGGCACCAAAGGATGGGATGCTTGATATCCTCCCAAATCATTTCCAAGAAAGGTCCTTAGTTTTGATTGAACCAACACAACCCATTAATTTGGGAATAGTAGAAGCTCCTCAGTTAGTCCACATAGCTCAATCATTGACAGAAGATGAGAAAATCCAATTCACTGATGTCTTCAAAGAAAAGAAGATCAACTTTACTTGGTCTTACTTAGATATGCCCAGATTGGATACAAATTTGATTATGCACCATTTGTCTATTTCACCAGATGTAAAACCTGTCAAGCAAAAACTTAGAAAAATGAATCCACATGTGGCATTGCTAGTGAAAGTAGAACTGGAAAAACTATTGAAAGTGGGATTCATTAGAGCAATTGATTATGTGGAGTGGATCTCCAATATAGTTCATGTTTCTAAGGTGGAAAAATCCATAAGAGTGTGCACAGAGTTTAGGGATCTCAACAAGGCTTGTCCTAAAGATGATTTTCCACTTCCAAACATAGACATGATTGTGGACTTAACAACAGGTTATGAGATGTATTCCCTAATGGATGGATTTTTAGGATATAACCAGATCAAAATCGCTCCTAAAGACCAAGAGAAAATAGCATTCCCCTGTGCATGGGGAACCTACTGTTGGAATGTGATGCCATTTGGTCTCAAAAACACAGGTGCCACATATCAAAGGGCAATGACCACAATCTTCCATGATATGATGCAAAAGAACATGGAATACTATGTTGATGACACTTTGGCGAAATCAAGAATAAGGACTACACATATAGAGGATCTGAGTAGAATCTTTGATAGGATGGAGCAATTCCAACTAAGACTTAATCCTAAGAAGTGCACATTTGGCATGTCATTTGGAAAACTCTTAGGTTTCATAGTTTTAGCTAAGGGAATTAAGGTGGATCCGAGAAAGGTGAAAGCTATTCTAGAAATGAAACCAACAAAGAACATTATTCAAATGAGAACCTTACAGGGAAAGCTACAATCCATAAGAAGGTTCATATCTCAGTTGGCTAATAAGGCACAACCTTTCACAAAGTTGATGAGGAAAGGAACCACATTTACTTGGGATGCGTAGGGTGAGGAGAATTTTACCCAAGTCAATAATTATCTGATGAATCCTCCAATCCTAATGGCACCAATTTATGGAAAACCCTTGTTGCTCTACATATCAGCAACAAATACATCACTAGGAGTATTGCTTACACAAGAGGATGAGACCAAGAAAGAAAGAGCCATATATTATATCAGTAGAACCTTGGTCACATATGAGTTAAACTATTCAATGATTGAGAAGGCATGCTTAGAAGTGGTGTTTGCATCCTAGAAGCTAAGGCACTATATGTTAGCACACAAGGTGAAACTAATGGCTAAAATTGACCCACTTAAGTACTTATTGAACAAAGCAATGCTGACAAGAAGACTTGCTAAGTGGGTCTTGATTCTAAGTGAATTTGACATTGAATATGTGGATAGGAAAGCCATTAAAGGGAAAGTGATTTTTGTTCAACTTGCAAAGATGCCATTAACTGATGATAAGCCATTACTTGTGGAATTTCTAGATGAATCTATCATGCACCTAATAGAACGTCCTTGGAAAATGTACTTTGATGGGTCCTTCACACAACAGGGATCATGAGCTAGATGCTTACTCATTACACCACAAGGATATAAGATCCCAAAGGCTTATAAGATGATCTTTCCATGTACCAACAATATGGTAGAATATGAAGCTCTTGTGAATGGGCTCAAGCTTGCAATAGAGTAGAAAATCATTGAATTACACATCTATGGGCATTCACAACTTATTATCAACCAAGTAAATGGTGATTATCAGACTAAGGATGAAAAGATAATGCCCTATAGAACAATGGTGGATGACTTGAAAAAGTACTTTATCTTCATTAACTTTCAGCAAATTTTGAGGTCAAAAAATATGGCAGCTAATGCGATGGCTACTTTGGCATCTATGTTACAATTGGAAGAACACCAATTTCGCTATGACTTCCTAGTGGAAGAACTCACTTTCCCAGCTTATGACTCTCCTGGATGCCAAATTGTTTGTGTCCTTGAAACTCAAGTGTTATCCAGATATGCCCATAACTACTCCTATCTTAAAGACCAAACAATTCCTGAAGGCTATTCTAGAAATGAAAAGAGATCCCTCCTAAGAGCAGCATCATGTTACATAATCATTGCTAATGACTTGTGGCACGCTTATTAGGTGTTTAGAACATGAAGAGTCTACTCATGTATTAAAAGAAGTTCATGAAGGTGTGTTTGGATCACACTCGAATGGTTTTTCATTAGCCAAGAAACTCCTAAGGGTTGGATACTATTGGCCCACTATGGAGAAAGATGTTATTCACTTTGCAAAAACTTGTAAGAAATGCTAAATCCATGGCAATCTCATACATGCACCAGCTAGAGAGCTGATTCCTTTCATAACACATTGGCCATTTCAACAATGGGCTTTTGATTTGGTTGGATAGATTTACCCCAATTTATCAAGAGAACATAAATATATCATCACTGTAACTGAGTATTTCACTAAATGGGTGGAGGTTGTCCCACTATCCAATGCAACAGGAAAACAAGTTTCAATGTTCATCTTGAATTATATCATTTTTCATTATGGCGTACCCTCATCGATTGTCACTAATAATAGGGGACAATTCAAGAACAAAGACATAGATGAGTTGTGTCTACAATTTAAAATCACTAAGCATTGTTCCTTAATCTATTACCCTCAAGGTAACAGACAGGCTAAGGCATCAAACAAAAATATTTTGAAAATCTTGCATAGGATAGTAAACAAATTAGGAAGGGATTGACACTTGCACATCAATCCAGCATTGTGGGCTTATAGAACAAGTATAAGAACTCCAACTGGTGCAACTCCATTCACACTAGTCTATGGATTAGAAGCAGTTTTACCAACTGAGGTAGAGATTTTGTCACTAAGAGTATCACTGAAACATCTAGTGACCGATGAAGATTATAGAATCTCCAGACTGCAAGAACTTGAATTGCTAGATGAGCATAGACAACAGGCATTTGACCATCTCAAGTCTTATTAGAAAAGAATGTTAAGAGGATACAACAAGAAAGTAAAACCCAAAAGTTTTTAGATAGGGGATCTAGTTCTTAGAGAAAATCCTAAAAACCAACAACATCGAGAACAAAAGGGAAAATTTGAACCCAACTGGCTGGGTCCCTTTGTCATTATAGTAGCATTTGGATCAGGAGCCTATCAATTGGCTACACCTGAAGGAGATGTTTTACTAGATCCAATTAATACCCTACATCTGAAAAGGTTTTATGCCTGACATTCTAGAGGAAGCTCCTGTACAGTGAAAAGAGTCCTGAAAAAAGTTTTAAAAAAATAGCAAATATGAATCCTAAAAAAAATTAAAAACATTGGAAAAAGTCTTGAAAAATGACTATATTGGTGAAAAGCTAGCAAAAGGCACCTTGAGGTGTCAACAAAAAAAATAAAAAAAAGAGAAAAATACAAAAAAAAGTAGAAAAATCAAAAAGAAAAAAAAAATTGGAAAAGGAAAAAGTGTCTTGGTGAAAACCTGGTAAACAGGCACCATGATAGCAAAAATAGAATAAAATTGTGGCCAAGTGGTGAAAACCTGGTAAATAGGTGCTACTTGTAATCAACACTCTATCTATCAAGATGATGCTTGCACCTTGGGCCTATGTAAATATTAGGTCGTATTTATCCCTCAGTCACTTTCTTGACACACAAAATCCTAAAAGAACAATCAGAGAATTGTGCCTTCCTAAGACTGGAATATGTCCACATTAGGGTCCTAGGTAAACTATTTTTCCCTAGGGGGCATTGATCAAATTACATTCATTGACAGGATGTTGCGTCCGCAATTGACAATAAACTACGAAAAAAGGTATTTTTCAATACCACCCCAGTCCGCAATTGACACTAAAACTATGAAAAATGATGTTTTTAAACACCAATCAGCGGGATTTAAAAATGTGTTTCTCAACACAACGTCATGATGAAAATAGTGTTTCTAAACACTAAAATAGGTGAGACACTTATGGATGAAGAAATGAATCTTTGGTTGATGATATTTCTTAAAATGTGTGTTTGCAAGATTAATCAAGAGTGTTTTTAAACACTATAACCACAACTGTCTGTTTATATTTTGTAAATACAATTAACATGTTAAAGGGACAATGAACTTTTCTTATCATAAATTTTTTATCATTATGTTTCCATGAGTAACTCGATGATGTCTATGGACTAGAGAAACAAAGACTAGGGGTATGACATTTTCTTTGTCTTCTGTTTGTGGTAATGAATCCAATGATCTAAGGTGATCATGGGGAATGGGTGTCTACTATAAGAGCCTCTAGCATGATTGGAACGGCATGTATACCTTGACCTGTTCCTATGAAAACCTTAGTGAGGTTGGATCTATTTCCTTGCCTGTTTAAAAACTAACAAAGATAAACTATTTCCTAATAAGGTGCATGGTAAATCGGATTATACCCTAGGATATGAATACAAAATGAAAGGTCATTGTGGGTATAGGTTTACACATTATGCACCGAAAGGGGAATGGTTTATATCAAACGGGAAGTAACTGACAACATCTATAGCTGGGTGCTTTAATGTTTAGGTTGTCTTCCAACATGATGAATAAAAAAGGATGTATTCATATTTTCAGGATCACTAAATCTATTTGTGAAAATTGTACTATCCTAATGAGGTCCCACTAACAGAGGCTCTATGATGAAAAATAACCCGCTTTGAATAAATAGTGACTGTCCTAGGTTTCTTAGGTGCATTTCATTGGTCAATTGCATTAAGGTTAATTTTAGTTGCATATCATATTAATTTGCATTAGGTTCATTTAGATGCATTTCATTGTCTTTAGTTGCATTGAAATTCATTATTAAATTGCATTCATTTTAGTATAGTTGCATTCATTTTTAGTCTTGCATAAGCATGAAAATGTGGATTCAACTATCTGAGACATTAATATGAACTAAGAAGCTATCTAAAACATTTTGACATAAGATGAAAATTCTAAAGCATTAAGCATTAACCATTTGACATGTGTGACCAAGTGCATCATGGAATCATAAAGCAACTAAAACTAAAATGATCGAGTATAAATCACTGATATCCTCTTGCATTCATAAACCATTTCATATCATAAAACCACTTGCATTTTGCATCCATATTCATTCATACATAAGTAAAAGTGAGATTTCCATACATCCATACATTCATGAAAAACTTTGAAAATAATAAAAACATGAGCATATATCAGTGAAATATATTATGACATCATTTTATCATCACCTAATCTAATCTTGACCAAGTATGACAATCACATCAAATATCCCAAGCATAAAATAAAAATCAGATGTCACATGTGCAGAAATTAAAACCATAAGATATCAGAGATAGCAAATTAGATAAATCAGATAAGAGCATATATGGCAGAAATAGCAAGAGCATCAATATATAATCAGCAATGTCCATAAATAGAAATATCAAGAATGTCCATCAGCAGTGTCAGAGTATCAAAGTAGAGATAAAAACAATGAGATAATGTATCAGTACAGAGTCTGAAGAACATGAGAAGTACATCGATAAAAAATGGTACAGATACAAGATATACAATGAGTCTAGAGATACAAACTATAAACATCAAAGAGGTCTACACCTCACTAGCCCCCTTGTCCTTAGCTGGAGGATCGAGAGGGGGTGCATCTGATCTACCAGGTGGTGGTGGTGGTAGCATGGCATCCTTAGACTGCTTAGCAATGACTAAATATAGAGGAGCCCTCTCAGTAGCAGGAACATCAGCGCAATATAAAGTAAAGTAGTATGTAGCCCTTTGTCCCTAATGGGTGGTTGTGTGCACATATCTATCCCTCTCAGCTCTCAACTGTGATAGTTATTGATCCCTACAAGCCCTCAATTGTACCAACTAGGCATCTTTGTCTACTCGCAACTGGGTAATCTGTGTATCCCTCTCAGCTCAGACCTGTACCAGCTATGTATCCCTCTCTAATAACTGTGCTATGAGGGTGGCCACCTATAATCTCAAAGTGGCTCTCTCCTGCTTGCACTGAGACAACCCATCTCCGTCACCACCTGCAGGGGGATCCTATCATGCCTGCTGCTACTATGGATCCTGGTCTCCCCTTGCAAGTCTCTGCACATGCTCATCGTGATGTAACAATGGTCATGTATCTATTCGAGGAGGAGTGACCCGTACTCTATGCTACCTATGGCTAGCATCGCCTCGAGAGGCCCGTCACCTGCCACCACCCACTATTGCACCACCACCACCCCTATCATCTCATCCATCTCCTCCATCTCCTCTACCCCTGTAGGCCCCATCTCCATCTCTGCGGGCTCCATCTCACCCTCTCCCCCTATCACCTCCCCTAACAGCTCAGGCTTGACCCCCAACATCATCATCTGGATCATAGTCTAGTGCGTCCTCAATACACAGAATGGTATCACCGGGAGTAGTAAATCTGGGATATGGATGCCTCAAATAATGATCATGATACTCGTCAGTGACACCTACATCATGAATATCTACCTGGTAGTCCCAGTCGACATGCTACATGTAGGATATGTCATAGACGGTTGTCTCAAAAATCAATCGAGCTCCCCACTGAGCCTCCTCATTACGAATCTGAGCATAAAGATAGGTCTCCTGTGACATGCCCCACACTCATCCATACTATCAACATACTCTAGTGACCAAAAAATGCTCAATGATGTAATGAGTCCTCCCAACAAAATACCAGGTCTACAAAAAGTATGGCATCTGTTTGGCATCTAAGGGCCAAGCCTTGCAATCTTGGTAGGGTTGCCACTCCACATCAATCACGTCATTTAGGAGTCAGTGCCAATACTCTAACTTGTCTAGATGGGGCTGCTAAATAAAACTAGAATACATATAAATATATGAAAAATTGGCATTGCGGTGCCTATCAACAATAGGATGGGTCACGGGGATATGCTCCCATGCCCAGATCTATAGAACAGCATTCCCCACAATCATTGATCTAGAGTGCTAGTATATAATCTCATGTAACTCACGGTACATGTGAGCCAATATAAAACTACCCCAGGCATACCTCCCAGGGGACTGGATCATCTAGTCTATAACTCGGGACCAACCACACATGAAACTATGCTGGCCCCTATCAAGCATCATAATGCCACCTATCAAACCAGCTAAGTAAACAAGAAGGGGAGCATAGTTGGTGACCATGTGGTCCCAGCTCAGATAGCGACCAGTGATAGTATCATCTCCAAAGACTCTCCTAGCATCAGCAATTGCCACGTGCCCAGATGCCTTGTACTCTATCTGAGTACCCATCACATATACATGCAGAATCCTTCTACATGTCCTCAGGTGTCACTGTCATCTCACCAATTGGTAAATGAAAGGTGTTATGCTCTGAATGCCACCTCTCTACCAGTGTTGTAAGAAGACCATGATTTACCTAAATATGAGGTAAATCGACAAGACTCCAAAGACCACAACGCTGAACTACCTGTTGATCCTCCAGACTCAGCTGATCGTGAAGAGCCAAGACCTGGGCTGGCCTTAGGGATCTAAATGATACAATAGGAAAATTAGCCTACAAAATAGAAAATAGGTGCACTATGTCAGCGTTAGACAAAGAAAATTGGCTAGAAAAATTACTTAAAATTTAGAAAATCAAGTGTACTTGGCTCATAAATCAAGAAAACCAAATGTGATTTGAAACCCTAGATGCAGATCAAGAAACATGAGATGCGATCCTAAAACTAGATGTGATTCTAGAAATCCTATATGCAATTCTAGAAATACGTGACACGATCCGAAATTTGGGATGCGACCCTGTTATATAAAAAGACCAAAAATGCTATCAAAAGTTTGAATTTGCTCGGATGCGACCCACTTGGGTGCGATCCCTAAAATCCTAGATGCAATCCAGAATCTGAGAGGCAACGCAAGTTGGACTATATGTGATCTCGTATATGGGATGCAACGCAAAATTAAATTGCCTATAAAATGCATAGAAATGCGTGAAAATTCAAAATTTTCAAATTGACAAGGTTCGTTGTTGGATACTCACAAGTGGTGCGTAGTACCTCGGTCGGTCATGTCACCTAGCCATCTCAAATCAGTGCTTCTCCACTAGGAATACCATGGTCGCTCAAAGCTCAGTAAAATCTCAGAGGGTAAAAGTGAAAATGAATGGTTAAAAGTCACTTTTTGACCTATTTCAGCCTCCCGGGGGCCCCAGAACCCTAAGCGACATTTATATATAACACATCATAGAGGCTTAATATCGAGACCAAAATCAAAACAGGTGATTTATATCATCTAGATGCAGTAAAAATAGAGTTACAATGCAAAGTCAACATTCAGAAGGCAAAAGTCAAAATGGTCAAATTACAGTCAAACAGGGGCAAGAATGGAATAGAAAGTGATTTTCTCGATACAAATCAAATTTTATGCTGAGCTATTATTTCCACACAAGTCAAACTTGGTCAACTCTCTCAAATTCTTGGTCAAACTTGGTCAAACTATGCTTCTACTACACTTTAATCAATCTAAATGGCTTGAAAATTCTTTCCAATCGATTTATGCTTGATCCAAAATCATTTCAATCACTATAAATCTTTCTAAATACTTGAAACCAATGAGTTTATTCAAATTTGTTCCAATTTTGGTCCTGAGGGGGCATAATCATACCAAAATCCAATTCTTTGAATCAAATTCTTCAATACTAGGGGCACGACAGTTCTCTTCAATCAAACTGAGACTATTAATTTCAACTAAAAATTCTTTTCAAAAATCTCATATCGACCTTCGTTCAATCAAGCTCAGAGTCGGTATTGTCAATTCCTATCCAATCAAGTTCAAAATTGATAGTTTTCAAATCAAGCATAATTTCATTCAATCAAGCTCGAGATTCTTTTATCGACCTTCATTCAATCAAGCTCAGAACCAATAACGTCAATTTGCATTCAATCAAGTTCAGAATTGACAAATTTTAAAATCAAGTAGGATTTCATTCAATCAAGCTCGGAATCCTTAAATTCCAAAGTAGTTCTCACTGCTCTATAAATCTCCTGAATTACGCTTTGAATCAGATTTTCTTTGAATCCCTGTGCTGTTCACAAAGCAATTCAAAGAGGGGCAAATGTAATCACCTAAAACTAGGCTAATAAAACTTAAGGCCCTATTTGCCCTTAGTTTGGTATGTAACCTTAATTATGCTAATTTGATCTTTGATTATTAGCATAAATCCCCTAAAAATTCAATAAACTCCATCAAATCCTAAATCGAGCATTAATTACTAAGGTTTCAAGCAAAATCAAATCTATTAACTCTAGGCCTATTTAATTAATCCAATCCCATCAAATGCAAAGGCTAGAGTTATTAATTAAAATAAATGCATAAATACCTCCTAAATCAAACAAACATAACAAACACACTTTCATGATTAGGAGGCTTGCACATGGATCAAGGATCAAGCCAAGATGCATCTCAACCACTCCTCACAGATGCATCTCAGTCGTTGAACCCCTTCAATTTTCTATAAAATAGAATTTTCAAAGGCTTCTTTCTTCTTCTCAATGTGGCTAAATTCTTCTTAATACTTAGACTTTTGATATGCTTGCTCATGAATTTGAGGCTTCATAATCCATGATTATTGAACTCTCATGCTTGGAGGATCTACTCACTAATGCTTAATTTGATAGTTGTTTCCATGTTTTCAAGCTTTGTCTAATTAGAAAACACTTCAAATTGGGTTAAAATAGAAAGAATTAGGATTTCATATCTCATTTTAGTTGCATACATGTACTCTTGAATCTCTCATTTTAGTGTAGATTGTCACTGTTTTAAGGGTCAAATCTGAGAGCAAACTAACCCTTATTTCATACTCACATTAATTAGAGAGCAATAGGATTCTTTTTCTTGTTAGCTTTTTCAATTAAATCCTTATTTTTCTCTAACAAGTGATGTTATTATGCTATTGAAGTGTTGTATTGTAGGCCACAAACTCTCACACATAAGTATATTGTAATTAAAAAATGCTACAAGTAGGTATTTTAACAGTCAAGAAGATGTTGATTCAAAGAAAGAAAAGAATAGTAAATCATATTAGAAAATTTTGAAAAATATATGGTTCACTAGAGGAGAGAGTTCTCCCTAAGAATGTATTTTTTTTTATTGGGATAGATTTGTTATGAAAAATATGGTGGGAGATGGAAACTATCAATTTGAGGCAAGTTGGAGTTGGAATTGTTATAAAAGACAAAATATAGGTCAAAAAACAATTTTTCTTTTTTCTTGCACTAGATATATATGTCATCTAAAACATATTTTTAAATTAGAGAAAAAAAATTTATTTACACAGTTTTTTGGTGGGAACTAGACCCCTGATTTTTAGCATTTTTCAATAATTGAAAAATCCTCTTTAAATTTTTTTTAAAATATACCAATTCTTATTCAAAAAAATTATTAAAAATAATAATCATAAACTTAATACATTTCTACACATTTCATTAATTTACTTCATTTTCAAATTCCAAACAAAAATGCCACTTTTATGTTGTTGAAGTTGAACTGTTTTGATTTTTTTAGTCTTTTCCTTTATAAAAGTGTGAAACAGGTTTGTGCATTGCCCTGATGTAGAGCACACAAATTTTCTATATCTTGTATGTACTCAACATGAGTGACTTGATCTTTCCTAGGAAATATGGTAAGTTGTTCAATGCAGCTATTGGTATATTGCCATGTTGAGCCAAAATCAGAGGGCTGCCTTGACTGAAAGATGCAAAAGCTCATGCCATTTGAGCTTGAAAATTTCTCCTCCTCAGAACAACATTTCTTATAGTAACAATAGGACTTACTAGAGGAGGAGTTGATTTATTCCTCCTTGTATATACTAACATCTCTTGGACTCTTTTAGCCACTCTCCCTCTCCTTCTAGGTGGGGACAACTCTCTATATTCAAATTTTGTAGAACTTCTCCTTATCTGCACTCTTCTCATAAGTCATATGCACTAATATCACTTCCACAACTTAGAGTCACAAGATGTGTAACACCCTTTACCTCTAATAGGTGAATTTTTTGCTATACATATCAACAACAACAAGGGGAAAATATAGAAAGAGAGCTAAAAATAGCTCCTTTGTCCCATCAAGCGTGCCAAAATTATTATATCTAAAATTTGCACCCTAACTAAGTTCAAAACTCAGTCACTTTGAGAAACATGGGATCTTTCCAAGTCTATGGGTTACCCAAGAGGAAATAACCTCTGGAGAAGGTTAGCTTCCTAGAATGTCACCTAAAACTAGATTCTTCTTCTTCAAAGGGAAAGGGTTAAAAAGGAAACATAAATTAAAGCTTGAAAAAATAAAAGCGGTGATACACCAGAAACTTAAGACTTGCAATTTTGAGAAAAATATGACTCTTTGACCATCAAAACGTAATGGTTAAACTTACACAACTTATTTTCATCTTGCATGTGCATAAATATTTCATAGGGAAGTCTAGGTAAATGTATGCTTATGAAGGAAAGATAACTTTTACTACAATAAACTATATAAAAACCCTTAACATGGACTACAACCTGCACAAAACACTCTAATCATGAAGAGGGTATAAAATGAGACACAAACTGAAAGGAAAAGAGATATTTTTCACTAACATCTCTTTCAATCATACAGTAATACACAACTCTACAACAACTAAGAATATCAAAACTATGTAAAGATGGTCTCCAATATATACTTTCTGCATCTGCAAAAACTAAGTTATAAGAAGTATGCAAAAAGAATGAGAAAAAAATGACTGGAAAATCACAAGTCTCCCAATCTACATAAAATAAAACCCCTACAAAATGATCCCTCAGATCATACTTATGCATTTCAAATCCCAACTATGTTACAAAATGACCAATAACTTCTAGGTCGGATCCGTCAAAATAGGCCATTATTGAGGCCTTCAAAAAGTTGTAAAGATGCAAAGAAGGAGCCCAAAAGTCATGCTTGAATAGTGTCACCATTAAGACCCTCCTTTAATGTGATCTTATCTCTAAAAAACTCAAAAGGCCTCTGAAATTTAATAACTTCCTCTATCTTCACAACTGCATTGTTTGAAGTCAACATAAACTCCTCACCCTATCACTTCTCAACTGGAACCGTATCATCAACATAGATGCATGCCTAATGAAGTGAAACCAAAAAATCCTTTGTATATGTTGTGTACACAAAAGGCATTTACAGGAAGCTCACAGTCATCTTTACTTTACCATTGGAGAAGTTCCAATCAGAACATAAGAAATCCATGGCCCTATTTGAAACTCGAACTAGCATGACAACAACCCTTCATCAATGAAGGTCTCACCAATAAAGAAATCCCTCCTTGGTGCCATTGGAAAACAATTCTTACTCACTCTTTGAAGCCTTCACTTCATGTTTCGATTGGAAAAACTCATACTAATAGACCTATCGAGGGTCGTCATAGCGCAAAAAAATTCCACCACTGAGTGTTTCTATATCGATTATTCCCATTGACACAACTCCCTTTGATGTGTTCATTCCTACTTCATCAATGAAATCCTAACCAATAGACTTATCAGCTATCGGCGAGACCCAAAAAATCCTTTGCCACTCATGCAAGTCATGTTGATGGAAAACATCGGCGAGAGTCCTACTGATGAAACCATCAGGCGTCGGGGTAGTGCAAAAAATGGTATACCGATAGGCCCGACTATTTGGATGCCCCACATTGGCCAAACCTCCACCAAAAAACCACCTCTATATAAAAAACTATCGGCATAAGTCTTATTGATAACCTCATCAATTATCAGCAAGACAAAAAAAGTGTTTTTCCACTGGTGCATGTTTCACTGATGAAGCTCATCGGTGAGAGATTCATTGATGAGTCATTTTCCCTTTTCTTACTTGATGTCATTAGAATAACCTACAATGATAAGGGTCCTTCTTTTGGTGCTCTTCTACTCAATCAGTGTAAGTGATCCCAATCATACTTTTCTATTTCACTTTAAGCATCCTCATTAGGGAAACTCATGTCGATGACCCAAACCTTTACTGGTGTAATCTCTTATCTTCTAGATGCATTGTTCTTGCATCCTTGATTTCCTTGGCATCATTTTATAGCCTTGTTTTTGGATTCATGTAGCACACTGGGCTCTACCCTTGTGGGAGTCACATTTACTCCACTTTCTACAAGATAGACACCTGAATCTAGGATGAGCCGAGGGAAAAAATGATAACAAGACAAAGGAGATCACCCTTGGCATAAAAGCCCCAAAAAAATCCAATCGGTCTTCATGAAAATTTGGAGCTATCCAACCAAATAAGTAACTCACCTTGGGTCCTTCACCCTCTCACCTTTGGTATGACCTCACTCACTCATCCTAATGATCCTCATGCCTAATTCCTGCCATCGCTCCTCAAGCACACTTGAAAGACTCCAAATTTCAAAACTCAAAGTGCATAATGACATCTTAGCACCTATTTATACCCATTTTACCTCCTTGGTGGATGTGTGTACCCTATCATTTTCATTTCTTGCACTCATTTTTTCCTTCCAAAGCCCACAACTTTTCCAATTGAACCTATTTTTTAAACAGAGAACATGTCTAGAGTCCTAGTCACATTTTTTGATAAATCGATCCTCATTTTATATTTTTTGGTTAATTTTTCAAGGGGGCACTATAATACCTCACCATCACCTTGATCTTATTGGGGCAACTAGTAATGTTTTATTCTTTGAAACAATGCTTGAAAAAACATTTCCTGAAAGAGGGTCAAAATGGAGACACTTTAAATTGTTTCATCACTTGTGAGTGATATTTTATTAGTTTTCTTCTTGGTTAATTAAGTAATATTTATTATTTAATTAATTTGTGTCATTATTCTAATTCAAAATATAAATTTTCCATTTCCTCTAGGTCTCATAATTGAAAACACAAGCATGCATATAAAAGCTCATAAAACAAACAAGAGAATACATGAGCACATAAGTGTATACCTAAACATATAGTGAATACAAGAGTATATAGAAGAATATAATTGTAATAGTCAAGGAATATCTACAAGTCTACAAGAACACTTCCAGATTCAATAAAAAAATATTTTAATAGTATCCTTATTCTTATGTCAATAGATTATGAGGAACATGACATCATGAAATGATAAGTGATAGTTCACACCTCACATATAAAATATTTGCTACTTTTTTCCCTTGAGTCAAGGAAAATTATTAGAAAAATTAAAGTAAATAACTAAACACTACTATAGAAGATATCTTATGAACAAGATACTTTACTATTTGTACATAGACTGCAATAATTCTATGATTAACCTCTAAGTTTTCTTCATCCACTTTACATGAAGGATTTGAAAGAATGGTTGATTAATTCTCTTTGTTCCTTTTAACTAAATTTACTTCTTACTAATAATATAATAATGATTAATAAATAATTTGTGTTATTTGACTCTTATTTCATATTCTACCAATTTGTATTTAATTAGCACATTCAAAATCATATAAAAGCTTATATTTTCTTTAAGTTAATACACATTTTGATGAACCGTCCTCTAACAACATCTCAATATAGTTTTTACATATCTATGATAATAGTTAATCTTTGAGTCAAAGAGAAATCCAAAATAATTCAAAAATATTATGAATACAAACACATAATTTTCCTATAAATCATATATAGCACCATCATCTACCATCATGGTTTTCTTTTTATAAGAAAAGTTCACGAGTTATTACTTTCTCCTTCCAAATAAAAGAATAATTAACTAACATAATAGGTGGTAAGTCAAGGAGAAATCCAACTTTTCATTTAATATCACTTCTAATTTCATTATTTACTAAAGTGGGAATGCATCGTTCAACATAATAATGTCCTATTCTTATAAGACATAATTTTCTAATTGTATATTTAATTTAATGATAACTATAAGGATTAGAATTTTGCAATGCATATCCACATGGTTGACATTATATGGAGAACAAATGAAATGACACCATCAAAATTAAAATCAAATTAGTTTCCTAAATCATAGAATTCTAGCCGCCAACACTATAATATTAACATTCAATATGCAGAGCAATTAGGATACATTATCTAAGAATGTTGCTTCTACCTAAAATTTATAGAATTAATAGGGGAGGTTGATGTCAATATGCATCATCTATAGTCACAATTACTAGAGAGATTTTACAAACTTCCAAAAAATTAATGACAAATACAAACCAAATTCTTTATCAGCATTCTCCCTGCATACGCCAAACAAGAACAAAATGGTAGGGGAATGTTTCTTAGGGGAATGGAAGATCTGAGGTTTTCATTTATGAAAAAAAAGGAAATATTGACAACACACCAAAAAAAATTTGACAGAATGAAAGTAAAGCCAAATTCCACAACCTCTTGTCTCCTTTTCCTTTTCATGAAAAAATGTAAGCTTTTGCATGGGCATCACTTACATGCTAATTAAGAAAAAAATTTATTAAGGGATGTACAATAATTGGTAGCCACTTTTTGATCCAACAAATGGGGCTTTCCATTGAACATCAGTAAACAAAACTCATTTTTATCATGTTACACATAATATAAGTCAATTAATAATCTACATGTATGTTATTCACCATGAATACATATACATACACATACACATACACATACACATACACATACACATACACATACACATACACATACACATACACATACACATACACATACACATACATACACACACACACACAAACACACACATGAAAAACACGATAATTATTCCAAACCTACATACACATATTTCAAAATGAAATTTGTAGGTAGGGTTAGAAATCCATTTAAATCAAACATATATAACTATTTGAGTGTGTGAGTGACATATTTTCTATCAAATTGACTATTGCCAAAAAGCTATCCACCTCTACCTAGACCACATTCTCGCCTTCAATTCCTACCAACCACTCACAATACTTGATTTTTCATTAGTAGGGTCAGCTCTTTAATGATAAATCCATAACAATTATGCATCAAGTAATATCAATTCATTAACATCTAATGATAAACCCAAATAAATTTATTCTTTCATTTTAATATATTTATTTAAATATTAAAAAAACTCATTATACTAGTTGCATAATATTAAATCATTAATCTAACATCCATAATGCACATTGATTAGGTGTCAAATAAGTTTAACAAGCAAACAAAGTCAAAGAGATTCTATGCTATCTCCTAATGACTAGGATATACAAGGTCAAGATGTGACATCCTAACCCGCTAGGAAGAGATATTATCTCAATGTCTTACTAAACACATGGTATATATAGCATAAAATATATGAGTTTATGAAGTCAAAACACAATAATAAATTTATGAAAACACACTAAGAAGAACATAAAAGAGGATATATATTGCACATAAGAGCATACATGAAAATTTATTTTCTCACATATTTCCACAGTCATTCATTATATATAGAAAAATCTTAAAAATAACATACCATAGCTAATATCTTCAAGGAATACATCTTACACGTATCTTTTAAATCAATCATTTGGAAGTTAACCAAAAGAACCCATAAGCACACAATGCATATATAAGTATATGAAAACTTCATCCTTACTACCAAATAATAATATATAAACATCAAGTAAATAAAGGTACTCATAGGCATTTAGATGCTTCACCCTAAGCAATATATTTATATTATTCTCTTAGAGAATCAAAATCCAACTCAACCATGAATTAGTAATAAATGTTTACAAGGTGGAGCTCTAACCATTACATCTTCGATTCATGTATAAGATATCTTTCTCTCAATTATCCAAATATATATTTTCCTCACATGATACTATTAATGTATTTATAATATCTAATCCTCTTTTTATCTACCAAGGGGTAATAATTTTATGCAATTATCGCCTTACTTCTAGAATAATCTAAAGGTGATTTTATCTCACGAAACTATTTATCTTGGCTCATTACTATAAAGGATCCATCAAATACTCCATACTAATTTATCCATTAAATTATACATGTTTACTTGTTGTTGGTTCCATGGTTTAACCTCCTTATACAACTCATCCAGAATTACAAAGTTAACTTAATCATCCCCATACCAATTTGGCAAGTCCATTGAACATCCCATGCCTTTCAAGTTTAATTTAGATTAACTTTTCTTTCCATAATAATTTTTCCTTTGCGTCAAGTTTATATTACATTGTAAGGGTTCCAAATGACTTATGTGATACATAATTTTTACAACTTTACTACTTGATCAAGACCTACCTAGTATGTCCATCTATCTATGGATGATGGTCTATAATGAAATTCAATATTGCCTCAAATACAATAATTAAGGTTGTCCAAATCTTGAAGTCATTTTTGTATCTATTTTTGAAATGATTGTTTCAAGAACTTCATATAACTTCTTTTCTAAAGTCAAAGATCCATATCTAAGAATCCTTTGGATTAAAAAAAGTGCTACATTGGTTGGCTTATCAAAAACTAACAAAATAATATCATGTTGGTTCCTAGTCATAAGAAATTCAAAAATAAAATCCATACTAATGAGAGACCACTTGTACTCAGATACATCATGTGGGTATAACAATCATGCTATATGTATATGCTCAACCTTGACTTATCAACATTCTAAACACTATTCATAAATCATGCTAAATTTATATTCTTATCTTTGACTGCTTGTCATTTGAAACACTGGCTACATATGATATGACATATCTCTTAGGCCCTAGCTAAAATATAAAGGTCTCATATCTACCCCATCTTGTTCACATTGGGATTTCCTGAATAAGGCTCACTATGCATCTCATCTAAAAACATCTTCTTCAACCCTCCTCAGTTATGAACACACATTCTACCCTGATACATTGATATTTCATCATGATAAAAAACATATCCATCAAAAAGGTAGTCAAATGGATCTTCCTCTAGTGATGATTTGACCAAAGAATGATGGCCAATATTATTCAGTAGATTTTGCAACACTTATTGCCTTAAGTTTGTCTGAATCATAGCTATAACTGAAAAATGTCTCCTCCTACTGACATCAACAATTACACTATTCTCCCTTCCTTTTATGTATTCCATCCCAAAATTATACTTACAAAGGATTCAAGCCATTTTTATTGTCAAAAATTAATATTTGGCTATGTAAAAGAATATATTTGAGTCGTAAGTAATCCATATTTAGCACAAAAGGATTCCTTAAAAGGTTATGCCTCCATAAAGTAATGCATGGATTATTGCAGCTAGTTCATTCATTTGTTAGAAAGTAAAGTCCACCAAGATAATTGAGAGGGGGGGGTGAATCAGTTATCTGATAATTATAACTTTTATCAACTTCAACAACATTAAACCATGTAAGAAATATAATTACCAACCATAGAAAGATATTCATACACAATAACACAATGACACAAGATATGTTAACTAGGGAACCTCGTGATCAAAGAGTAAACCCCGGTGGGAATGATGCCCACAAAAGATGCACTAATATGAATATTCCTTGTGAAAGGATGGACTTTCTTAGGAGTCTTATGAAATACATTTAGTACATATGAATCCCTGTTAGGAGATTTTGAATCCCTGTTAAAAGATTCTAACCATGTTAAGAGTTATGGAAGATAGAAGGACCCACTGCCCAAATAGCTTCAAGTTAAGATCATTGAACACACTATCCAATTGATTCTTGTATTACTAAATAGAATAATACCAAAATATTACTGATCTCAACAATATGTTACCTCTTCTCTGACTGTGCCAAACTGCACTCATTGCTTCACCAGATCTCAATTTCAGATCTCTGTACTTCGCATGTCTTCCTTCACAAATTCACTTTCACAACTGCATTAGCTCTTTTCTTCACTTCATGCATACATCATCACATACAACCATATTACAAATAGGAAAAATATTCCTTCCTTTATACCACACTCAAGTAATTATAAATGAGTCAGCATCCAATTACAAAATAAAAGTTTCCACACGCTACATCAAAATTACACAAAACTGTCAGCTTCCAATTACAATAATTCTTCACTCGTGTGACCTTGAAGTTTGCATTGTCATCCACATTACTATCAATCAGTCTTCAAATTCCCTTTAACTGCGCAAAACCAGATTCCATCCCGATTAAGAGATATCATCCGATTTCCACAAACCACTACTCAGGAACACTGCCTGAATATTGCTTCCACCAAAATGCTCATAACTTCCATCAATAAATGAATTACTATCTGTGCTCTTAACCATAAACATATAACATATCAAAGACTATATCCTCAACATCACATAGCTCCAACTACAATATCCCACATGCACTAATCCAAACACTGTCTTCTTCTCTACAAGTCTCTGGTAGATCACTGTGTTGACATCAATGACAATCATAGTCATGAATGCAACAACAACTGCTAAAAAATGGCTACCAATAATTTAGCATTCATTCCTAACAATGTCCCCCATTGGCATTGATGGCAACATAGATGAAAAAACATCCAATGTTCCAAAAATTCAATACTGCAATACTACTGCTCTTAGAAAAATATTTCAAGTCCTCTTCATTAATCAAATCTTGCTTCATTTTCATGTTCAGATAGTACAAATGGTTTTTTCAAGTACACTTCTCCCCCATTGACATCAATGACAAAAATCTCATCATTATGTCAATAAAAACTCCAATGTCAAAAGACACTATTCAGAAAATACATTCACTAGAGTCCTCACGACTTAGCTTAGATACACATACTCCCCCATAGAGGAAGTACCAACATCCAGTCTAGAAGAAAGATAAGGCTCATATACCACTGGATGGATGCAACCAACTGCATCACTTCTCAAAATTAGGTTGGGGCATAACCCCAAGCATACCTCTCAGATACTCAAATGTATCCTTAGGCAAAGGCTTTGTAAATATGTCTGCTATCTGCTCCTTTTTACTTATGTACTCAAGTCTGACTTCTTTCTC
Organism: Chamaecyparis obtusa; assembly: GCA_027943335.1. NCBI lineage: Eukaryota > Viridiplantae > Streptophyta > Pinopsida > Cupressales > Cupressaceae > Chamaecyparis > Chamaecyparis obtusa. The sequence goes on along the minus strand of BSBK01003111.1, from coordinate 704,511 downwards.
AGCAACTTTCTCTCTTACTACATGATACTTAATCTCTATATGTTTTGTCTTAGAATGTAATACAGGATTCTTAGACATACTAACTGTGTTGGTGTTGTCACAATGTATGACAATAGGTTCAACAAAATTTATTCCAATATCCTTTAGCATTTACTTCATGCAAATTATTTGGTTGCAATTGTTTGCTATTGCTACATATTTTTCTTTTGTTGTGCTTTGTGAGATACAATTCTACTTCTTGCTTAGCCAAGAAACCAATCTTCCTCCAAGGAAAAATGCTCAACCACTGGTGCTCTTCTTATCATCAACATTGCCTCCCTAATTAGCATCTGTATATGCACATAGGGTAAAATCATCATATTTTTCATACCACAATCCATAGTCTATTGTGCCTCTTAAATATCTTAGTATCCTCTTTACTGCTGCATAATGTGATTCTCTAGGTTCAGCTTGAAATATTGCTACAATTCAAACTAAATGTGCTATATCAGGTCTTGTATGAGTCAAGTACTACAATTCTCCAATCATAGATCTATATTTCTTCTATTCAACTGTCGGTGTTTCATCTATGCTAGATAATTTATGTCTAGTTACCATAGGTGTTCCAACTGGTTTACAATTCTCCATTCCAAATATTTTCAACAAGTCATTCAGGTACTTTGTCTGACTTACAAAGATACCGTCATTGTTCTATGCTATATGTAATCCCAAAAAGTATTTCATTTCACCAATCATACTCATTTCAAATTCAGTCTTCATTTCATTAACAAATTTGTCACTAGCTTCATCTTCTCCTCCAAAAAAAATGTTATCAACAAAAATAACTATAATCAACAAACCATTTTCAATTTCTTTTGTGTACAGATTGTTATCAACTATTCCTTTTGTAAATCCCAACTTTAACAAATACTTGTCCAATCTTTCATACCAAGTTCTAGGTGCTTACTTTAATCCATATAAGGCTTTCTTCAGTTTACATACCATGTCTCCTTCTTGAGTCAAAGGAAAACCTTTAGGCTGCTCAATGTAGACTTCTTCCAATTGTCCATTCAAAAATGCTGACTTTACATCCATCTGATATACTTTGAATTTCTTATAAGCTGCATAAGCAAAAAACATTCTTACTGCTTCAATTCTTGCTACATGTGCAAAGGTTTCTTCATAGTCAATTCCTTCTTGCTGTGAGTATCCCTTACATACCAATCTTTCTTTGTTTCTTACTACTTCTCCTTGTTCATTCATCTTGTTTCTAAATACCCATTTAGTTCCAATAACATTCTTATCTTTAGGTCTAGGGACCAATTCCCATGTCTTTTTCTTTTCAATCTGATCTAGTTCTTCTTTCATAGCATTAATCCAACTTTCATCTTCACAAGCTTCACTAGTAGTTTTAGGTTCAATTTGAGAAATCAAACATAACTGTTCTTGTACCTTATTCTGAGTTAGAACTCATCTTTTAATGCTTGCAATAATTTGCCCAATAGGATGATTTCTTGATGAATTCTTGTTAGGTGTCACTATCTCAGATCTCACTTCAGGTGTAGGTTCTTCAATGACTTCATTGTGGCTTTATTCAACAAATCACTATCAGTCTCATAAAACAATTCAGTAGTTCCAGTGTTAGATTTAGGATGGGCTTCTTCATCTGATTCATAATCAAGTATTCTTTCCTAAATTTTGAACTTTTCATCAACTTTAACATTTGTTCTTTCAACAATAGTCTTAGTTCTTTTATTGTAACATCTATAGGCTTTTCTTTTCAAAGAATATCCAAGAAATATACCTTCATCACTTCTAAGATCAAACTTTCCAATATAAACATCTCTCTTTATATAACATTTGCTTCCAAAAATTCTAAAATACTTAACTGAGGGTGCATGTCCAAACCATAATTCATAGGGTGTCTTGTATGTGTCTGCTCTGATTTGTACTTTGTTCATTGTATACATGGTTGTGTTCACTGCTTCTCTCCAAAATATCTTCACCAAATCATTCTCAAATAACATAGCTCTTGCTGCTTCAGTCATTGATCTATTTCTTCTTTCTGCAATACCATTTTGTTTAGGTGTCCTAGGGGCTGAAAACTATCTCTTAATGCCATTTACTTCACAAAAGGTGTTAAACTCTCTAGAAGTAAAATCTCCACCTCTATCAGATCTCAAACATTTAATCTTCATTCCAGATTCATTCTCAAATTTATTCTTAACGATCTTAAACTTATCAAATGCTTCAGACTTTTCTTTAAGAAATGCAATCCACATCTTTCTTGTAAAATCATCAACAAGAATTATAAAATACCTTTCTCCATAGAATCCTCTAGTCCTGGTAGGACCACTTAAATCTATATATGAACAATCTCCAACTTTTTTGCAGATGTAAACTTCTTACTAGGAAAAGAACTTCTCTTCTATTTAGCCATCACACATTCTTTGCAAATCATGTTAGTAGGCTTCATAATTTTAGGCAAATCCCTTACTGCAAGTGTAGTACTCACTTTCACAATGTTGTCAAAGTTTATATGACAAAACCTTCTATGCCATAACCAAATGTCATTAATCTTACTAATCAAACATGTCATCTTAGTAGGATTCAACTGAAATACATTACCTTTGGTTCTAGATCCAGTTCCAATCAGATTTCCATCTTTATCCGTTATCACACAAGTTTTCTCAGTAAACCAAACTTGATATCCCTTATCAACTAACTGTCCAACACTTAAAAGATTATGTTTCAATCCATCCACAAAATAAACATCATCAGTATTAGTCTTTTCATCAAGAGTAATAGATCCTATACCTTTAATCAAACAAGGTGCATTGTTTCCAACTCTAACAACTCCTCCATCATAATTGTTAAACTTTATGAATTTTTTCATGTCTCCAGTCATATGATGTGAACAACCACTATCTATAATCCAATCAAATTTCTTTTAAACTTGGGAAACTAAGGCTTTTTCTTCCTTAACATCAGTTTCAGGATTCTCTTCTTTAATTGCTATAAATCCTATGTCATCATTATTCTCAGTATCACTTTCACTTAGAGTTCTCTCTACACTAGCTTCAAGATCTTCATCATTAGCATAATAACATTCCTTAGATCTTCTAGGTTTGAAATTGTTTTTGTACTTTTTAACTCTCTTAGGAAACTTAGATGCAAAATGACCATATTCTTGACAAGTCCAACATTTAAAGATTTTCTTACTGTCTGGTTCTCTCTTCACAAGTAAGGCAATCCCTTCTTCAATCTTCCTGTCTTCTTCATTTCTAGATCTACTACTGCCAGCATAATCTCCGCTCACACTAATACTTCTTAACAAAGTAGGGTGAACACTAAGAGCACTAAATGTTGTCTCCATTCTAGGCAAGTCTCCTGATAACCTCAGGTTCATCTCTATTGCATCCAATCTTCCAAGAAGAGTCTCTCTTGTAAATTTTGAAGTACAAGGTATAACTTGTCCAATCATCTATGTTGTCTGCTTAAATACAAGAGTCTGTCCTTAGAATTTTCCATATCACTTCATTCTCTTTTTTTGTTCCTCCACAAGATTTTATGCCTGCAATAATTTCTGACATTCTACCAATATAGCTTCTAACAGATTCATCTTCCATCATTCTTATATCTTCAAATGCACATATCCATTTATGTAATCTAACTTTCTTTGCATGTTCATCACCTTCAAAAGTAGAGTGTAAAGCTTTCCAAATTTCATAAGACTTTTTCAAACATTTTACCTGACTATACTCATTCTCTGGAAGGGCTGTCAAAAGTGCTTCTCTTGCAAGTATGTTACACATGAATAGATCTCTCTCATCACTAGTACATGTTTCAAGATTGTCCTCTTCAATGATAGTCTTATTATTCTTTGTAATCAACCAATAACCTAGTCCTAAACACAGTAGGTGTGTCTTCATCTTTTCTTTCTAGCTATCAAAATTTACTCCATCAAACTTAGGTCTTTCTTTTTTAAAATTTTCCATGGATATCCTTAAGTTGTTAAACTTCTTTTTCAAGGACCTGTCGCTCTGATACCAATTGTTCGAAAGTAAATTCCACCAAGATAACTAAGAGGGGGGGGGGGTGAATTAGTTATCTAATAATTATAACTTTTATCAACTTCAACAACATTAAACCATGTAAGAAATATAATTACCAACCATAGAAAGATATTCATACACAATAACACAATGGCACAAGATATGTTGACTAGGGAACCTCTTGATCAAAGAGTAAACCCCAGTGGGAATGATGCCCACAAAATATGCACTAATATGAATATTCCTTGTAAAAGGATAGACTTTGTTAGGAGTCTTATGAAATACATTTAGTACATATGAATCCCTGTTAGGAGATTTTGAATCCCTATTAAAAGATTCTAACCATGTTAAGAGTTATGGAAGGCAAAAGAACCCACTGCCCAAACCACTTCAAGGTAAGATCATTGAACACACTATCCAACTGATCTATGTATTACTCAATAGATTAATACCAAAAGATTACTGATCTCAACAATATGTTACCTCTTCTCTGACTGTGCCAAACTGCACTCACTGCTTCACCAAATCTCAATTTCAGATCTTTGTACTTCGCATGTCTTCCTTCACAAATTTTCTTTCACAACTGCATTAGCCCTTTTCTTCACTTCATGCATACATCATCACATAAAACCATATTACAACAAGGAAAAAAATTCCTTCCTTTATACCACACTCAAGTAATTACAAATGAGTCGGCATCCAATTACAAAATAAAAGTTTCCACACGCTACATCAAAATTACACAAAACTGTCAGCTTCCAATTACAATAATTTTTCACTCGTGTGACCTCAAAGTTTGCACTATCATCCATGTTACTATCAATGATTCTTCAACTTCTCTTTAATTGTGAAAAACTAGATTCCATCCTGATTAGGAGATATCATCCAATTTCCACAAACCGCTACTCAGGAACACTGCCTGAATACTGCTTCCACCAAAATGCAATTACTATCTGCACTCTTAACCATAAACATATAACATATCAAAGAGTATATCCACAACATCACATAGCTCCAACTGCAATATCCCACGTACGCTAATCCAAACATTGTCTACTTCTTTGCAAGTCTCTGGTAGATCACTGTGTTGACATCAATGACAATCATAGTCATGAATGCAACAACAACTACTACAGAATGGCTGCCAAACATTCAGCATTCATTCCTAACATCATTGTCTCTAGTACTTTTACATTTTTAGATACTATTTTATCATTAAAATAACATATACCATAAGAGGAATAATGATCATTTTTGGATGCTCCTACATCATACTTTCCTAGTAAAAAAAAATTCATGAGAATAGTTGACAAATTATCCTTAAGATTGTTATCTTGACATTTTTTTATGAAGGCTTCTAGTAGAAGAAATGTTTGGAGATAAACCACCCATAAGAAAATTATTGCTCAATGTTATAGTAAGAAAAATCTATGAATTCCAAAGCTCATGTAGTAATTCTCTAGATAGATTGTTTTGTGCCATATCCAAGATGGCCAAAGGAAAACTTTCAAACTAACCAAGAACTTGACCAAATAAATTGTTCCCATCCAGCAACAAGTTGGTTAGGTTCATGCATTCTTTGGAAGTATAATTGATGCTTTCTTATAAGTTTATTATGTTTTGGAGAAATATATGATCATATATTTTTATTACAAAGCTTTTATGGTATCATATCACTTAGCCTATCAGCACCAATTGATAATAGTTCCAAAGATGAATTTAACTAACTGAATTTCTTTTGTTATGATTCGTTGCTAGCTATAGTAGTTCAAAATAAAATAATATCATGGTTCATAGAATGTATGTACTTGTAGTAAATGAAATGGAGGAATGATGTTCTATCAATTTTATTAATATATCAATTCACAACCAATAAAGAAATTATGATAAGAATTCATCATTTAAAGGTGTGTGATGATGAATATCACCTTCATGAAATTAAGATCTAATAGCATCAATTTAAACTAAATACAATGCAAATCTACTTTAAAATGAAACTACAATCTATATTGTCCCATGGTTCTCTAGAAAGAAGTGGTAAATGAAGCTCTCACCTTAAATCCTCACTAGTGACAATTCTAAAATGAGAAATTATGCTGCTATTATGCTTTTACAATGCTTCTATGATGATTCCATGCTTAATCTAGCTCAAATTGACAAACTACAATGATAATTGCCCTAAATGCTCAAATTGCTCTTAGAATGTTATTCAAATGCCTATAATAACAATGCTTTGCAAATAAAATTCCAAGATGGAAATACTCTCCAAAATGCTCCATATTTATAGTAAATGTCCAAGGGTAAGGGGTGGAGTGAAGTAATCATGGTTATCCCTTGGTTGAGTCAAAAACTTTGCATTGTCCATAAATGGGGGGACAAATGATGGGACAAGCCTTTAAATGGTTTCAAATCTTTGGAAAATTTAAATGTTTGAGTGATTTATGTCTTTTTGTCCTCAATTCTCATTGGTTCATCACTTTGTTGAAAGAAATTAAGAATATTTAATTCAATTAATTAATTAAAATTAGCCATGTAAGGGTAATAGGTTCATTTTGATTTTTGATTAAAACAACTATACAATTAATTGATTAAAATCAATTATATAGTGTTTTTGGCCCTTTTAAGCTTTCATTTAATCATTTAACATCATCATTTAATAATTCCTTTGTTTTAATTGATTTTGCTCAACTTTATTTAATTATGTCCATTTTATTGATTTTTGATCCATTTTGATGATTTATTGCATTTTTATTGATTTTTGAGCCATTTATTGATTTAATGCATTTTGAAAATTTCTTGTCCAATTTTACATGTCTACAAAAGGCTCTTGAGGATCTTGTACTTCTTTAACTTTTGTCACCATTATCTATTCTTCATTGTCCTATGGTGCAAGGACAACTACTTATTGATATTTTCATTCCTCCTTAATTATGAACGAAATATGGTTAGTCAAAACATAATTACTCTTATCTTGTACAATCTCATTTCTAAACACATCCATACCTCTAGAATGACATTGTTTCAATTGTAATCAAGTTATTTCCATTTTCATTCTATACTTATATGTTATTTCTCCTTAACCTTGACCACATCTTCCAATACCTCTTTTTTTTATTATTTACTTGTTTCTCATTATTATTCATTGTCTCCATGTTCTGTATGGAACTAGTAGTACCATCTTCCTATTCTTTGGTTGTAGCTTATTGATATTTATTACACATTACACACCTATATGCAAGAGCTATTTCCCTAAGAGTGATTATCTTTTCTTTTTAAAATTATTTTAAAAAGGACATCTCTCCCTTTCCTATCAAATGTAATAGTAACTAGGAACCTCTCTTCCTCACCACCCTAGTTGATCCACATTGATTCAACTATTTATCCATATAACTTGCACTTGTGAACACATACACTAAGAACTATTTGACTAGAGGTTTATGTGATTGGTGTCTCAACAAAGCCTAGTGAACTCAAGACCCTAGTGTGGAACCTAGAGCTCTAATACCACATGTAAGGAATGAAAATCCATATAGGACTAAAATTCTAAAATTGACTCAAGATTTCATAGTCAAAAGTAAATAATGATGCATCAAAGAAAATTTTACATAGTTTTTCTTAATCAAGAGATATTGCATCATAATCATACATCATTTTTTACCAACATGTAGATACATCAAATAATAGATATCATAGGTGACCAATAGGTCATATTTATCAAACATGTGATGAAGTGATATTGTAATAATTTTGTCTCCTTAAATCTCATACTGCTCTCTATATACTATGCTCAAGATGAGAATGGGGTCCAAGCATTTTTTTCCACCCAACCATAAAGTTTTATCTCCCCTGGTGCTCAATGTAAAAGGTTAAGAACTTGACCTTGCATGAGGAATCTATAAATTTAGATCTTGTAGGTTAGATGGAATCTAGTTCAATATTGTGATCTATCTACATTTCACCTATGACTGTAATACCCAAAATTGGCACCTAATAATTTCAATCAATTTTGGTGCATTTTCTTCAATTTCACATCTTCAAAGTCCTATTTTACTAGGCAATTTTCTCTCTCCTACCTAACTTTATTTTGACTTGATGTCAATTGCAAAAACCCTAATTTGCATTAATCTCACACTATAATTAATTCCTAAGTATTTGACTTTATTAGCTAAATAATCCCTATGATAAATTAGTTTAATTCTAAAGTCCTAAGTGCTTTAAATTAAATTAAAATCCACCCCCTTTAGCTAATACACATAAAGGAATTAATCTTATTTAGTTAATTGAATGGACACCTCTTTATTTGATTTTAATAATTCAAATTACTCGAAAGGTCACCCCATATGTGGCAATAATTCATTCTCTTAATTAAATAAATCTTTCAATATTTGTCCCAATTGGGAATGAAGAGTCAACCGTTTCATTTCAAGAACCTCTCCATTCCCTCCCTGGGCTTGTCTATATAATGAACCTTCTTCCTCATTCAAAAAAAGGTAATTTTTGAGAGTAATTAAACTATAGCCAATTTTAGTCTCAATTTCATATTTTCAAGTTTTCAATGCAATTAGCTTAATTTCTCATTTAGTATCAATTGCATTTTCATAGTAGATTAATTTCCTTATTGCTATTAGATTAATCTCATATTTCTTTCAAAGTTATTTAGATTAACTTGCATCTTCATATTTCATTCAAGCTATTAGATTAATTTCAATTTTGTTTATCTTTCAAGCTTTGAAAATCCTTCATATTAGCTTGGTCTTATGGTTGTTGGCTCTCATTTTGAGAGTAATTCAAACACCCCAGTTAATTAGAAGGCAATAGGTCGAATCGATCGAATCATGCGAATGGGTAATTCATACTCAATTTCATGATTCAATGATTGAGCAATGACTATGTTGTGTTTATAGCTAGATTAGAGGTCCACGTTCAGCTGTATAACATTTCGGTGCCCACCGTGGGGCAGAAAAATTGATTTCTGGCCTCATCAATCTTAAACTTTTTTTTTGAGTTCTACAATCTACCGTACGTCCATACTTCTCTGTGTATGGAAGTTCACGCGAGATTCCTGAGCATATCATGTGAATTTTTTCTCCATTAAGCACTCTCTCATGTGAAATTGTACTTTCTCACGCAGGCCCTGGTATTTCCTCATGTGCAGTGCAGTACTTCCTCACGCAAAGCTTCACTATCAGACATTTACATTTCTAGATTCTGCATTTTACTATTGTTTTTTTTCCTGACATCTGCTTTTTGCTTTTGATTTCATATCTTTGTTTCTGTCGCAACAAAATAGTGGTCTACAGGTCACTTTGTTGAAGATCATAAAATGTGCTAATAGTTTGCTTGCAAGATGATTGTTGAAGACCTTTTAAAATGTTGTGTTTGTTTTCTTTCTTTCATTCACATAGTCTAATTAGGGCTCCATTAAAATTTCTTAAAGGTCGTCATAGAAAAGTAGGGGAATAGGCTCTTCATTACGTGGAAGTGATGCCCACGGATGAAATTGAGACCCAGATGTTGCTAGAATGATGGATACTTGGGGAAGCAGAGAAAGGTAGTGAATCTTTAGCACTTCTACTTGCTAGGGGATTATGCTCTTCTCTCTTTGATAGAACCAAAAACCCAAAATCTTGTGGATTTGGAGGAGTGAAGCTAACTTGGTGATGAATTTTCTTGATGTGTTTGGGTAAAGTGAAGAGGTAGAGAAGTATGCTCTTCTCTCTTTGAGAGAAATAGAAAATCAAACCCTCAAATCTAAGCCAAGTTGTGTCACCTTTAGAGGGCCTACCGGAAGTTGAACCTCTGGGAATGACCCAAGTGAGTACACACCTATCGTTGGTGATTCCGCCTCACTATAATAAAGAATGTTTTGTTGAGTCTAAAGACTCCAAAAACATGTTAACTTCCTTCTCTTGATTTCAACATCATCTTGAGAAGGCTCTGTCCATTGTACTGAGCAGCGCCACTCCTAGCCCTGCTTGCGGGGGTGTATGACTTTCGGGTGTTGGTGTGGTTGCAAGGCCTCAACCTTGTATCAAGGGCACTGAAGGTTAGTGTGAATGAAAGCCCACTAAAAACTTTCCCTAGTTAGTTTCCTACCTAGTTCACCTCCGAAAGGAGTCATAATCTTTGCCCAGAGAGGGGGAAGAATATCTCCTGTAGATTCTCACCATAAGCATGCACCTGGATGCTTGAAGGTGGTATATGACACTAGCCCCTACTTCAAGGGTAACCTTCAAACATATACTATTGAGTCCTTGGAAATACCAAAAACACGGGTACCCTCTAGGGGGTGACACGGCTGTGTGAGGTGAACGCATGCACATAAGCAGTGAGGCACAGGTTTTGGCTTCTCACCATTTTTTTTTCTAGGGATAACTATGTGTTTGTTATCGAGTCTTAAACTTGTCCATCATCATTAAACAAAGACTCCCACAATACTACCAAGTTGCTTTGTCCTAGGTAGGTCTATTTACGACTACTTCTTGTGTCATCATTGCTTGATCAAACCTTTATGCTTGTAAACAAGTGCTTGAAAACTTCAAACTGAGATTATTGATTAAACTATCCTTTACACTATTTGGATACTGGATTTCCTATCTGAGAACCATTTACGTTGTGTCCTGAAACCTGTCTTTTATCTTGAAATTTGTGTTGAACTGTCGAACACTGTCTTTTTCTTGCACGAAGTTTCAAAAAACTAATCACTTTCTTGCGCGAGATTTCATTCTCTCACATGAAGCCTAGCATTCTCTTGCGCGGCCTGGTACTTTCTCACGTGAACCTGTACCCTAGTTTTCAAAATAGAGACTTATTTCTCGTTGACTGGTTGACTTTTTATGTGATCTAGTTTTTGTCTAAGGTTTGTTTGTCCAGTTCCTTGTTGTTCACTATCAAAAATTGAGTATCTCGAGCTACGAACCGATTGACTATTGCTTTGACCTATTTTGTCTCTCAACCATTTATCTCATCTCTTTGTGATTTTGTATCCTGTGTCATGATTGTCTTATCTCAGCTGTTCTAGCCATACTCCTGACGATTCGTACTAGGTGCATCTCACATCTTGGTTGTTCTAGCCTTTATCTCCTTTTCATTGTTCTTAGAGATAGAGTTTTAGCATTATCTTGAGTCTTCTCTCATTTCATCTTCGTCTATGACTATCATCACTTGAAGTGGCAACACTTATCCCATTTGTAATACTAGTCAAGGTAGAGGTAAACCTCATGATCAGGAAACAAGTTATCCTAAGCCTATTGTGCAAACTAAATATTGTGAGGGATCCTCAAGTTCTTTGTTGAGTACTTTGAAAGATAGCCTGTCTCAATCACCTCCGATGTTCCAAAAGTGCTTCAATTTGTTGTTTCAAGCACAACCTAGTTTCTCATTTCATGAGCAAGACAACTCCTTCCAAAACTACTCATTGTTTCATAACTTCAGAAGACCACTTCCTCGAACTGGTCCTATCATTGAACCTATTGATCTTATTGACGATATCGACTCATTTGTGTAATACCCCAAAAATGAGCTATAGGTTCATTAACCTCCTACATCTTCAATTCAAATGAAATCGACATCAAAGTCCTAACCTAAGACACATCTTCACATTATCAAATTTTAATTGATTTTATCCTAAATTCTGCATCGGGGAATATTCCAAGTAATATTCCTATTTATCCTAATTATCTTTAATTTAATTATTATTTGGCAATAAATCCTATTTATCCTAAAGTTTGATTAATTGAATATTCTAAATATTTAATTAATTAGATTTAATACTGTCACTTAATTATTTAATTGAATTTAATTATATTTATTCCTAAATTGTATTATTTTATTTTGATAATAAATCTAAAAATCTTATGACTAATTGATTAAATTCCTATTTAATTAATTAAAGTCAGTTGTCAATATTTAATAATATGGTTTTTGAATAAAAGTTTGATTTAATAATTGATTAACCCATAAATCAATTGTTTTAATTTCAAAAATCAGTTAAGTTGAGAATAAATCACTATATTTTTAAATTAAATTATAATTAAATCATGCACAATCAGAAAAATAGTCAACTTTAAATCAATTTTCAATTTCAATTTGTTAACTTTCTAAACTCAACATCTAATGATGAGTTGAAAAAGAGAACTAAAGCTCTATTTTGAGATAAAAATTGCTTTTGCATGATTTTATGAATTAAATATTCTTAATTTCTTGTTAACTCAAAAATCAACCTGGGTTTATCAAGAGTGATTTATGGCTTTTCTCTTGCATCCTCAAAGCCCTGGATTTCTATAAAAATAAGGCTCAGCTCTTCACAAAGTCTGCACAATTTTTATCTGGCTAATCAAGACCTCGAAATTGCATCCTCACTCTGGCAAATTTGTGACTAAAGAATCAATCTTTTGCGAATCAAGGCTATTGTGATATTTTCATTTATTGTTTTGAGAATTCATAGTTTCATATCATAGTTTTCATATTCATTCATAGCATTCTTAGATAAAATTTGCATTCAAACTCAATTTCATACATTCTAGCTTGGATTCATACAGTTTCTCATTCTTATTACATAGAAAATACAAAAATATAGATTAAATCTGCATTCATATAGTTTTTCAATTCTTTGCATTCAAATCCTTCATTTAGGTGTTGCATTGTCACTGATCTCAATTCCAATCTTAGAACATCATACTCACACCTACTAGAAGGCAGTAAATCGCTTGGTTAGCATAGTTTCAATTACTTGCAGATTTTGGTTTTTGCTAACCTCTAATGTTTTATTGAAGTGTTGTGTCTATAGCTAGGTAAAAAATTCACACACACATTTCTGGCGCCCACCATGGGGCCCTGAAATGGGTTTCCCTTCTATTCTATCAGTCTTCTATCATTTCTCTATCAAAACTCCTCTGCTACTTCCTGTTTTGGTGTTTTTGAGGTTAAGGGTTTCAAAAAAAAAATTTCAGAACAAGTATTCTCTACCCATACTTCTGTACATTTCTATCTGTACTTCTGTACATCTTTGTATGGATTCTCACGTGAGATTTTTCATCGCACCGCATGAATTTTTGTTGGTTTCAACACTTCCTCGCGTGATATTTTATCTTTTGTTGCGTGAGACTGTACTTCCTCATGCGGGACCATATCTTGACTCACATGAGATTTTTCTATAGAGACACAGAATTTGTAGATTTGTACTTTTAGATTATTGATTTCTAATGCTTATGGTTTGCTGTTGATTTGTCTTGATTTTGTACTTTCGGATGTGTGCTAAATTCTAGATTGCAGAGCATTGGAACTAAGGTATTCTTCTCAAGCTAATAATATTTCAATTTGGATTAAAATAAACTCTCACATGTCAGGCTTGTGTGACTTTTCTTTCTTTCATATCACAGACTTCATTTTGGGCTATAAAATGAACGTAGATTTGCTTTCTGCATATCTTTTACACATAGTAAATAGGCCCTATGAACACTATTTGTGGATGATCTTGAGAGACTGAGCTTCTTTCACTTGTTTATTCATGCAAAGCTCTTCTTGACTAAGGATCCCCTTGTAGGTAGGGAAGGTTACTGAGAGCATCTCACGTTCTACTAGATTTGTGCATCTTCAACTTTTGATTGATACATTCTCTCTCCGGAGAGGTTGATAGATCATAAGCAGTTGACATCATAGATCTTTGTGAGATAATCTTGGTCTTAGCATGTCAGATTAATCTATCTACTTTGTTTTGGTTAAAAGTGAAAAGGCTAGAGGACTATGCTCTACTCCCTTTTTGGGTAGTATTAGAAACTCAAATCCTTGAATCTGGAACTAGTCTCCATGTGGTATCTTTTGTGAGTCACCTTTAGAGAGGGTTAACCATAGTGGATATTCCCTTAATTGGGTCAACCACGTGGATGGAACCTCAAGTGGTAATAGCCATTTTCTCCGTGGCAGCAGCAACCGCTATATAAATGTCCTTGTGGAGGAAATCTTCACAGGTGTGGTCTCGTGTTGGGCTATCAAATCTCCCTAGTAGCTCTTGATTGATAAATTTCTTGGACTATGTCAAAACCCTAGTGCACCTGGATTGGATTTTTCCCTCTTGAGATCACAAAAGTTGTAGAGTCAGAACATTACTACAAACCCTAGTGAGGCCATTTTTTTCATTTTCTAGGATTATGTGCATTATTGAAAAACTTTTGGAACATACACAAGTTGTATTTCTATGGATTAGCACAATAAGTCACTATTGCTTGTTCATGCGCAAGGTTTCTTTTTCCCTTGCTCATTGTTTTCAGATGATTTCTTGCTTCCCTTGGTTGTTTTGCATTCTTGATATCTTCTTGGTTACTTGAAACAAATTGTTACACAGATCTTTAAAATTTGCATAACAATCTGATACTAAAACACTCAAAAATTGCAAAATCTGAGCAAAAATCCTTTTCTGGTGTGAGAACTGAATATTCTATCAGAGAACAGCTAGCACTGTGTCTCAAAATTTGTGTCTTGAAATCTATGCCTTGAAAACTATGCAAAAACTATCAAATTGTATCCTTTTATCACGCAAGATTTCACTTTCTGAGCATTCCTTCACATGAGATAGCATATTCTTATGTGCAACCTAGTACTTCCTTGTGTGGGGCAGCATTCTCTCATGTGAACCTATCCTAACATTTTCAAAACAGTGAGCTTATTCCTACCAGTTGGTCAACTTTTTGTTAGATCTAATTTTTGTCTAGGATCTGTATGCCTATTTTCCTATTGCACACTCCTTGAAACTAGATGTCTAGAGCTGAGAACCATGCAATTACTACTTAAAACCAAGTTGTCTCTCTATTTTGTCAGAAATCCAATTTGCAACAAATCCCAAATTCTGTCAAAATAGCAAATTGATTCTTGTCATTTCTAGTCATCCTTGGTCGGTTTGGGTCAAATCTTAGGTGCTATGGCATGTTTCTCAGCATCCAAATGAACTTAAATGGTATCACGTTGCAAAAAATGACTCTTGGTCTTCTTTCTTCCACATCTCCCATGTCTTCCTAGTCTCCCATTTCGATCCTTTCTCTTCTTCCTAAACTCTTCACGTATTCTTGATTCTTTTCCTCTTATTATCTAGTCTTCTTTCTTCTATTCATCTCTTCTGTCACTTCCATGCTTGATTCCTCCTCTTCTAGAACCATGAATTTCAACTATCTTATTATGGAACCTCTCTTGAAAAAGGATGATTTTGAACTCATTGCTCAATTTGAAGATTTTTATTCCTCCAAAAATCCCATGAGTGATAAGTTTATGATAGAAATAAAAGAAAAATTGATTAAATCATACGCCTTTTTTAGGATCATACGCATGATCCTATCACAACCTCCTTCTTCCAAATGTCTTTCATCTTCTAATTCTTTTCATTATTCCTCATCTTCCAAGTCTTCTTCCTCCACTGGGTCTTCACCTTCCTCTTCTCCACGATCTCATTCCTCTTCTACTTCTCCCAAGATTCTTACTCCTCGTCTCAAGACATACCATGTTGAGCAACATGATAACCCTTATGATACCTCTTCCACGGAGAGTGACACACCCATCTTTGAAGACTATGATGACTATGATGATGGACAATATAATGATACATGATATGACACCTATGTTCCTAAGATTCATCCTCATCATGTCCTTGTGCTTACTGGAAATGGGACATCACATTAGAAAGATCATGATGGTGATCCATATGATTCTAATTTTGAAAGAGACTTTGATGATTTTTGTGCACAATACCTAGATGATCCATCTATTTCACTTGAAGAAGAGAAATATTTTTGCACTGATTATAAATGTGCATACTACAAGGATATCTCCTCTAAGAACTCTCATGCTGAAAATAAAGATTATACTCTCAAGAAAGATCATGTGAATGTTGAACCTTTGTCTTGTGGTGGTTCCCTTCCATCCCCTACTTCCTCCAATACCCATAAATTTCCTAAAGCTTCCAAGCCTATCAAATCTTTCACAAGTCCTTCATTTGACAAAAATCCTAATACTTTTCATGTGGTTTCCTATAGTTATCCTCAAGGGATACCTCTTAAAAAAACTCAAGTTAACCTTCACTTGGCTGCAAATACTTTCAATAATGCTAAACCTAAAGAGCCTAAGCCTTTATATGCTTTAATTCCTACTTCATCTAGTCCTTCACAATCTCTTCCAAAGTCTTCCATATAATCCTAACATGCTTCCTTGTCCTTAGAAGTGGCTCCATGTCAAGAGGACTCCAAAAATGATAAAGAAAAGAACATAAAGAAAGATCAAGATCAAGAACCCTACAGGTCATCCACTCCTTTTCACGATGTCTCTTATCCACTTCAGGGTTCTTTTGATTCTGCACACCCTTTCTCATGCATTCCATCATGTCTTAAGTCTTCTACTAAGCAAGATCTCGATACTACTTACACTGTTGAGCTTATTGACAATCAAAATAACCTTACTACACTTGCACTTTCCAAAGATGATACTTCCATTAAGGTTATTAAAACTAATGTTGTTACTTCCAATGTTAAGCCTATTTAAAATGAAGAAAAAAATTGTACACTTGTGCTATCCAAAGATCCTTGTCAAGATCAAAGTCTTCCATCTTCTTATTCTACCACTCCATGTTTGTTTCCACTTTCTACTCTTCCCAAGTCTTTGCAAGCTTTGAACAATCCTATCAAAGAAGGTGCTCATGTTCAAGATGTCCATGATTCTATTGAAAATCCTAATGCTCACTCTAAAGGTGTTGATGTCCTTGGTTGTCATTAAAAATTTATGAACTTGTTGATTATCCTTTTGCATCTTCCACTTTCATCCTTGGACCTCTTCCACCAATACTAAAAGCTTCACATCTGCCTTCCATCTTGGTTCCTTATGTCCCTTCACTTTCCCCTCCTAACTCTCCTAATTTTCCATCCATCTTGGTTCCTTACATCCCTCCATCTCCCATCTTTCCTCAAGATCAACATAGATGCATACCCTTGAATCCTTTTCATCCACCCACCCATCTAAACCAATCATATCTTCCTTCTTCCACAAGTCCCAAGTCTTTTGGAAGTAACTTGAATGTTCAATACAAGAAAAAGAAGCAATACAAGATCCATCAAAAAAAGAAGATCACCATGTCTCCTCTAATCGACATAGAGGCATAAAGTCAAAAGAGATATCTAAGAAAAAAACTACAAGACAAGTATGGGTTCCAAAATCCATCATTGAAGATATTCTCTCTAAATCATCAAAAAGAAATAAAAATCCTATGGCTATATGGATTCCAAAGTCTCTTTTGAAAGAGTCTAATGTTGAGAAACAAGTGAAGTTGACATTCAAGCTTCCAAATACTTCCACTTCATCTTCTTCCAAAAACATTCTTCCATTCTATGTGCCTAAACCGCAACCTCTGCTATCCATTCACCATATTCCTTCACGTATTCCTTCATTCATATTTCTTCCATCCTCTCGCTACCCTTCAACGTGTGTTTTCATATTGATCTTTCCTTCCTTTCTATCTACCCTTTCACAATCTTTTCATTCATTATCCTTCTACCTTCTATCCTTTTTCCTCACTTGCCTATTCCTCCTATCTTCCAACCTCATTTGCTTTACATAAAATCTTATCCTCCATTTTCTCTTCCATCTTCCTTTCCCTATCAACATCTTTGAGCATATCATTTTGAATCCTTGGCATATCATGGTTTATCCTTTCAAGGAGCATTATCTTAAAATCTTTCCTTCCAAAAAAAAAAAAAAATTTTAAAAAGAAATGAAAAAAAAATTGAAAATGTGCCTTGGTGAAAACCTGAAAATAGGCGCCTTGGTAGCAAAAGTAAAGATAAATAAATTCATCCTATGGTGAAAACCACTCCCTTGTGGTGCCTTGGATAAGTACCATGATGAAAACCTAGCAATCAGGCATCATGCATAGTTCTTCTACATATTTCATCCATTCCATCTTCTCTCTTTGATCTTGACAATGTTGATCTATACACGAATATTTGGCTAACTTGTGAGCTATCTTATGATGATCTTGCTTTCATTCCCTTCCTATTTAGCCTCCATGTCTATCTTCCTCCATTCATTTTTGCTTATGGCTATCCCTTTCCCTTTTGTTCTTGATCTTAAAAAAAAAAAAATAATAGAACACGATCCTTTGAAACCTCTTGACATGTCTACTCCTTTGGACTACATCATTTTCTTCTTTGGCATTACACTTTTGTGACTTATTCTATGCTAGCCTTTCATTACTTGTTCAAATGTGCTTTACATGACAATTTTTCCCTAGCTTGGGTACTCTTGAGGAGTTTTCCCTTGAGGATTTCTTCCCTTCATTCTCCTTCATTCTCTTGTCTTCCATCTCTTCCACTAGCTCGCTAATCCCTCTTGTTCTCCACCTTGCTAGACATTGGGACTACATGATGTGATCTTGCTTGGGATTTCAATGTCCATTCTATCTAGGGACATCCTTTTTACATACTGAAGCGGTACTACCTATTGACATTGAAATTCCATCACTAAGAATTAGAATGCATGGTCTAGTAACTGATGATGACTACAGAGTGTCTAGGTTGCAAGAACTTAAACTACTAGATGAGCATAGACAAGCAGTGTGTGATCATCTTAGAGTGTATCAGAAAAGAATGTCTAGAGGCTACAACAAGAAAGTCAGACACAGAGAATTTTAGGTTGGCGATCTAGTCTTGAGAGAGAATCTTAAAAATCAATCACATCGAGATTGCAAGGGGAAGTTTGAACCCAACTGGTTGGGTCCCTTTGTTATCACTGCTACTTTTGGCTCTGGAGCCTATCAACTCTCAATGACTGAAGGAGAATAGCTTTGAGAACCAATCAACATTCTCCATCTAAAGAAATTCTATGCCTAAGGCATTCAGTCTATGGTAAAATGTCTTGAAAAAATCTTAAAAATATGAAAAAGTCCTAAAAAATGAACATCTTGGTGAAAACCTAGCAATGGGCACCTTGATGATTAAAAAAAAAATGAAAATATCAAAAGTACAAAAAAATTGGAAAAATAAAAAATACAAAAAAATGAGAGAAAGGAAAAGTGCCTTGGTGAAAACTTGGAAACAGGCACCTTGGTAGCAAAAATAGAATCTCTGCCAAGATGGTGAAAACCCAGCAAATGGGTGCCACTTGTTCAAAATGCTCTATCTATCAGTGCAATATTGGTCTTTCCCATCTTTCATTCTTGCTTTAGTTTGTACATATTTCTTGGTTTGTTTCCACATATCATTGTTTCAATAAAGTCAGTCTATACACCAATAAGCTCAAGTGTCTGTATCCTATCAATGCTTAACACTTGGGGGCAATCAATGTTATATCCTATGGCCTCCAATGTATCTTAGACGTGTCATATCTAGTCAAAGTCCTTTGAAGCTTCATCCGAGTCAGTCAGTCAGTCTCCTCTCCAGAAAGGATTTTGCATCTACAACAACACAATCAAACATCAACACAAATTGAAAACAAACTATGCTTTTACATGCTTTTATCTCCTTGTATGCTTACTAATTCGCATTGAGATTTTTGCATATTGTGTCTCTTTGAGCTCTTCGATGATGTCCTTTACAAGATTTAGAGAGTGATGATTAGGGGCATAATCTTTTCTTTGTCTTCTTCTTGTATATGAAAATATAACAACTTTGAAAATTCTAGATTGAAATGGTGTCTGTCTGTAAGAGCCTCTATCTCGAATTGGATGGTCATGAGTACCTCGACCATTGATACCCAAAAAATTCTAAGAATTTTGATCTTACTATTGTCTTTTTGAGTGAGTTCTTTCTCCTACTATGAAACGCGATCTTGCCTAAGGATGTGAATGATAAAGGGTCACTACGGGTAATTCACACTGGATTTAGAATGATCTCTTGACTATTTGATGTGTTTGAATGCAACGCATATTCTGGTCATCACGACATTGATGTTTTGATGCTTATACAAATTGCTATATCAAAATGGACATGATATTTAGGTCATCCTGGCGTTTATGCCTTGGTGCTTATATCTAATCTGACATTCCAAAAATAAAATCAATATTCATATGTCTATCATTGTCTAACCAGTGGGCATTGTATTGATTCTTGCACATACAAATCAATATTCATATGTCTATAGTTTCCAAACTAGTGGGCATTGTATTGATTAATCCGGTTACCTAAAAAGTTCAATGATGACAATAAATCAACACATGATTAGTGACTAGGTCCTAGGTCCTAGGTCCTAGGTTTGCATTTCATTTTGCACTTTGCATGATCTCACAAATTGCTTGAACACTTAAACAATTCTTCAAAGCCAAAAATGCTAAACATGACACAAGGACTGAGCATTGTATGAAGGTTCCTCCAATGAAATAGAAAATCGAATCCTTTTTGGGGATCAAAATTGAAATCTGAGATCATTCATATTATTAACTACTTGCATAATTGACCTTCAATCATCACAGAAATCTAGAATTCAACTTAACTGATTATTTTACATCAAACTATCAAAATTTCAACTTGGTCAACCATGGTCAACTCATGGTTTAATCTAGTCAAACTTGGTCTCTAGGACCTCCAAATGATGCAGAACGCATTCTCACACATGTATAACCACTTCTCAAATCAATCAACATCTTTCTAAACTATAACACTAACTTTTCTTGTCAAATTTCAATTTTCATTGCGAAGGGGGCATGGTATTACACATCATTCAAAGTCTGTCAATCTATTTTTGTCCATCAAATCTTTCTTAGTAATCAAGACAAAAACTACATCTAATTGCCGACTCATCTAAAGTCCTCATCGCTTGGGGAAAATCTATTATCACTTGAGGCATATCAAATTCACCAAGATCCATATCAATCTGGTATCCTAAATCTATCTTGTAAACTATATATGCTTTTCGTAACCATCGGTTCATTAGTGTTATTTCCTTGGTTCTTTGTAACTGATGGGTCCAGGATGTGATACCAATATGATTCATACAAGGACATTGAGGTCTGGAATCGGTCACTCACTTCTTCGCAATCATAAGGTTCAAAATCAAGCATTTTGGCACTTTTTCATAATCATCGATTCATTGTTGATATAGCTAGCATCATCTTGATTCCTAGTCATACTGGGCCTAGGTTGGCATCTCTTTTCTTTAAATCTTTCAATAAGTTTCTGTCTCGAAATCGGTTCATCTCTCAAACATCTTTATCATACATAGACTATTCTTTGAACCACTGCGCTTTGCATAGTAATTCAAAAAGGGGCAAAATGTAATACCCCAAAAATGGGCTATAGGTTCATTAACCTCCTACATCTTCAATTTGAATGAAATTGACATCAAAGTCCTAACCTAAGGCACATCTGCACATTATCAAATTTTAATTGATTTTATCCTAAATTCTGCATCGGGGAATATTCCTATTTATCCTAATTATCTTTAATTTAATTATTATTTGGCGATAAATCCTATTTATCCTAAAGTTTGATTAATTGAATATTCTAAATATTTAATTAATTAGATTTAATACTGCCACTTAATTATTTAATTGAATTTAATTATATTTATTCCTAAATTGTATTATTTTATTTTGACAATAAATCTAAAAATCTTATGACTAATTGATTAAATTCCTATTTAATTAATTAAAGTCAGTTGTCAATATTTAATAATATAGTTTTTGAATAAAAGTTTGATTTAATAATTGATTAACCCATAAATCAATTGTTTTAATTTCAAAAATCAGTTAAGTTGAGAATAAATCACTATATTTTTAAATTAAATTATAACTAAATCATGCACAATCAGAAAAACAGTCAACTTTAAATCAATTTTCAATTTCAATTTGTTAACTTTCTAAACTCAACATCTGATCATGAGTTGAAAAAGAGAACTAAAGCTCTATTTTGAGATAAAAACTACTTTTGCATGATTTTATGAATTAAATATTCTTAATTTCTTGTTAACTCAAAAATCAACCTGGGTTTATCAAGAGTGATTTATGGCTTTTCTCTTGCATCCTCAAAGCCTTGGATTTCTATAAAAACAAGGCTCAGCTCTTCACAAAGTCTACACAATTTTTATTTGGCTTATCAGCACTCGAATTTGCATGATTACTCTGGTGAATTGGCGATTGAAGGATTGAGCACTTGCGACAAGCGATTTGTGAGATCTTTCATAGTTGATCATAGCTTCATATCATAGTTTCATATCATAGATTTTCATATCATTCACATCATTCTTAGATTAAATATGCATTCAATTTCATTTCTAGCTTAGATTCATATAGTTTTTATCTTATTGCATAGAAAATACAAAAATATAGATTAAATCTACATTCATATAGTTTTTCAATTCTTTGCATTCAAATCCTTCGTTTAGGTGTTGCATTGTCACTGATCTTGATTCCAATATGAGAACATCATACTCGCACCTACTAGAAGGTAGTAAATCACCTGGTTAGCATAGTTTCAATTACTTCCAAGATTTCAATTTTTGCTAACCTCTAATGTTTTACTGAAGTGTTGTGTCTACAGCTAGGTACAAAATTCACACACACAATCTAAACCTATTGATCTTCTTGATCCTGTTAGAGTGTCAAGAGTTACCTTAGCTACACCCTTTTGACATCATTCATATCATTTTACTGAGGCTTCAATTGTTGCACAGTCCTATGTTAACAAGATGGGAGAGCCATTCAACTTTCAACCAGGAAAATATAGCCAAACTTTTGATCAATCTCAAAACAACCAGCATTTTGGTCAATCTTCCAATGACCAACGTCATGCACAACCTCAAAATGAGCAACGCTATGATCAAACCCAAAATGACCAAGCTCAAAACAAAGCTCAAGGTGGTTAACTAGCGTATAACTACCATCCTCCTCCTTTCGATCAAAGTCAAGATCAAGTCCTGAGCATTTATGAGATCCTTGGCAATGATGGTGATGACACCATAACTCAAAATGACATAGACGCTTTGAGAGAAAACAAAAATCTTTTTAAGATGATGGAGATCCTCCTTCTAGAGGAGAAAGAAAAATATTTTCTTGAGTTGGCCAAGCAAGGGGCTAAATTACCCTTGGATTTTCAAGTTGAAATGCTTGTGGCCAAGGAAGAAGAAACTGAGACCGCTAAATTGCAAAAGATGGTCCAAGACATGCAAGATCAAATTAGTCAACTTGCAAAGAATAAGGACAAACCCACACAACAATTCACAATGGAAAGCATTTGTCCTTTCCCCTATGATAGGAGTCTTCATATGCCACCTTTTCCCAGAGGTGTAGAGCTCCCTAAATAT
This sequence comes from Chamaecyparis obtusa, assembly GCA_027943335.1. Lineage (NCBI taxonomy): Eukaryota > Viridiplantae > Streptophyta > Pinopsida > Cupressales > Cupressaceae > Chamaecyparis > Chamaecyparis obtusa. The sequence goes on along the minus strand of BSBK01003111.1, from coordinate 681,211 downwards.
GACAAATACTTGGGTGCTACTGATCCCCAAGATCACTTAAGAGAGTTTGGCACTTTGTCCATGGAATTCATACATGATCAAACATATCTTATGCACCTATTTTCTCATAGTTTGGGTGGACCAGCTATGGAATGGTTTTCTAGATTGCCCACTAGCATTAAGACTTTTGACAAAATGTCTAATCTATTTCTCCAACATTACTCACATAATATTCAGCATCTAATCAACATGCAGGATGTTTGTAATTTGAAGCAGCGACAGGGAGAATCTTTTCTAACATTTCTCCAAAGGTGGAGACAATTATGTACAAGGTGTCCTCACAAGCTACCAAAGTCCAAGAGACTCGAAATTTTCTTGGACAATCTTGTCCTAGACTTCAAATACCAAGTGCAATTACAAGGGCCCCTCACTTTTGATAGCATGATTAAACAAGCAATGCGAATAGAGGCCTTCATGATTAAGAAAGGGAAATTGACTTTGAACAAAGACAACAAACAAGGATATTCAAACTCAAATAAAGATAAAGGGAAGTTTGTTAACAAGAATAGAGATGTTGTGAATGATGGAGTGGTCAACAATGTGACCCCAAAGCCTGCTAAATCTATTTTTAATCTCTCTTCTAGCATAAAAGAGATCAAGGCTACTGAAAATCCTGTGATGGAAAATCAGCAACCTTTGAGGTTTTCTAGGAACAAACCTTGGGCATCTCGACCCAAGCATGAATGCACTTCCTTGGGAGAACTGCTTGATGTGGTCTATAAAACTCTTGTGCAAAATTAGATTCTTACTCCCTTGGAAAAGCATCTCTATGACCCACAACCATGACCTCATTGGTGGAATGACAATGCCTACTGTGACTATCACTAGAATAAGGGTCATAAGACTTCTACTTGTCTTCAGCTGAAACATAAGGTCCAAGATTTGATTGATAGTGGTGACATTGTTGTGGAAAGCCATAACAAGAATTCAGACCATCAAGCATTTAAGGATCCCTTCCCTCCTCATGAGAAGGGTGAGTCTTCAAACACTAAGAATACCAATGCTAAGATCAATTACATGTACACTAATGATGAAAATGTCATTGGTATGATCGAACCTATTGAGTTTGAATATTGCAATGTGGTTACAATTAAGGGGAGTGGAAATGCTTCCAAACCTAAGACTCCTTTCATCTTGCATAGTTTCGCATCTCGTTCATCTGAATCTGAACAACCTCAAGATTGTGTTAATGTTGTTACTTGATCACATGGAAGAGTTGTTTTGAAAGGTCCCAATACTTCTACATCCTCTCCGAAGCAAACTACAGATAAGACTGTTGTTGGCCCTACCAACAAGAACATGAAATTGATTCCTACATCTAGCACAGATAGTTATAGCATCTTAGATCAGCTCCAATAAACTAATGCTCAGATCACCATTTTTGAGTTGTTGAAGATCTTGCCTACTCACAGGTAGATTCTAGATAAAGCCCTCACCGAGGCAAACATTCCCAAGGATCTCGATCTCAACCGGTTCCAATCTATGGTGGGTCATTTGACTTTGCCTCATTATTTGTCCTTCTCTAAAGAAGATGATCACTCTTTGAGCCATCCACATAATTTTCCCTTGCATATAGAGGTCATAATAGGTCCTAAGCATGTTCGTTGAGTGCTCATAGATAATGGTGCTGGTCTTAATATATGTCCTGCTAAATTGCTTACCCAGCTAGGTTATGATCAAAAATGTATAGACTCCTACAAAGATTACCATCAAAGCTTATGACAAGGAAGAACACAAATCCCAAGGTTTAGTTGTGCTACCTATCCACATAGGACCTATTGAGAGAGATGTCACTTTTCAAGTCCTTGACATTCCTCTTGCCTACAACATTTTGTTGGGTAGGCCATGGATTCATGATATGCAGGTTGTTCTATCTACGTACCATCAATGCATTAAGTTTCCATTCCATGGAGCGGAATTCATTGCACCTACTAATACCAATTATTCTTGCAACACCCTTACGCAATTTGCAGATATCTTTGTTCCAGCTAATAGAGAGTCCACTGAGCTCTATGATGCTAAGCTTAAGGAAATAGAACAAACTTTGAAACTTAAGGATACAGGTGTTGGTTCCCACTTTTTCCCCACTGTCAGGTTTACACTATGATGGCAAACTGGTTACTAACTGCTCCAAATTCTGACAAGAAAAAGTGCCAATTGATGAGAATCAAAGACATCCTCCTTCTTCTTTGAGCTCTACATCACTCAGGTGGGTATTGCCTCATCTGCACACACAAGACTCCTCATGACAAACAACAGGCATGTGGATATATTATTGTGGAATAGCTTTCAGACTCCTATAGATATCATGTACCCCAATGAACCAAACCCTTATGCAATAGTCCTACTTGCATGGAATGAATCTGAAAACTAGAATGGACCTCCTACTACCTACTACCAGCATGAAAGGAAAATTATTTCATTTTAATGAGTTTGATGTTGGGTTGAATGGACCCCTGAAATACCCTAAGTCTCTTATAGACCAGTACCTTATCCAATGGGCAGTAGAGTCAAATACATCACTGCAACAAAGCTATAAAACAAGAAGACAACACATCCCAATATGTCAGTGCCTTGCACCAAACATACACCATTGATCATATCATACTTCAACAATCCACATGTGTACCCAAATATGTTATCACCTATTCAAAGGATTTTAACCCTCCCCTTAGAAGAGACCTAGGAATAAGTGATACATTAATCAGCATCCACTAAAAGACAAGCATGAAATACCCTTGATACCCTAGCTCATACACATCTAAAAACCAGTCCTTAACTCAATTGTTTATGTGAAAACAACTCTATTACAGACACTTAGGAAATGGGAATAGAAAGACTACAACACCCTTGATGCTATAATCAATAAGTTCAAAACTCAAATGGAGACAATCTGATAGAAGTACAAATGTATTGAAATCTTATACATAAAATGGTTGTTACAATTTATATCATATTCTCAAAGCTAGAAAGGAAAGAGGGATCACCCTATATGTAGAGAAGGAAAAAATACTGCAGAAAGAACCATTCATAGGACCAGGGGAAGGAACCCTTAGAATGGAACCAAAAGGTTGGAACCAAAAGATTAGGAACCCTTCTAAATGATCTTGAAAATCCTTTTATAGGAACAAGGACTGCAACAAGCTACAGATCATTTAGAGTAAAAACTTGCTCTACAACAACCTCACCTAACAAGAAATGATAGAATGCAAGAAAGCCTAGAAACCTGGGAAGAATTACATCAAATCTAATGTATAATTATATCGATTTCATCAACAGGCTAACTGCGATCACAAATTATTGACTTCTTTTTATAGGAAAAAAAAACTTCAATGCCAGGACCAACTTGAAAAACTTCACGTGTACACAACATGGAGATCTCTGACACACTCCAAACCCTAGCCACCTACGAAGAGCAACAAGCCTTCACATTTAAAACTACATGGTACCCCAGGAAGCAAAATCAGATCAGGATGACCACCCAGATCTTCACATCATTTTTCTAACTACAACTGTCCTATAAAATCAATTCTGAGCTACCCACCTGTCACTTATGGCCACCTGCAACAAAATTGGCCAAAAAACCCTGCAGAAATATTCAAAATATCAGCCCCAATGGCTAATTAATCAACCTTAAAACATGACCATTGATCTATTATTTTCCCAGCAGATCGGGCAGTCCAAATAATTCTTCAACAATCAACCAACCCCCTTTGAAAATTATACGGCCACATCACCACCTCAGAAACCAATAAAAATCAAGCACCTCAGCATAACCATCACCCCAGACGCACTGCATCATCAACCCTTACACGTTGAAAGATCATACGGTTGTCATATGATCGCAAAGGGGAACAAGACTCCTTGTAGTCATGTGACAACCATAAGATTAAAAGGTGTTTGACTGTCGAGCCCCACTGACAAATTTCATGTCACACTCCCATTGCCAATTAGGAACAAGCAAATCTACAACACCTAACAACAGACCCACCACCTCGTTGGACCTAAATCAAATGGTGGTCACATGATCGCAAATGGAAAGAATATTCCTTGTGATCAAGAAACAACCATTAGATTTTACTACACTGGCATTCCACCCGAATATTTCAGGCCCACTATCAGTTCACCCTTCCATCAAATGGCTGTCGCGATGCCATGAATATTAACCTCTAAGCACTTTCTCATTGAGGCAATGCGATGGTCATTGATGATGTCTAAACTTTAATCGGTCGAACAACCCTGAGGAACTAGGCCCCACTTGGTCACAGAAGTGCACATAGGAAATGTCGATGTCTAGGAAGAGCTGCAAAGAGGCGAAAGGCCGAAAACAACCAGGGTTTTTATGCTTATACAATTTTATGAAACTTTGTGACATAAAACAAGCTATTTCTTGCAAACCCTGAAACAACCATATCTCACTGGTTTCTACCCTTTAGGACATGCGCCCTTAACCTGACCTTGGAAACACAATGAACTATCATATGTTAAGGGTGCAAGCCATGAAACATCAAAAATTTAGCTCGCAGATCAAGACTGTGTCACAACTAGGGCAGGGCAGTTCACTTGGATTTTTGCATATTAGACAATGCACCCTAGACTGAAGCATACAGACATGAAAAATGACCTCTGGATGAGGGTGCAAGCAATGAAACCCTATAAAAATTTGGTGCACACCAAAATTGTGATCTCAAGCATGACAGGACAACTTCACAAGATGTTGCAGGGAAAGGCCATTTTCATAGGATTTTTGCATTGACAGGAAAATGGCCTAACAGTGGCTCTGTCTGGGGATGATGGGTAACTTGTGCCCTTGCAAAAATTTAGAATTTATTGAGGAAGCAAACAACCCACGAGACAAAAATAGGGAACCCTCACGAAAACTGGCAAGAAGGAAACACACAACAAGGAAAGGGAAGTATTGAAAAAATTTACAAGATTAAAACTTTACTTGGTAGCCCTGGGCCACCAAAAGAAAATCAGAGACCCTCTTGAATCAAAGGTCTGATTTTCATCCAAATATGTAATCAAACACATGAAAGTGTCAAGACCATTCAGCTGCCAACATATGTGAATAATCATGGGCTGAAGAATGAAACTGCAATTATCACTACCCATGTTCTCTAGTCACAAGGACTACATCCATGCTTCACTAAAAAATTTTGCAAAACTACAACCCTGATTCTTTGAAGCATGCAAACCTCTTTTTTCACACATTTTTCCTTCTCTTGGTGCTCAAATCACCTTATAACGAAACATTTATTAACATGAAAATATAATACCTGGAAGTTCACAACAGAAACCTTGTTGACTAGAAGTAGGGCAGATCTAGAGCTCACCTTGTAGCTCCATTAGATTCTTTGCTTGTAGAGTCACCACCTCTTTGAAGAGGAAAATGTTTTATGTTTTTATATCTCCTTCCAGCCAACTAAAAACTTCACCAGGATTTTACACTGTTTACCAAGAACTGCACTGATCAAATAGAGAACTCAGAATCGCCACTCAACACTTAGTGAGAATATTTTAGCAAATGTTTTTTTGTATTTTTGACTCTATGATATTTTAACTAGACTCTGGGATGATCCAGCCAAGCAAGGAAACTTGCTATCTTTTACTTCTTCCCCAGCAGAGTCACCATTTTGTTGGTAACTCAGATGGGCCAAACTAATTTGGTTAGTAAGATATGGTAATTTGTAATTTGTAACCAAAGATTCTAACAAATGTATTTCTTTGTCATTGTTCTCCCTAGAAAAGTCATCATTTTGTTAGTGACTCGGATGGACCAAACCAATCTGGTTAGTAAGATATGGAAATTTGTAATTTGTAACCAGAGATTCTAACAGATGTATTTCTTTTTCATTGTTCTCCCCAGCAGATTCACCATTTTGTTGGTTCCCACTTTTTCCCCACTATCAGGCTTACACTATGATGGCAAACTGGTTAGTAACCGCTCTAAAGTCTGACAGGAAAAAGTGTCAATTGATGAGGGCTGAAGACATCCTCATTTTTCTTTGAGCTCCACATCACTCAGGCGGGTATTGCCTCATCTGCACACACAAGACTCCTCATGACAAACAACAGGCATGCAGATATATTATTGTGGAATAGCTTTCAAACTCCTATAGATATCATGTACCCCAATGAACCAAACCCTTATGCAATAGTCCTACTTGCATGGAATGAATCTAAAAATTAGAATAGACCTCCTACTACCTACTACCAACATGAAAGGAAAATTATTTCATTGTAATGAGTTTGATGTTGGGTCGAATGGACTCCTGAAATACCCTAAGTCTCTCATAGACCAGTGCCTTATCCAATGGGCAGTAGAGTCAAATACATCACTACAACAAAGCTATGAAATAAGAAGACAACACATCCCAATATGTCAGTTCCTTACACCAAACATACACCATTGATCAGATCATACTTAAACAATTCACCTATGTACCCAAATGTGCTATCACCTATTCAAAAGATTTTAACCCTCCCCTTAGAAGAGACCTAGGAACAAGCGATACATTAATCAGCATCCACTGAAAGACAAGCATGAAATACCCTTGATACCCTAGCTCATACACATCTGAAAACCAGTCCTAAACTTAGTTATTTCTTTGAAAACAACTCTATTGTAGACACTTAGGAAATGTGAATAGAAATACTACAACACCCTTGATGCTATAATCAATAAGTTCAAAACTCAAATGGAAACAATCTGATAGAAGTACGAATGTATTAAAATCTTATACATAAGATGGTTGTTACAATTTATATCATATTCTCAAAGCTAGAAAGGAAAGAGGGATCACCCTATATGTAGAGAAGAAGGAAAAAATACTCCAGAAAGAACCATTCATAGGACCAAGGGAATGAACCCCTAGAACGGAACCAAAAGATTAGGAACTCTTCTAAATGATCTTGAAAATTCTTTTATAGGAACAAGTATTGCAACAAGCTATGGATCATTTAGAGTAAAAACTTGCTCTACAACAACCTCACCTAACAAGAAATGACAAAATGCAAGAAAGCCTAGAAACCCGGGAAGAATCAAATCAAATCAGATGTATAATTATATCAATTTCATCAATAGGCTAACTACGATCACAAATTATTGACTTCTTGTTGTAGGAAAAAAAAACTTCAATGCCAAGACCAACTTGAAAAACTTTGCGTGTACACAACATGGAGATCTCTGACACACTCCAAACCCTAGCTGCCTGTGAAGAGCAACAAGCCTTCACATTTAAAACTACATGGTACCCCAAGAAGAAAAATCAAGTTAGGATGACCACCCAGATCTTTTCATCATTTTTCTAACTGCAACCATCTTATAAAATCAATTCTAAGCTACCCACATGTCACTTATGGCCACCTACAACAAAATTGGCCAAAAAACCCTCTAAAAATATTCAAAATATCAGCCCCAACGGCTAACCGATCAAGCTTAAAACATGGTCGTCGATCTATTATTTTCCTAGAAAATCGAGCAATCCAAATAATTCTTCAATAATCGACCAACCCCCTTTGAAAATTCTACGGCCACATCACCACCTCGGCAACCAATAAAAATCGAGCACCTCAGCATGACTGACACCCCAGACCCACCGCATCATCAACCCTTACATGCTGAAAGATGGGATGGTTGTCACATGATCGCAAAGGGGAACAAGACTCCTTGCAATCATGTGACAGTCATAGGATTAAAAGGTGTCTGACTGTCAGTCCCCACTGACAAATTCCATGTCACACTCTCATGGTTAATCAGGAATAAGCACGTCTACAATGCCTAACAATGGACCCACCACCTCATCGGCCCTAAATCGGATGATGGTCGCATGATCTCAAAGGGAAAGAATATTTCTTGCGATCAAGATAAAATCATTAGATTTTACTACAATGTCATTCCACTTGAATATTTTAGGCCCACTGTCAGTTCACCCTTCCATCAGACGGTTGTCACGATGCCATGAATATTAACCTCTAAGCACTTTCTCATTGAGGCAACACGATGGCCATTGATGATGTCTACACTTTAATCAATTGAACAACCCTAAGGAACTGGGGCCCACTTGGTCACAGCAATGCACATAGGAAATTTTGATGTTAGGGAAGAGCTGCGAAGAGGCAAAAGGCCAAAAATAACCAGGGTTTTTATACTTATACAATTTTATGAAACCCTGTGACATAAAACAAGTTATTTTCCGCAGACCCTGAAACAACCATATCTCACTGGTTTCTACCATTCAGGACATGTGCACTTAACCTGACCTTGGAAACATAATGAACTATCATATGTTAAGGGCTCAAGCCATGAAACATAAAAAATTTAGCTCGCAGATCAAGACTATGTCAGAACTACGGTAGGGCAGTTCACTTGGATTTTTGCATATTAGACCATGCGCCCTAGACTAAAGCATACTGACATGAAAAATGACCTCTGGATGAGGGCACAACCAATGAAACCCTATAAAACTTCAATGCAGACCAAAACTATGATCTTAGGCATGATAGGACAACTTCACAAGACGTTGCAGGGAAAGGTCATTTTCATAGGATTTTTGCATTGACAGGAAAATAGCCTAACAATAGGCATGGGAGAATACCAAATTGAACCCATGCTATCATTGGCTTCTCTACCTCATCTCCATGCTCTTATGGGAGACCTTTTGAGAGTAAAAAAACTTTTGATGACTCTCCTCAAACAATCTACAATGGCGCCTTTATACGGGCCTCTACACCATTAGAAGATGAAGATGAAGAATGGGCTATCACGGCCATGATCTATAAAGGAAAAGAAACATTTGAAACAACTACTCCACCTCTAGATTTAGAGAAAGAGCCATACAGTGAAGCCTTCAAGATCATGGAGTGCTTTGGCTATAAGGGGAGTGGTCCTATAGGAAAGAATTACAATGGTTTGTTGAAACCCATTGAAGCTACAGGTCATAGCACAAAGGATACTACTGGCTTAGGCTTCAAAAAGATCCCCTTTCATTTAGGGATAAACAAATTTTTGCCAGAACTAGAACCTGAACCTGAGCCAGAATTTGAAGATACTACTCCAAAGGTAAATCCAGAGGCCAGCTTTGATGAAGACACATTTCCATATCCTATTCCTCTAGAACTTGCTACACTCTTTGCAGAACCTGATGAACCTGTTATACATGTCCACATGATAGAAACTGATAGTGGTTCTGATGAGACTGCTTCGGCATGTCAACTCACATATGACCAATGGAAAGAAATGTAAATGGCTGAGTCTAATTCTCAGGGTGAACAGTACATACCCACACATTTCCAAGAATAGTTTGAAAAGGATCAACTCCAGCAAGCCATGAATGCTACAAGAAATGAAGATGATGATATAGCTAGTGCTAATGGAATCCCCACATCAAGTACTAACTCACATGAGTAAGAGTTTGACTCTTTGTCTGATGCTACTTATGATAAAGATATAGACACAGTGCATACCTATGCAAGACTTCTTGGAATAGGTGAAGGGTCTAGCGTTAGGTCGAACGAATTAGATGGCATCGATGTTAACTTATCCTCTACTTTTGACGTGAGTTCTCATAGGGATTCAAACGCTCCTTTGGATGAGATTTCTCTAGGTCTTGACTTTCTTGTCCATGTTTTTGATGGTTATACCATGAACACAATTGAACTAGTCACTACTTCTCTCTTACTCAAAAATCCTGGTATGATAAACTGGAACTCCCCCTCCTCATCCAATGAAGTCCTAACATTCTATAATGATTACGCTCTAGCATATTACCTCCATGCTATTGAATTGTAATGTCCTCCACCAACGAAAGTAGTGTTAACATGACAGAGGCAGATATCAAGTATCTTAGTCAAAAAATTAAAAGAAGAAAAAATAGATGCTCTGATGGTGAAAACCACATTGTGGTAGTATCAGAGCCAAAAATAGTAAAAATAAAAGACATATCTGAGGGTGAAAACCTCTCTGAGGTGCCCAAGGATGAGATACTTGATATGCTCCTGAGCCACTTTCAAGAGAGGTCATCAATATTGATTGAGCTGACACAACTAGTAAATTTGGGTACAGAGGCTACTCCACAAATTATTCATCTAGCAGAGTCATTATCTGCAAAAGAAAAGGAAGAGTTCACTAGCTTCTTTCAAAGAAAGAAAATAAACTTTGCATGGACTTACTCTGACATGCCTGGATTAGATCCCAATCTAATCATGCACAATTTTTCCATTGCACCAGGTATTAAACCTATTAAATAGAAGCTACAAAAGATGCATCCACACGTAGCACTTTTGGTCAAAGGAGAGCTAGAAAAGCTTCTTAAGGCTTGTTTCATAAGGACTATTGATTATGTAGAGTGGATTTCAAGGATTGGTCTAGTCACCAAACATGATAAATCCATTCGTGTTTGCACAGACTTCAAAGATCTAAATAAGGCATGTCCAAAAGATGACTTCCCACTACCCAACATTGACATGATAGTGGATATGACAATAGGTTATGAGATGTATTCCTTGATGGATGGTTTTTCTGGCTATAATCAAATAAAAATTATGCCAAAAGATCAAGAAAAAATTGCTTTCACATGTGCCTAGGGTACCTTTTGCTGGAATTTCATGCCCTTTGGGCTTAAGAATGTTGGAGCAACATATCAGAGAGCTGTCACTACCATTTTCCATGATATGATGTATAAAACAATGGAAGATTATGTGGATGACACTTTAGCCAAAAGCATGCAATGGAAAACTCATCTGACAGATTTGGGTCCCATACTTGACCACATGGAACAATTTAGTCTCAGACTTAATCCTAAAAAATGTGTGTTCGGCGTCACTTTTGGGAAACTCTTGGGTTACATCATTTCTATTGCAAAAATTGATCCACTAAAGTACTTAGTGAGCAAGGCTTCCCTCACGAGTAGATTAGTAAAATGGGTGATGATACTTAGTGAATTTGACATTGAGTATGTAGAAAGAAAAGCTATTAAGGGACAAGCAATTGTTGATCAGTTGGTGGAAGCTCCTCTGAAAGATCACCAGCCTTTGAACATTGAATTCCAAGATGAATCCATCATGCTTCTCACACATCAGGCTTGGAGCATGTTCTTTGATGGATCATTCACTTAGTAAGGATCGGGTGCAGGCATTATGTTTATAACACCTCAAAGATACTCATTTCCAAAAGCTTACAAAATGTTGTTCCCTTGCACAAACAACATCGCTGAATATGAAGCTCTCATTAATGGTATGAAGATAGCCATTAAATGGTGTGTGGATGAGCTCAAGGTCTTTGGAGACTCTCAGTTAATCATCAACCAAGTTAATGATGTCTACCAACCAAAAGATGACAACCTAGTTCCTTACAAACAAATGGTGGATGGTCTCAAATAGTATTTTGCACACATTTCTTTCTAGCAAATTCCAAGGGTAGACAATAAAGCAGTCAATGCTATGGGCACTCTTGCCCAATGTTACAAATGCCAGAAAATGACTTCAGACATGAATTCCTGGTGGAGACATTACACTACCCTACCTATGACATTCCTGAATCCAGGATGATCTATTAAGTCATTGGACATGATTCATCCTGCTACCACCATATCTATTCCTACCTTCATGACCAAATCATTCCAGACACCTATACTTAGAATGAAAAGTGTCACCTAATTTTTAATGCTTCATGGTATGTCATCATAGAAAACAACTTGTATAGATGAGGTCTAGACGGTACCCTCCTTAGGTGTCTAGAACCCGATGAGTCCAAACATTCGCTAGTTGAGGTACATGAAGGTATCTGTGGGTCTCATTCGAGTGGTCTGACGTTAGCCTAGAAACTTATTAGAGCTGGTTATTACTGGCCAGATATGGAGAAAGAAGTTGTTCAATATGCCAAAACTTGTAAACAATGCCAATTTCATGAAAATTTGATCCATGCTCCTGCTAAAGAGCTTATTCCTTTCATCATTTTCTTGCCATTTCAGTAGTGGGCCTTTGACTTGGTGGGTCAGATACATCCTTCTTCTTTAAGAGGACATAAGTTTATCATCATAGCTACTGACTATTTTTCTAAGTGAGTTGAGGCAGTGCCTCTAGCCGTAGCTGATGGCAAGTTGTGGCTATGTTTATACTAAACTATATCATTTGTAGATATGGTGTACCCTCATCCATTATCATTGACAATGGGGGAAAATTCAAGAACAAGGACTTGAGAGAGTTATGCACCAAGTTTAGGATCATTCAGAATTGGTTGTCTATCTATTATCCTTAGGGTAATGGACAAGAAGAAGCTTCTAATAAGATAATTCTCAAAATCTTGCATTGAACCTTTCATAAATCTGGTAGAGATTGGCACCTCCAGATTAATCTGGAATTATGGGCCTATAGGACAAGTATCCAAACACCAATGGGGGCCACACCCTTTACCTTGGTTTATGGAGCAGATGTAGTATTGCCTATTGAATTCAAGATTCCTACCTTGCGAATCTCTCTGAGGGGCCTCGTCACTTATGAAGAAAATAGAATATCCTAGCTTCAAGAGCTTGAGTTACTGGATGAATGCCATAAGGTGGCATTTGATCATCTTCAAGCATACCAAAAGAGGATGTCTAAAGCCTACAATAAGAAAGTTAGAAAAAGAGAATTCCAAGTGGGTGATCTCATCCTGAGAGAGAACCCCAAAAATCAACAGCACCGGGCCCAGAAAGGGAAATTTGAACCAAACTAGCTTGGTCTGTATGTTATTACTACAGCATTTAGGTTTGGCACTTACCGACTCTCAACCACTAAAGGAGAACAGCTCAAAGAGACTATCAACACTCTTCACTTGAAGAAATTCTACAGCTGAGGCATTCTCTGTGTGCTCATGTACATATTTATTGGTCCTGAAAAAATCCAAAAAATGATATATTGGCAAAAATCTTAAAAATTGCAAAATGTCCTTAAAAAATGATCATCTTAGTGAAAACCTAGTAAATAGGTGCTTTGATGTATCTATTATCTTGGTGAAAGCCTGGTAAATAGACGCCTTGATAATGCTAAAAAAAAATAGAAAATTTGAAAAAAAATACAAAAAAATAATCAAAAGATCAAAAAATACAAAAAAATGAAATATTCAAAAATACAAAAAAAAAAAAGAACAAAAGAACAAAAAAATTGAAAAAGAAAAAAATGTGCCATTAATGAAAACTTGGTAAACAGGCGTCATGGTAGCAAAAATAGAATCTCTGCCAAGATGGTGAAAACCTAGTAAATAGGCACCTCTTGTTTCCTGAAGCTACATCTCATCTTGGCACCATTTGGCTCTTGTTTTCCTGCTTTAGTTTGCTTTCCCGCTTTCCTGCTTTAGTTTTTTTCCTACTTTAGTCTATTTCCTACTTTAGTTTGCCAGCTCATGCACTTTCTTTCAGTTGTCTTCAAGATTTTCCTTGACTCTTCATGGATTGGAACTGGTCACACTTGGGGGCACCTTCCTGGTCTAAGGGGCATTGTCCCATCGCTTTCAGAGACACTTTCTTGCATTAGTCACTAGTGGTTTTCACTATGTCTGCCTACTGATGCCTAGCTATCATTTGGATCTCTCGCCTTGAGGATCCCTTGTACATCAGTCATCGGTGATTCTCACTATGTCTACTTGTTGATGCCTAGCTATCATTTGGATCTCTCACCTTGAGGATCCCTTGTACATCAGTCACCAGTGATTCTCACTATGTCTGCCTGCTGATGTTTCACTAGTATCTCTGAGATCTCTCTCTCCTTAAGGATCTCTCTTGTATTGGTCACTAGCATTTCTTGTTGTGGCTGTCTATTGATACTTCATTTAGCTCTTTGAGATGATTTTCTGTGTTGTATTCTTCCAATCTGACTTCAATCCACTTGACCACAAATGTAAACTAAAACTAAAACTAAATTTGTGTTCCTTTGAAGCATGCTAAGATTTTCTTTTGGGTGTTGTTCTTTCATTTCCCCTTGAGCGAATCTAAGACATCTCCTTGACTGAGAAATGCGAAGACTGGGGGCATGATCTTTTCCTTTTCTTTCTATTTTCTGGTTTAGTTCTAATGATCCAATGAATTCACATAAGAGGGGTGTCCATCTGTAAGAGCCTTCATCTCATATTGGATGGCCATGTGTACCTCGACTCCTTTTATATGGACACTTTGGTGAGGTTGGCTCTTTTTCTTATTTTTTTTGAGTAACTTCTTTCTGCTACAAGCAAAATTACAAACGCTTGTCCTACTAAGTGAATGTAAGGGTCACTGCGAGCAATCTTTGGCAAAAGAAGGAACTCTTGCAGGTCTGGTGTGTTTGTTCACAAGCAACATTCAGGTCATTCTAGCAATTATGCTTTGATGCTTATGTTAACTTTCTAAATCAAAAGGAATGGGTGTTTAGGTCATTCTGGCTTCTTGTGCCTTAATGCTTACACCGCATTTCGACAAATCTAAGACTTATGTCATATTCATATTCTCATGATTGCAATGTCAGTGAGGATTGTATGGCATCTTGCAACCATACCATACCTAAAAGAACTCAATGATGATAAATACGATGATTCCAACAACCAAGTCCTAGGGTTGCATCTAGTTTAGGCTTGCACTTTCATTCTAGGCTTGCATTGAGATAGTTTTTGGTGCTCTCTTGATTGTCTTCTGGATCTCTTCATCGAAGGTTCTCATCTTTTGTCTCGAGTTCATCTTGGCTGCACAAGTGTCTGGTCCTTGCTCTCAATCTTTGAAACATCTTTTTAGTTAGTACATGTCATATATTTCTATATCTTGCATGAGATGATTAGTACCACATACATTGCATGTTCATTACATTTCCATTTACATCCATAAAATCCATATACATTTATATACTCATTTGCATGTGCATCCATTATAAGCATAAATAAAATCATACATTTGCATTCATCCATGTACCATCTATTATCGCATTGCATGTGCATATTTATATCATAAAAGAAAACATGTGCATTTCATATCTAATCCATACATCTAAAGCATCTAGGAAACATCTCATAAAAGATCAACATCAAAGCAATGTATAAACAAGTACAATGATATCAAAATAGAGATCTCAATATATATCTTGATCAAATCAATGTCATGTACAAAACAATGGTGCTACTCGAGCACAGTATAAAAAATGGGCTACAATATGGATATCAACAATGTGCTAACTTTTCCCATCACCACCTAGAGGAGGTGGTGGAGGTGGTGCATGTACTAGTGCCTGTGGAGGTGGCATCGGTCTCTAAGGAGGAGGCATTGGTCTTTGCTGAGGTGCCTATGGAGGTTCTTGTGGTGCTCCAGTGCACTCAAAAAATGGAGGCACCTGCTTTGATACATCTAGAACGGCTCCAAAATATGCTGCATAATAATAAGCTACCTGAGCAGCCTCATATCTGGTCTCTATCCGCGACTATGCTAGCTCCTCTCATAGCTCTCTAATCTCCTCATCCCTATCAGCTACGTGGGTCTCCTATATGATGACTCATGTGTGGTAGTCATCTCTCTCACATTGTACCTATCTAAACCTCTCGCAGCTCTTCCTGAGAGCCTCCTGTAGCTATGGTATCTGTGCTCCTACCAAAACATCCTGCATATCTATATCATCACCTGAAGGCATCTATTGCGATGGACTCCCTATCCTCTGCCTAGTAGACCTTTGTTGGGTCCCACTACTCCTAACACCTACATCTGACCCCATAGTCCTTGAGGGATGTCTATCTATGCTGACCTAGGCCTCAATGCTCTCTACCCAGGCTGTTGTAATGGTACCTGCTACTAGATAGGTACCTATTTATGTTGCTGTTGTGGCCCCTACTGTTCAGCCTACTGCTATATAGGCTATTGTACTGGTACCTACTGCTACTGAGCTCTCTACCCCATCCTAGTAGGATCTGTAAATCTAGGAAATGGATGGGCTAGGCAGTGGTCCCTATATGCAGGCATCATCCCTGCATTGGTGACATCCACCATATAATCCCATCGGGCCTGAGGTATGCGTGCCTCGATTGCACACCTTCCTGGATCTAGTCTCAGATGCCACCCCTTCTTCTTCTTATCGGTGAAGCAGGCATAGGGGTAGTACTCATGGGAAATGTCATGTTGTCTCCCAAATTGATGCAAGACACGTGTAACAAGAAAATGCTCAATGATAGTAACACTACACCCAATCAGTGGATGTGAGACAAACATATAAGAGAGCTCTTGCTAAGCATCATCCCATGGCTCAGTAGCAACCCAAGGTCTCCAAACAACAGCTACCATATCATCAAGCTGTCAGCACCACTACTATGTCTTACCCAACAATGGTTGAGTCATCAGACCTATGTACCTATATATATATGGCTCAAGAGCCTACCGTGTATCATGGAAAATAGGCCTACAAATAGGGAGGTGCTCCCAGGCCCAGATCTGAAGAACAAAGACATCAGCTGCCATGGTCCTTACACTACGATATATGATCTCATGCATCTCATGGTACATATGGGAAAGCATGCACTCTCCCCATCTGAATCAAACTACTAATCTGGCTAGCATCTGTTGCAGCATAAAACCCCAACCGCACTCCAAACCATGCTGACCTCAATCGGGAGCCAAATAACAACTCAAGAACATAGCAAGGACAATGGATAATGGGTGAGCACCACTATACTTTCTGATCAAATCCTGCCAAGGGATGGCCCAGCCCATCACTAGATCATCTTAAAATATAGTCCTCAATGCCACTGCGCCTACCCTCAACTATACATCTTACTCTACTCAGGTGTCATGGACGGGTATCCGCAAGATCCTATTTATATCCTCGAGAGTGACTGTCATCTCCCCTAGCAAAAAATGGAAGGTGTTCATCTCCAAATGGAAATGCTCTACAAGTGCACCAAGAAGACCATGATTTACCTGAATTTTGGGTATATCATGCAAATATCCTAATCCGAGTCTCTCAATATTTGCACTCTCAACATCTCTTAATCTCTGTACTAGTGCAATGATCACTAGATGATGTGACCGGAAGGTGACATCAGGGAAGTCAACCTGCAAAGCAAGCGATGACATTGGATCAGTATCTTAATATGTTGGTTTTCAATAACAACAACAATAAATACAAGGCATCTATCCTAGACATGACTCTATGACACTCTACTTAGCTGATTTCATGCAAATTTGATGAATTTGGAAAAGGTTTTACAACACTACAACAGCATCCCATGCGAGGAAACTGTTCCCTCATGTGAGACAAGACCTTCTCCTACACGACAATGAGAAAGTTCACGTGGCATGACCTATTGCTTCATGCGAGACTTCAGGCAGACCCCAGGTGAGGAAACCCTAACCCATGCGAGGAAACTGTTTCCTCGTGTGAGAGGCAATTGAGGCTAGTGCGAGGAAACTATTTCCTCATGTGACAGTTGAAGAACAAGCTCCTAAAGTTGCCAAATCTAACCTAAATCGACCTAGTCAGTAGTACAAATTGAAATGCAAGGACGATTATCGATTACTCATAGGTGTGTCATACTCTAGTGGTCAGGCACGTCATCGTGAGTGCTCAAATTGATGCATATGCAATGGAAGGCCCTCCATTCTATCTCTCAGAGCTCAAATTTGCAAGAAGGCAAAAGTGAATAATGAATTTAAAATGACCCTTTCAGGCCTTATATAACTTTTTTACGTAATTTTTAAAGTGCTCCGTTTTGCATGAAAATTGCACCCTTGGCTAAATCGACTACTTTGAATCCATTTTTGGGATTGAAATTGAAATTTGACATCTCTAGATAGCTCTAAATCACATTTTAAATTCTAGGACCCTTTGGGATCGAACGCTTGTGCAGTCAGTCTTCTGGCGTCATTTTCCTACTAGACTTTCATCTCTTCGTCATTTTCTCAAGATCTTCAATATTTTCATCAAAGTCACCTTTATTCAAACTTGGTTAGTAGGACCTCCCGATCACTCCAAATTACTTCTATAGCTTCTCAAATCTAGTATGATTGCTTGTACTCTACAACCTCTTATTGTCAATCATCCTTCTGATATGTCATCTTTCAATTTCACTCCCAAGGGGGCAGGATGATTGCATCATTTGAATCTTGTCAAACTAGTCTCATTTTAATCTGATCTAAACCAAAGTCCTCACTGCTTGGGGCATCTTCATGCCTTGCATCTAGTCATCTGGTCACTTATCTTTTAGGTATCTAAGCAATCTAACTCGGATCCTCGAGGATCAAGCTTCATTCTGGAGATGGTTCTCAAGATATTTTAGGTATTGGGGCAATCTAACCCTAATTCCTAGGATTCAAGCTTCATTCTGGAGATGACTCTCAAAATCTCTTTTAGACCATTATCTCGGTGATCTAACCCAGGTCTCAGAGGACTAAGCTTCATAGTGAGGCAATCTAACCTCAATTTTGGAGATTAGTCCTAAGTCTGCATTTGTCATCATTTGACCAATCGGTATTGGTGCAATCTAACCCTGATTGTGGTCTCTTCTCAAGTTGTCATTAGACCATTGTCTTCACAATCTAACTTAGACTTCAGAGAATCATGCCTCATTCTGGAGGTGGTTCTGCAATTTGATCTATTTTGGTGTCTTGGCATCCTAACCTTGACTTTTGAGGGTTAAGCTCCATTCTGGGGACAATCCTAAAATCTCATCTTTCACATCAGACTATTCTTTGAATCAATGTGCTACTCGCACATCAATTCAAAGAGGGGCAAATGTAATACCCCAAAATTGGCACCTAATAATTTCAATCAATTTTGGTGCATTTTCTTCAATTTCACATCTTCAAAGTCCTATTTTACTAGGAAATTTTTTCTCTTCTACCTGACTTTATTTTGACTTGATGTCAATTGCAAAAACCCTAATTTGCATTAATCTCACACTATAATTAATTCCTAAGTGTTCAACTTTATTAGCTAAATAATCCCTATGATAAATTAGTTTAATTATAAAGTCCTAAGTGCTTTAAATTAAATTAAAATTCACCCCCTTTAGCTAATACACATAAAGGAATTAATCTTATTTAGTTAATTGAATGGACACCTCTTTATTTGAATTTAATAATTCAAATTACTTGAAAGGTCGCCCCATATGTGGCAATAATTCATGCTCTTAATTAAATAAATATTTCAATATTTGTCCCAATTGGGAATGAAGAGTCGATCGCTTCATTTCAAGAACCTCTTCATTCCCTCCCTGAGCTTGTCTATATAATGAACCTTCTTCCTCATTCAAAAAAAGGCAATTTTGAGAGTAATTAAACTATAGCCAATTTTAGTCTCAATTTCATATTTTCAAGTTTTCAATTGCAATTAGCTTAATTTCTCATTTAGTATCAATTGCATTTTCATAGTAGATTAATTTGCTTATTGCTATTAGATTAATCTCATATTTCTTTCAAAGTTATTTAGATTAACTTACATCTTCATATTTCTTTCAAGCTATTAGATTAATTGCACTTCTCATTCTAGATTAATTTCAGTTTTGTTTATCTTTCAAGCTTTGAAAATCCTTCGTATTAGCTTGGTCTTATGGTTGTTGGCTCTCATTTTGAGATTAATTCAAACACCCCAATTAATTAGAAGGCAACAAGTCAAATCAATAGAATCATGCGAATGGGTAATTCATACTCAATTTCATGATTCAATGATCCAGCAATGACTATGTTGTGTTTATAGCTGGATTAGAGGTCCACGTTCAGCTGTATAACAATGACAATGTAGCATCTACACAATGATGTGGCAGGGAGAAAGTACAAAATGCGTATACAATATCAAAATTATAGAATTCCTTTGGCCAAAGCATATATTATGTTAGCTTACCAAAAAATAGGTTTATATAGAAATAAATATAAAATGCCTAGCCTTTCATGATATTCCACATTCTACACCCATCTATAAATATACACATCACTCATGAAATAGAAAGAAAAATAATGCATCTCACTCATTTTTTTTTATTTCAAAAGAAATAAACTAGCTCTCCTTCTACTAATTTTAACTTTTAATAATGCCTTGTAAAGAATAGAGCATACAGAAGATCAAAAACACATATTGAAAACATAAGCATGCATATAAAGGCTCATAAAACAAACACGGTCATACATGAGCACATAGGTATATACTAGAACATATAGTAAATGTTGGCATAACTAATGCAGTGATGGTAAGTTATTTCTAGAGTTGTCATGATATAGATTTGATTGCATGATGATCATTTATTGAGTTGTCATTGATGTCAAGCATTTACCTAGTGTTCCTAGTATGTTGTTGAGTATAAGTATAATGATCAAGGTCTTGCGGTAAGTTTTATTTGTAGTGATTCTTATGGGAGACTTATGGATGTTTTTGAATATTAAATGTGTGACTGCTACTGTTGATGTAGACCAGAAAGAAAGTTATAATCAAATGAAGGTTAATAGTGCAACTGCTAGAACAATTAGTAATAGGTAATAGGTGATTTGACTGGTTTGTCAAATCTATGTTGTTTCTTGTGGTGTGGTTACATGATATGGTGTTAAATAGTGTTTGGATGTTATGGTTGAAATCACAACTAATTTGAGTAACTGGTATGAAGGATAGATGATCAGTGAGAAGAGTCAGAGTGGTTAACAACTTAAAAGGTTTGTGTTCTTGAGAAATAGTTGAAAAATCTTTGATCAGTGATCCACATAGAGGTTGCAATGAATTTAGTTGATTCATTCATGATTTGGTGACATGTCTTAAATATTGGAGGTGATGATTTGGCATCACATTGCTTGATGCTAGCATGTGGAGAAGATCCTTGAGGAAGAAAGTGTTTGGTCAAAATGTGTTTGACCCCTTGACATAAATTTCTATGTAAATCATTATATTGGCTAACGCGCAGTATAGTAAAATTATTTTATACATTGAGATGTGTGTATTGGTGCATTGGATTTGAATGGGAAGATTGAAAGTTAATTTAAAACTCAAGGACTTGATGAGTAGTATATAATGGATGAAGTTGAAAGTTTTTAGTGTTGATCATGTGTTGGATAAGTGTGGTGTAAAGTTTGAGTTGTGATCTAGCCAGGGAATATTTAAGTGTGTTAAGAAGAGATTGTGTGCTTCAATGGATTTTATCAAGAAGATGTAGTTATATTCTATAGATCATTCACTTTGTTGTTCCCTAATACTTACAACAGTCAAAATCCCTTAACTAGGTGGATCCTACCAGGTCCCTATTGTAAATCCTCTAACAAGATGGTACATTAGCTTGTGTTTAAAGTCCTCTAACAAGGATACTCTTAATAAGGTAAAGGTCCTAACAAGCCTAAGGTAAATCCCTTAATCGGGTAGCACCTAACAGTACTTTTGTAAACTCCTAATAGGGTTAAGTTGCTCACATCACATACTTCAGAAGAGTACATCATTTAGTGGGTACTAATCCCCACTGTGGTTTTTTCCTAATTTGGGTTTCCACAAGATAAATCTTTGTGTCAAGTGTTTCATTGTTATGTGGATATGCTTATAATTATTATTTTCATTTTCTACTATTAAGGTTAATCTTATAAATATTGTTGTAAATTTTAAGAGGTTGAAAAAGTTGAATAATTGGTAGATTACTAATTCACCCCCCCACCCCCCCTCTCAATAATATTATCTTAGGATTAAGAATTGGTATCACAAATAAGTTCCTCTTTTGTGGTGAAGGTTAACAACTTAAGACAAAGATCTGAAGATGATGAGAAAGGAAGGACCCAACTTCACAAGAGAGAACTAACCAGTATGGTGTAGTTGGATGAAGCTATATCTTAAAGGTATGGGTGATTAGTATTGGAATCATGTGGTTACTAAGTATCTTGTTTTGTAAGGAACCCTAATTGTAGATTAATTGAAGATCATAAAAGAAAATACTGCCATTATGGAAGCTATTTCTAGTACTCTCTCAGATGCAAAATTTATTAATTTCAAAGACTTAGATACTACTCATGAGATGTGGGAGAAGTTAAAGACCGCCTATGGTGGAAATCCACATGTGCAGAAGGAAAATTTTGATATTTTAAGAGGGAAGTATGATGAAATGAGGAAGAAAGAAAATGAGAACATAGAGATATACAATCAGAGAATCAAAGAGGTCATTGTTTCTATCTGAGACGCGGGTGGTAATCTTCCTAAGGAGGATGTGGTAAGAAAAATGTTGAGAACTCTTTTACCTTAGTATGATATTAGGATTTTAGCTATTCAAGAGATCAGATCTCTAGGGACTATTATTTTTTTTCTTGATGCATTAATAGGAAAATTGACTGCATTTGAGTTAAGCAATTATGATAATAGTATGCCTAAAGTTGAAGTTTCTTTCAAGTCATCATTGAATCTTGCAACATCTAGGAAAGGAAAAGAGATATCTAATAGTTCTTCAACATATTATTTGAATGATTATGAATATGTCATGTTTGAAGAAAGATATCAAGAGGAATTGGAAGCTTTATTTTCTAAAAGGTTACCTAGAGGGAAAGGTAATTATAAGGGTAAGTTACCTTTGAAATGATTTGCATGTAATAAGATTTGACATATTTCTTCTAGATGTCTCGATAATGAAAAGAAGGAGAAGACAAGTAGATTTAAGGACAAGAATAAGAAGACATCTTATCTTGTTGAGGAAGGTGTTACCAATGAAGAATCTGATGGAAGAGATGAAGAAGAAATTTTTTTTGTTGCACCAAAGGAAGAACCCTCAGAAGTGTTGGAAATTGTAATTGAAGCAATTTTTGTATTTTCATTGATGTCAAACCTTAACTGGTAAGACTTTTGCTATCTAAGAAAGTACTATATCTATTTGTTTGTTGAGAAGGATTAGGGCAAGGGTGATAACAATAGCACCTAGGTTGAGTTATCTTGACACTTCAATGGGTACTTGATTATGTGGCACAATGATAAGATAATGTATTATTTATCTAAGTGAGAAGCAAGACTAAACAAGTAGGCTTAACTGAGTAGAAGAGAAGAAATCTAGTTTAAGTCAAGTGATGTTAGTGTCGACCGAGCCAGTATATGTTAAGTAAATTCAGTGTTGACCAAACATCAGTTTATTACCAAGGAAGACAATATTAGTCAAGGGAAATAGTTTCAAGTGATGGCTGAGCTACACAATGATGACTGAGGAGTTGAACACAGTATTGACCGAGTGTCAGTAATTTACATTTGAGGAAGAATTCAGATTCCTAGCCAACATGTTTGAATTCTTGGATTATGTAAATCATGTTGACTTTATTTATTGAATGTATGGAGCATTTAATGCACAATAAACCATTTTATTATGATTCCATAAAGATATTAGAGATGTTTCTAGAAGGATGGATGAAGAACATAATGTTAGAAGGATTCGATGAATCTAACCTAACCCGAAGATCTACGGAGGAGATTAAGCGAAAAAAGATGGATCTACCTATCGAAGAGGTATTAAGGAAACCTAAGTGTGAGATTGAAGCAGTATACTAGAGTTGTTGTTGCTATTGACTGAATAAGAAGAAGACACTAAAGGTTAAGGAGTTGTGATTGCTTGAAGGTATTTTTGAGCAGATCAGAGATGGAGATGGAAATGGATCTCAGTCAGTAAGCTAGCATATATATGTAAGAATTGGATCTATTATTTGCAAAGTGAGTTGTATGTTTTCAGATCAAACACTGATGTTACTTTCTAACCATTGTATCAGTTTAAATCATTTAATCAAGGTTGATCTAATAGTCATTGTATAAATCCTTTAATCAAGGTTGCATTATAATGAAATGTACTTAAGTCCTCTAACAAGGTGCACTCCTAATAGGGTGGTTGAAACCTTTAATGGGGTCACACCTAGCAGTGTGTTTGTAAACCTTTGACAGGGTTGGCTTTTCACAGAGCTCACTTCAGAAGAGTGAAAATATGAGTAACATGTTACAAAGCGATTTTTCCCAAATTGGGTTTCCACTATAAATCTCGGTGTTAATACTTGTGTGAATGTTTTGGTTTGAACATTTTTGTGTTTTGCAAGTTAAATACTATTGGATAGTGGACTACACTGTTATCTATTTCTGATATACATTCTGTAATGACTGAGTAGCTTTTGGTTGTTAAATCTGAGTTGTTGAAGTGTTTTAAAGTTTAATTTATACATCTGTACCTGAGAACACTTGATTCACCCCCTCTCTTTGTTGTTCTAAATCATATTAACAATTGGTATTAGAGATATTGGTGCTTACAAAGAACAAGTTTAAAGGTACTTGAAGTAAATGATTAGTATGTAAAGGAGGTATCAAAGCTGAATAAGGAGAAGTATTATGTTGAACATGACTATGTTACAACTGTTGCACCCTTGACTGCCGAGGAGATGAGAGCTAAACAAGAACACAACCAAGCAATGTTGGAGATTGCATCTACCTTAAGCTATCCTGAATTTGAAGACATTAAATATTGCATGAATGCAAAGAAAATGTGGGACACTCTTGCAAACATCTATGTTGGTGATGTGAATGTACTAAGGGCAAAAGCTGAAAGCCTGAGAGGTAAATTTGATGAAATGAAAATGCAAGAAGGTGAGAATATTGTGCAATATTGTGGTAGGATAAAAGAGGTTGTAAATGCTATTAGAGGAGCTAATGGAACTATTGATGATGAGACTGTTATTGGAAAAGTATCGAGAACTTTGCGTCCTATTTATGCCATCAAAATTTTAGCAATTCAACAATCTAGATGTAACCTTGGTAATGCTCTAACTTTGGAAAGTCTTGTTGGTAAGCTTACTACTTTTGAGCTTTCTAATTATGATAACTTCAATGTTGCTAATGTTGAATCTACATTTAAGTCACAAATGGTTCTAAATAAGTCTTAGAAAGAAAAAGAAAGATGCATCAGTGAGAGTGAAAGTGATAGTGACACTTCTAATGAAGAACTAGAGGATCTTGAACCTCTTATAGCTAGAAGGTTGAAAAGAGGAAAAGGCAAGTATAAAGGTAAACTCTCTATCATATGTTTTATTGGTAGTATTTTCAATTTTCAAGGTTGCATTTTATTTTTTTCTTCTTTGAAAGTTTTCCTTGTTTTTGTGATAAGTCTCCTACAAATTTCATGTCCCAGAGCAATGAAATATGTTCATGATGGTGTAAAACCCTAAGTGATAGGTCAAAAATACTTCTAAAGATCCAAAAACCTTAGAAAAGCCTAACCGGGTTCTATTTTTTCCATTACCTTTTTCAAATCACTTAAGAGAGCCTTTCAACATGTGTGATTTTTATATCACTGACTAGTTGCTAGGTCTCCTAATGATTTCAACATATTCCTTTTAGTCTGGCGATTCCTCGAAACCCTTTTTCGTGCAATCCCTTTAAGTTAAGAATATCCCTTTTCTTCTAACTACTCAACGGGTGCCTTCAGTCGTGAAGTATTCAAATGAAATCTAATGTGCATTGTGAGATCTAGCGACTACACTGATAAATTTTTATAAGGCAACTATAGTCGCCTAGTCTCCAGATCAAGAATACCTTTAGTCGGGTGATCTCTAAATAAAATGATGAAGTGATAAAGTATTCAGCGATTATGAGACTTCTTTTTAGTCACTGAGTCTCTAGCATGAAAGATGGCGGTGTATTTTCCTTCAGTCACCAAGTCTCCAAGTTCTTGGGTGGTTAGTCTATTTATCTAGTGACCCAGTGATTGCAGTAGTCTTGTGTTCTCCTAATTCTGGCAGTTATGTTTTAAACATTCAACGACCCAGCGACACGGTTATCTCTTGATCTTGTAATGTAGTAGTTAAGTCATAAGATGTCTAGTGACTCGGCGAAGACCATAGAATGAATGAAAGATCAACAGTTGGTGTTTAATCTCATAATCTAACTGAGGTTAAGTGAATTATTTGGCGACTTTGTGAATAAAGGCTTTAGCGTGATCTCTGAATTTAACCAGGGTTAAGGAAAATGTCAAGCGATTGGGAGATGTCTTTGGTTGTGTGGTCACTAGAAGGTGATGAGTTAAGGTAAGGGTTTTCATAGAATGAATATGAACCCTTGATGTAGTCTTGATCAGGTGGTGGTCACGTTATCTCCCAATCAAACCATGAGTCAGGAAAAGTTTCAGTGACTATGAAAAATGCTTTGTCACCTAGTCTCCAGACCAAACCTAGGTTAAGGAAATTATTTAGCGACTGGGAGGTGACTTCAATCACACAATCGCTAGATGACTAAGGGTTAAGTGTTTGCTGAGGTAAAAAAATGAAAAATAATATGGATCCACTTGCTAGATTTGGTGACGTGTCTGTCCCTGATTGGTTGCCGAATAAAATAAATAAATAGTAATCTTTCAGCAATTATGAAATGGACTATAGTTGTTGAGCCTCCAGAAGCAATAAATCAAAGATATTCTACCTTTAGTCACTAGATCTCTAGATTGGTTCAGTCTCCAGATCTCCTGAGAAAGTCAAAGTTAGAGTGAAGTTTATGAGACTGAGTGACTACCATCAGATTAAGATCATGTGGCTATCATGAAGTCGCAAGAAGAAATGAGAATTTGAATATAGTTTCATCAATTAAGAGACTTCTTTTTAGTCATCAGGTCTCCAGATGGGCAAAGTTGGGTAGTCTCCAGAAAAAATTTGAAAAGTCAACAAGTTTTAGCGATTAAGAGACTCATTGCTATTCACCAGGTCTCCCAATGAGAAGAAGAGCTATTGAGACTTTGGAAAGATGTTTGTCACCAGGTCTCAGAATAAGATTAATAAGTAATACATTTTGCAGTGACTGGGAGATAGACTATAGTCACGGGGTCTCAAAATGAAAAATTAAAGTTTCAAAAGGTCGCTAGATCACGAGACAAAATCATAAAAGGATAAATCATTCAGCGACTATGATTTTTGACTATAGTCGCCAAGTCTCTAGATAGAATTTAAAAAAATAAAATCATGTAGTGACTAAGGATTTTCCTTTAGTCGCCAGATCTTTGAAAATATTAAAAAAGCACCAAGTCTTTGAGCGACTGGGAGACTAAGTGTAGTCGCTAGGTTGCAAAAAATCAAATTTTGATTACCTGTCACTTTCTTGGCTCATGGCTAGTGAATTGAGTTTAGAACGTGCCAAGTAATGGCAGAAGTGACATGATTACAGAGCTTGAGTCTTGAAAGGGAAATTTCATTCAATTCAATGGAATAAATATAGTTAACTGTCACTCATTCTAAAATTACCAAGCATTTCAGAGAGCTAGTGCTAGAAGATTACAAGAATTCTTGAGTTTTCTAGCTATCAGAGAGTTCATAGTTTCAGAATTCTTAGAGGGATTTTCATCAATTGATCAAGATGAGTCAGCCAACAACTAGAAGAGTTTCCACCAGTAAGGGATCCAAAGAAAAAGTGAAGGAAATTTTCTCAAATGAATTTCTCACTTTGCTGTCGGGGTCATCACAAAACCAAAAGGTTAGTGACAAATGTTTCGTTGATGATCTAGGTTACTATAGAGATGCCAGGACACATGATGTAACTGGAATGTGCCTTTTTAGGTATTTTTATAAAAATGTTGATAGTCCAGTACCCATTTCAAACCCTTGGATCTCAGGGTTAGCTAGGTTGGTAGTCCCAGACATCTTCCTAGATGTTGATTTGTTAATTGCATTGGCTAATAGATACGACCCTCTATCCAAAACAATAAGAAAGGGTGATGGCTCATCTTTGGTCACATTAGATAGGAATTCTTTCATGAAAGCCTTTGGTATTCAAATCCCCATGGCCATGAAGACCAATTTGCAAGCTCAGGCAAGTAGATAGGTTAGGAAGTCAGTCTTGGTATCCAAGGAAATCCAAAACAATGTCCCATGAGCCAACATAAACTATATTACAGCAGTGGTTGGGGCAGCCCCATATTTTTACAAGGACCTATGTTTCTACATAAAATACATTGCATATGGATTATTCAGAGTGCTAGGGGTAGATGGTGGTGCTGATAGGATTTCATCTGACATCCTGATGATGGTATTAGATTTGCAAAGTCTTCATGTAACCAAGGGATATGACTACATTGGGTATGTCATAAATAAAATGGATGAAGGACTTGAGGCAATCAAAAAGAAGGATCCTACACCCATATTTATGCATTATTCCCTATTAATGCATCTCATTTTTTACTACAACTACAATATCATGGACCTACAATACCTCAGGCCTCAAATGATGTGGAATGGATAGGCAAATCGAGTTCAGTTTTGGATAAGGGCATGGTGTTTTACTTCCATAGAGTGTGATTTTTGTGCCTTTTAGAATTGGATGGTACAGCTAATTTTACTCAGCTTAGGACTGAATCTTTCCAGGCTACCAGCTAAGGCTTTGCAATTAATAAGGCCTCAACAATTTGTTGATAAATGGACTAAAGGTCATAACTGGGGAGACTTCTACTATGAGAAAACCTTCACAATAATCAAAGTCTATGGGTGCCCCCCTCCACCTCATGTTTTACCATTCTTTGTGCCACCAAGGATTGCATTCTTAGAATTCATTTGGTAGCTAATGCTAACTGACAAAGAGCACTTGGCCCCCTATAAGAAGGGTACATTTACCCCTAGGCACTTCAGGATATGCAACTTCACAATTGGGAAGAATGCATTCAGTAAATTGAATGATTGGTTGGGCCAGTACAAAATGAATGCTACTGTGTATAGATATATAGATATATAGGATTTTATTGTTATGGCTAGGAAATATTATACTCCTACCATTCCTATAAACAATAGACATGAGTAGTGTCCTGAGGAGGATTTTATCATAAATATTATAGAAGATGAAGAGGTAGAAAAGAGGGCCTAACAATTCTCAGAGTTGTTGTCATTTGAGAAATAGTTGAAAACAAAGGGAATTCACTTTGGAGGCTTCTACCCTACATTTCCTTATTTACAAAGGCTAGATAAAATGATGGAGAATTTTAATACATTGGTCAATTCATTTGAGGACCAAATTGATGATAAATAAAGGGAAAAGGAGAAGAACTCTAAATCAAAGTGTGAAGAAGATAGTGATGGAGGCTAACCAATATATAACCCTCCTACCATAGAATAGCCACCTTCTATTGGGAAAGGAGGAGAGGAAAATATAATTATGGATTTGACAGAGCTTCCTAGCTCTCAGGATACTAGTGGGCCTCCTCTGAAAAGGCAAAAAATGCAAGTGGGAGAACCTTCCCAAGTAAGAACAATTGAGAAGAAAAGAGACAGAGTGGAAGCTCTAATTCCAAGAAACAAAGCCTATGATCACCAACTCAGGAAGAAGATTAGGGAATAGAAGAGAAAACAAAAGGTGGTTGTAGAAGAGATAGAGTTGCCTTTGGCTCTAGGTCAAGATGAAAGAATGCTAGAGCAAGAATATTTTTTAAAGGATGATGAATTCATTAATTCAAATGAGTTCAAGAACTTTTTATTATGGCACAAACAATAGTAGATTGCATCAAGTGTACAGATCATAGAGGATGGCCAAGTGCCTAATGAAGCCCTTCAAGCATTAAAGGATTATGATCCTGAAACTGAAAAGATCACTCCAGAGGAGGCTAGGAAATTAGTAAAGGCTAGCCACATGTTGCTTGTACTTGGGTGGGATTTGGCCCCAGCTTTCATTATAGATCAAATAAGGAAGCAGAAAAATATAAACTTGTCTTCAGAGACCCAAGTAGGGGATTTGATAAAAGGATTTGGGTATAGCCCTAAAAATCAAGCATTGGCTATGTGGAGCCTCTATCCCAAGGACCAGAAGCCTTCTCTGCTAAATTTACAAGAGAAAATGGATGGTGACAAAGTTGTGTGGTCAATCCACAATATAGGAGACTTAGAGATCTCACAAGTGCTTACCCACTTTGCAAGACTAAATGAAGATAAAACTAAGCAACTCTCAGATAGGTATAAGAACCTATTTGAAGATTATAGTGCACTTGTTAAAGACAGGGAGATACACATAATGAAGGAAAAAAGGAATTGGAGAAATATGTGGATGATCTACACCAATAGATAATCAACATGCCTATGGTTACCCCTCAACCACCTAAACAACCCCATAGTTAGAAAACTAGGGTACAAAAGAAAATGAGGTTGTTGAGGAATAGGCTAGTGTAGATCAAAATAAAGTGGCATTGGATGCCTTATTGAAAATTTTGTAGCATAGAATAGATTTTTTAAAGGATAAGGCAGATGTAGTTTTTACTGCATATAATAAATTTCATGGATTACAGATAGAGGTAAATAAATTTTTTTCTGTTCTAGATACTTATTATGGAACTTGGTCAGCAAGGACCTCATTGTTTGGAAGAGTAGCAGAAGTACAGTCTCTGAGGACTGATATCCCAAAATTAGTTTTGCAAGTAGAGGATGAGATTGAGAAGATAAGTGTTGCTTCATCCTTCTTAAAGGATAAAGAAAATCAAATTGAAGCAAAAATGACAATGTTTGGACCTAGTTTCAATAGGTTCATTCATCAAATCAAAATAGAGGATGGAGCAATAGAGAATTTGGATACATGGAGATCAGATTTTGATCTCTTATTGCCTAAAAGGGAGGCTTTTCTCAATAATAGCAATGAAGTAGATATGGATCACTTCAACATAATTCTTGATGAGGCATTCAAAGTAGAGATGGATTTCAGTAAGTTCATCATAGATGTAAAGCAGGTTGTTGATGCTAGATGGGAAAGATAGAAAAAAAATTTGCAAAGCATCCAAGAGTTCTAGTGGCCAATAGAGGAACATATGACTAGATGGGACAATCTCACGAAGCCAAAAAGGAGGAAGCCAGCAACATATGATATTGAAGATATAGAAGAAGAATGAGCTCCAGCAGTGCACCTGATCTATGAGCACAAGGAGAGAAACTATCATAAAGAGGATGATGTAAATTAGCCAATTGGTGGTCATCATTCATATAACAACTTTAGCAGTTGCTCTAAATAGGGGAAGACAAAGGTACAGCTCAAAGGGAAACTCAAAAATTGAAGGAACAACTTCTGGTGCCATTTTCCCTCTTTTTATGTTAGAAATTTAAGTCTTTTGTAATCTAGTGCAGGTCACTATCAGAACCATCAGAATCTTGTTGCATCCTTTCCTCAAGGATTCCAATATGGTTTCTCTATATATATAAAATTTTAACTCACACCAAGTGGTGGTGAAATACTTATTGTAATAGGAGCTTATAGATTTAGTTTTGATTCTCAAGAATCCAAGTTTTTCTGAATGTACTGATACAAGAATTTTATCAATAAAATATACTAAAGTTCCATGTATATCTTTTATTGTCTTCATGTGTGATTTTGATTTATTTGTGTGTTTAAATTTGCAAGGCATTTTAGATACATCTTTCTACAAGGTAGATAGTGGGGTTGAAACTTGAGTTCCTTTCAAGGGAGGGGTAAATCTTGAGTGAGGTCTTTGAGATTTCATTTTTCATGTATGAATTTGATGATATGATATGTGCATAAAAAGATAATTTTCAAGGCATTTTATCTGGGCTTGGGTTTATTTGATTTGAGAGATTTTCTGTAGATGTGCATTTGTTGACTTTGATGCCCTAGGATTTGGCATTGGTCTCTACTTAGTTTGCATTTGTTTTCACCATCAATCAATTTAAAACAATGATTTACTTTAAAGTTGTGAGAGAGTTATGTGATTAGATCTGTATCAACTATACAAGTTACTATTGATATATTTGAAGAATTCAATCTTAAAAGGTAATACCCACCTGTAGCTTAAAGCTCAAAGAGAAGAAGGATTGTAAATCCTTAGTACCTTAGTGTTTACTATTGTTGATACATCTATTGGGACTGCTAGAGTTATGAATCAGAGAGTTTCTGATTAAGTTTTGATCATCTGCAATTTTGAATGCTAACATGTTTCTTATGTAACAAGGTTGGTCATATAGATGCAAGATGTCCTGACAGGGACTACAAAGATAAAGGTAAGAAATCTTGTTATATTGTTGAAGAAGAAACTAACACTGATAATGATAATTTTAAAATTGAAGTGGTCTATGTTTCTATGAAAGATGATTCTGATGAAGATGATAAAACTGCACTTGTATCCTATGTGAACAAAAATGATAAATGGATTATTGATAGTGGTTTCTCACACCGCATGACTAGTGACAAAAGTAAGTTTGATACCCTAGATCATTACAAAGGTACAAGTGTTAAGTTTGGTAATGATGCACCATGTCCTATTAAGAGTAAAGGATTAATTAAGCTGACTAGTAAGATCACTTATGAAAATTCTTATTGGGTTGAAGGTCTTAACTATAATCTGCTAAGTGTTGCACAACTTAATAGCACTGGTTACTGAGTGGAATTTCATCACAGCAAGGCTAAAATATTTGATGCCACTGGTGAACTGATTGGAAGTGCAAAACAGACAAGAGGTAATTTGTTCTATCTAGACCTATCTGAAGAGACATGTTTGATTGCACAACTTGATGATATATGGTTATGGCATAAGAGGCTATGTCATGTTAACTTTGACAATCTCATAGATATTAGCAAAAAGTAGAAAGTAAGAGGACTGTCGAGATTGAAGAAACCTGATAATGTAATGTGCAAACAATGTCAGTTGGGTAAGATGACAAAGTCTAGTTTCAAGAGCAAGACTTTTACTTCTAAAAATGTTTTAGATTTGGTTCATACTAACCTTTGTGGACCTATGGGTGTACAAAGCTATTGTGGTGCTAGATACTTTATTCTGTTTGTTGATGATTACACTAAAATGATGACTTTCATGTTTTTAAAAGAAAAATCTGATGCATTTTAGTTATTGAAGTGTTATTTAGCTAAGGTTGAAAAGGAGACAGGTAGGAACCTGAAGTGTCTGAGATCTGACTGAGGTGGAGAGATCATATCAAATGAGTTCAATATGTTCTACAATGATAGAGGAATCAATAGACAAATGTCTGCACCTAGAACACCTCCACAGAATGGTATAGTAGAGAGGAGGAATAGATCTATCATGGATTGTGAAAGAACACTAATGATTGAGAAGAATATTGCACAAATGTACTAGAAAGAAGTTGTAAGTACAACTATTTATACTTCAAATTGAGTACAGATCAAAAAAGGTACAAATGTTACACCTTATGAATTATGGCACAAGTATGCACCTAATGTAAATACTTTAGAATTTTTGGGAGAAAATGCTATATACTAAAAGACAATAGGAATGGAAAGTTTGATTCTAAAAGTGATGAGAGCATATTCCTAGGTTATTCCAAAAAGAGTAAAGCTTACAAGTGTTTGAACTCTAACACTAACAAAATTGTGCGAAGTGTAAATGTGAAGGTTGATGAATATGCAGATAAAAATGAACAGGAAAGCAAGAGAGAACCAGAAGATTATAGATCTTTTGTCTATATAGAAGAAGGAGAGGCAAGTGACACACTTTCACTTGATGCAAAGTCTCAGGTAAGTAATGTCGAGCATCAGGGAAATAATGTCGAGTGATAAGAAGAAAATTTCAAGTGATGGGAGGATGCTTCCAAGTATTAGGAAGAGGTTGTCGAGCAATCAGAGGCTAAATCTAACAATCTTATTGATGAACCTGAAGAGAAAGGAGAAAAGAAAGAAGAACCTATTTTGGCACAGTATGTAAGGAGACAT
Source organism: Chamaecyparis obtusa (assembly GCA_027943335.1). Taxonomy (NCBI): domain Eukaryota; kingdom Viridiplantae; phylum Streptophyta; class Pinopsida; order Cupressales; family Cupressaceae; genus Chamaecyparis; species Chamaecyparis obtusa. Next base: position 647,590 of record BSBK01003111.1, on the reverse strand, counting down.
CACAAGCCTGAACAAATCATTGGAGACAAAGAAATTTGAGTTCTGACCAGAAGCAAGTTAAGAGAGCTTACATGTTTATTATGTGAATTCAAGCCTAAGACAACAAGGGAGGCACTAGAAAATGAGGACTAGATTCAAGACATGAATGGGGATATAGACCAAATAGAGAAGAATGATACTTGGACCCTAGCGCTGAGACTAGAAAACAAAATGTCATTGGAACAAAATGGGTATTCAAAAACAAGCTTAATGAACATGGACAAATCACAAGGAACAAAGCAAGGCTGGTATGCAAGGGCTATGCACAAGAAGAAGGAATAGACTATGGGGAGACATTTTTCCCTGTAGCAAGATTAGGAGTGAGAACTCTACTTGCATATGCTGCCTACATAGATTCCAAGGTATACCAAATGGATCTCAAGTCTTCATTTTTAAATGGTATATTAGAAGAAGTGTACATTGAACAACCTGAAGGATTTGTTGATCCAAACAAGAGACACATGGTTTACAAACTAAATAAGGTGTTGTATGGATTGAAACAAGCCCCTAGAGCATGGTATGAGAGGCTGCATAATTACTTGATATAGATTGGATTGTCAAGGACAAATGACAGCATCAATCTATACATGAAAGATGAAGAAGTTAAAGGAATCTTGTTAGCTAATATTTTTGTAGATGATATCATATTTGGTGGACAAGATGCCCTGTGTAAGAAATTTTCAAATGAGATGCAAACTAAATTTGAAATGTCAATGTTTGGGGAGATAAAATTCTTTGTTGGTTTACAAGTATATCAGATGGAGAAAGGTATTTTAATCACACAGTCTAAATATATTAAAGAGATACTGAAAACCTTTGGTATGGAGGATTCAAGGCCAATAAGTATTCCCATGGCCACTAGATAGAAATTGTCTAAAAATGATGACGTTGTTGAAGTAAACCAAACTTTGTATAGGTCCATGATTGGAAAGCTACAATATATTGTTCACAGTAGACCAGATATTGCTCTAGTAGTTGGGATTGTGGCAAGATTCTCTGCCAATCCTAAGGAAACTCATATGATGGCTATGAAGAGGATAATGAGATGTTTTCAAGAAAGAGACTATAGATTATGGAATGTACTATAAGAAGCATGAAATATTTGAGCTGAGAGTCTATACTGATGCAGATTAGGCAGGAAATGTGGATGATAGAAAGAGTACTAGTGGTGGAGCTTTCTTTCTTGGACAAAGATTAGTTTCCTGGACAAGCAAGAAACAAAATTTCATTTCCCAATCTATAGTTGAAGCCGAGTATGTAGCTGTTGTAGTGAACTGTTCAAACCTGATATGGGTCAAGAAATTGTTAATAGGCATGAAAGAAGAGATCACTGAACCAGTTGTCATCTACTATGACAACACAAGTGCTATCAACATATTAAGAACCTAGTGATGCACACAAAGACCAAACATATTTCCATCAAGTATCATTATTTGAGGGAATTGGTACAAGATAAAGAGGTCAGAATGGAATATGTGAATACAAAGGAACAACTAGCAGACATATTCACTAAAGCGTTACCTAAGGAAGCTCATGAATATCTAAGAGGAAAATTAGGGGTTCTTCCCCTCACTGAGGCTGCCTAGTCAAGCTAGGAGCATTGCATCAAATGTGTTGCAAAGAGTATCTAAAAAATTGATGCAGAAAAGGTCACGCTTTAGGAGAAGCCTAGAGTTGTGAAAAGTACAGCAAAGCTGATAATCAGTCATGAGAAAAGATGACAGAGGGAGGAATATTATTACTGAACTGACAAGATGACATCTACATCTGAAAGATGCATGTTCTAGTTTTTTCTTTGGCATTATTGTCAAAGAGTGAGATGAGTAAGATGAAAACACATGGTGATATTTCATGGAAGATCAAGTAAGAGTGATAGATTCAAATGAAAGGAACACAAAAAAGATTCAATGTAAGTTACTGTGTGGATGGTCAAGAAAGAAAGGCTAAGTGATTCAGAATCAGAATGAAGCTAAGGATATTATAAATGTTTCTGATGCAAAGACAATTTTTGGATTGGTTGGTGAATCATGTGTTATTCATATGGTGTTGCCATCAATTCCAAAGAGGGAGATTGTTGGAAACTACAATTGAAGCAATTATTGTATTTTCATTGATGTCAAACCTTAACTAGTAAGACTGTTGCTATCTAAGAAAGTACTATATCTATTTGTTTGTTGAGAAGGATTAGGGCAAGGGTGATAACAATAGCACTTAGAGAAAGGTTGAGTTATCTTGATACTTCAATGGGTACTTGATTATGTGGCACAATGATAAGATAATGTATTGTTTATCTAAGTGAGAAGCAAGACTAAACAAGTAGGCTTAATCGAGTAGAAGTGAAGAAATCTAGTTTAAGCCGAGTGATGTTAGTGTCGACCGAGCCAGTATATGCCGAGTGAATTCAGTGTTGACCGAATATCAATTTATTGTCAAGGAAGATAGTATTAGCCAAGGGAAATAGTTTCAAGTGATGATCGAGCTACACAGTGATGACTGAGGAGTTGAACACAGTATTGATCGAGCGTCAGTAATTTACATTTGAGGAAGAATTCAGATTCCTAGCCAACATGTTTGAATTCTTGGATTATGTAAATCATGTTGACTTTATTTATTGAATGTATGGAGCATTTAATGCATAGTAAACCATTTTATTGTGATTCCATAAAGAAATTAGAGATTTTTCTATAAGGATGGATGAAGAACATAATGTTGGAAGGATTTGATGAATCTGACCTAACCCTAAGATATACGAAGGAGATTAAGTGGCAAAAGATGGATCTACCTATCGAAGAGGTATTAAGGAAACCTAAGTGTGAGGTTGAAGAAGTATGTTGGATTTGTTGTTGTTATTGACTGAATAAGTAGAAAATGTTGAAGGAGAAGGAGTTGTGATTGCTTGAAGGGATTTCTGAGTAGATCAAAGATGGAGATGGAAATGGATCTTAGTCAGTAAGCCAACATATATATGTAAGAATTGGATCTGTTATTTGCAAAGTGAGTTGTATGTTTTTAGATCAAACATTGTTGTTACTTTCTAACCATTGTATCATTTTAAATACTTTAATCAAGGTTGACCTAACAATCATTGTATAAATCATTTAATCAAGGTTTCATTATAATGGAATGTACTTAACTCCTCTAACAAGGTGTACTCCTAACAGGGTGGTTGAAATCCTTTAATCGGGTCACACCTAGCAGTGTGTTTGTAAACCATTGACAAGGTTGGCTTTTCACAGAGCTCACTTTAGAAGAGTAAAAATATCAATAACATGTTACAAAGTGGTTTTTCCCAAATTGGGTTTCCACTATAAATCTTGGTGTTAATACTTGTGTGAATGTTTTGGTTTGAACATTTCTATGTTTTGCAAGTTAAATACTATTGGATAGTGGACTGCACTGTTATATGTTTTTGATATACATTCTGTAATGACCGAGTAGTTGCTGGTTGTTAGATCTGAGTTGTTAAAGTGTTTAAAATTTTAATTTATACATCTGGGCCTAAGAACAACTGATTCATCCCCCCTCTATGTTGTTCTAAATTATATTAACAAGAAGAAGGTGAGAAAGCTTTAGTGTCTAACATGAATCACAGTGGTGACTAGATTATTGACAATAGGTGCACTCATCATATGATCAGTGATAGAAGAAAATTAATCAAGATGGAGGAATGTGATGGAGGCTTAGTAAGATTTGGTAATGATGCTCCATGTATGATAAAAGTTAAAGGATCCATTGCTTTGAATGATAAGATAAATTGTGATAATGTCTACTGGGTTGATGGTCTGAAATACAACTTTTTAAGTGTTTACTAGTTAAATAATAAAGGATCTATAGATTGGAGTTCAATGAAGGCATATGTGGGATCATTGGGAAATTAGGAGAATTAATTTCTATTGGTGAACAAACTAAAAGTAACTTGTTCCATCTAAATTCTACAATTAAGAGTTGTCTTATTTCTAAGGTATAAGATTGTTGGTTATGGCATAAGAGGTTTTTTCATGTAAATTTTGATAACATAGTCAAAGTTAGTAAGATGAAGATAGTGAGAGGTTTTCCTAACCTAGTGAAGACAAACACTATAATGTGTAAAGAATGTCAAGGAAGTTAACTAGTTCAACTTTTATTAGTAAAAATTTCTCTTCTGAAAGTATCTTAGATCCGGTTCATATCAATATGTGTGGTCTAATGAGAACTCAGAGTTACTATGGTGATAGGTATTTCATGTTTCTTGTTGATAATTATTCTAGAATGATGTAGGTTATGTTTCTTAAGGACTAATAAGAATCTTTTTGCATGTTCAATATATATACAACCATAGTGGAGAAGGAGACCGGTAAGACCCTGAAATGTCTTAGATCTGATAGAGGAGGTGAGTTTACTTCACATGAATTTATTTCATATTGTGAGGAACAAGGAATCAAAAGGAAGATGTCATCTCCCAGGACACCTCAACAAAATGGTATTGTTAATAGAATAAATAAGTCTATTATTGATGGTGCTAGGACATTAATGATTTGAAAAAGAGTTGCACAAACATTTTGGAGAGAAGCGGTGAGCACTACTATTTACACATTGAACAGAGTTCAGTTGAAGAAAGGTAAAAACAAAACTCCTTATGAGTTGTGGCATGGTCGATCTCCTAGTGTTAGTTATTTCAATTTTTTGGAAGTAGATGCTACATAAAAAGAGATGAAAATTTAGGAAAGTTTGACCCAAGAAGTAATGAGGGAATATTATTAGGATATTCCAAAAAGAGAAAATCCTATAAGTGCTTGAACAAGAGAACACATAATATTGTGGAAAGTGATAATGTAAGGGTAGATGAATTTTATGAGCATAATGATGAATCCAACAAGAAGGAACCTAATGACTATCATGGGTTTGTATATGTACAATTAGTAAAGTGAGACTCTATAGAAGAATCAATGGAGAGACAAATCAATAAATAGGAACCGATACAAGCGATTGAAAGTACTCCATCTCTAAACCAATATTTCCAAGGTATATGAAACTAAATCATTCTCCTGATCAAATTATTGATGACATAAATGATGGTATTTTAACAAGAAGAAAGGCAAGAGAAAGTATATATTTTCTATCTGACTTAAATTAAAAGAAGATGTAGTTGCATCAATCTCAATGTATCCAATGAATATATTTATGTTTGGATTGATATTATGGGGCTACTCCTTAGGGGGAGTAGTTATGAAGTAATGTGTTGTGTTTAAGTAAGGTACAACAAAAAATATATCAGGTGAGTTTGACACCTTTGGAATTTTTGTCAAAGGGGGAGAGTAAGTAAAGAGAAGTAAGGAGATTGTTTAGAGTTGCAGAAGGAAAGTGTAGATGAGATAAGTTCAATAAAAGGGGGATTAATCGAAGAACAAGTGAAAGACAATTGATGTTGAATAGGTTTGTGCAGAATGTATCTTGCAATTGTGAGTTTTTTAGAGAGTGTTTCCATCAATGCCAAAGGATAGATTGTTGAAATAATGGATGCAATGATGGTAAGTGATTTCTAGATTTTTCATGATATAGATTTGATTGCATGATGATCAATTATTGAGTTGTCATTGATGTCAAGTATTGACCTAGTGTTCCTAGTATGTTGTTGAGTATTAGTATAATGATCAAGGTGTTGTGGTAAGTTTCAGTTGTAGAGATTATTATGGGAGACTTATGGATGTCTCTAAATATAAAATGCATGACCACTACTATTGACTTAGACTGAAAAGAAAGCTATGATTGAATGAAGGTTAACAGTGCAACTACTAGAATAGTTAGTGACATATGATAGGTGATTTGATTGGTTTGTCAAATATTTTTTGTTTCTCATGGTACGGTTACAGGATATGGTGTTAAATAGTGTTTGGATTCTATGGTTGTAATCACAACTAGTTTGAGTAACCGGTGTGAAGGATAAATGATCAGTGAGCAAAGTCAAAGTGGTTAATAGGCTAAAGTGTTTGTGTTCTTGAGTGAAAGATGATAAATCTTTGATCAGTGATCAGTATAGAGGTTGTGGTGAATTTGGTTGAGTTGATCATGATTTGGTGACATGTCTTAAAGATTGGAGGTGATGATCTGGCATCACATTAGTGGATACTAGCATGTGAAGAAGATTCTTGAGGAAGAAAGTGTTTGGTCAAAACCATGTTTGACCCCTTGACACAAATTTATATGTAAATCACTGTATTGGTCGACGCGGTATAGGAAAATTATTTTATACATCAAGATGTGTGTATTGGTGCATTAGTTTTGAGTGGAAAGATTGAAAGTTAATTATAAGTATTATAGGGAAAGCTTAAGGCGATGGAAAACTCGAGGGTTTAATGAATAGTATATAATGGATAAAATTGAAATTTTGTAGTGTTGATCATGTGTCATGAAAGTACGGTGTAAAGTGCAAGTTGTGATCAAGCTAGGGTATAGTTAAGTGTGTTATGAAGAGATTGTATGCTTTAGTGGATCTAATCAAGCAGAGGTAGTGATATTCTATAAATCATTCATTTTTTTGTTCCCTAATAGTTACAAAATTCAAAATCCCTTAACTAGATGGATCCTAGAAAGTCTCTATTGTAAATCCTCTAACAAGTTGGCACATTAGCTCATGTTTAAAGTCCTCTAACAAGGCTATTCTTAATAGGATAAAGGTCCTAATAGGCCTAAGGTAAATCCCTTAACTGGGTAGCACCTAACAGTACTTTTGTAAACTCCTAATAGGGTTAAGCTCCCTACAAGGTGTACTTCAAAAGAGTACATCATTTAGTGGGTACTAATCCCCACAGTGGTTTTTTCCCAATTTGGGTTTCTACATGATAAATCTTTGTGTCAAGTGTTTCATTGTTACGTGGATGTGCTTATAATTATGATTTTCATTTGCTACTATTAAGGTTAATCTTGTGAATGTTGTTGTAAAGTTTAAGAGGTTGAAAAAGTTGAATAATTGGTAGATTATCGATTCACCCCCCTCTCAGTAATATGATCTTAGGATCAATAGTAAATAAAAGAGTATATAGGAGCATATAATTTTAATAGTCAAGGCATATCCACAAGTCTACAAGAATGCTTCCAATTCAATCAAAAATATTTTAATAGTATCCTTATTTTCAAATCAATTTTGTACAATATGAAAAGAGAAGCAATGCAAAGAGAAAGATCACTTCTCCTTTTTCAAGATTACACGTTCAAAAGGAATATGTCTCAAAAGGCTCAAGTGGTAACTTAAGTACTAAATGGGGTAGTGATAGTTTGCTAAATATGTAGTTTTGAAGTGGGAAATGATAATGAGATAAGAAATGTATATTAAGGAATATTAAAGAACACTTAAAATAAAAATAAGAAATATGTTGCTTCATATCTGAATAAGAGACTCATGGAATCCCAAAAATACCTATAACTAATATTGTGAGATCCAAAAGTTGTAACCTATCTACCATTCAAATTTTAGTTGGATCTAGAGGGTACATAGTGACTGAGATGTTCTACTCCCAGGTACAGAGTGGCAGAAACATTTTGTACCCTATATTTCTACCCAAAACTTGTAGGGATGCTCTAACTAAATATGATCTTCCCAATAAAGTTATGACAACTCTGTCACTTGTTCCTACACAAAAATATAGATAAATTTCTTGCTACAATATGTTTTCCTTGGTCTAACCCCCTTTTAGGAGTCAACCTTGAAAATGAAAGGAAATTACATAAAGGAAAGTACGTAAAAAGGTAAATGTTTGATTATCCTTTCTTAAATCCTCATGGACATAAGTTTTAATTTCTCATACCCATGAAGATGATTGAATGCTCTTGGAATCAAGGAGTTGACTTTGAAATATAGAATAGGATTCAAGGATGCACTCACAAATGCATAGATCTATGAATGTCACTTCTAGATCATCAATGTAGATGTGCTTGATAATGACTTGTAATGAAGTAGAGATGAATGCAAAAGGATCTTCTTGCTTGATTGAGAATTCCTCTAATTGGCCATCATGGAAAAGACACTTGATTCAATTGAGAATATTTCCTTTGAATTGACTTGAATGGATTGGAGAAAGTAGATCTTTGATGCTTTCCTTCAAATCTTGAATCCAATTTATCAGTTGCTCTTGATCATGAATGCTTGAGGATAGTAATTGATTACAAAATGAGGAGAGATAGGGTTGTTATATACCTCATCCATCATTTTGGGACTCAAAAATAAGACAAGCTGACCATGGGATCTATTTTTCCACTAACACCCTGACATAGGGCGCCAAGCCATATTTGGGCCAAAAAGTCAAGGTACAGAATAACTAAAATGTTTTGTACTTGTGTATAAAACATTTGAGTCATTCTATACTTAGGAATTAGATCTCAAATCTAAAATGGGTGTCAAGATGGGGGAAAAGAACGGGGGAAATATGAATTAGGTTGTGAGGAGAAAGCATAATGGACATCAAATTGTGAAATCACCAAAATGGGGCCTAATAGAGCATCTAATTATGGGTGTTAACTTTTTAGGATGGTACATTTAGCCCCCACTTTAGCAAGAGTATGGGACAAAATTGTGCTCACAATAAAGTAGATCAATGCACAAAAACAATCTTATCAAGGTCAAGGAGACAAAGAAACATCAATCCCCCAAGTGACTTAAGTCCTCATCAAATCCAAAACCAAGATAAGAGAGAGAGAGAGAGAGAGAGAGAGAGAGAGATGACCACTAGCCTAGTAAGGTATTTCCTTATTATGAATCATGTAAAGAGAAAGTGTTTCTATGAAAGATTTCTTTGATACTCTAGAAAGATGTTTTATGCTAATCAACCCATAAAAACAAAGGGATCAATCCTTAAGGAAATCATTGTCTCCATTAATGGATCCTAAAAAGGAAATCAGTCCCGAGGAAAGCACTTTCTCCAAAGGGGTCTAGAAAAGGAGGATCAATCCTTAAGGAAAGCATTGTCTTCATTAAGGGATCCATTGAATAATGCACAAGGGCACAATAATGAAATATGAACACAAAGAGAGTATTGTCTCCTTATCCATTTGTATATTGAATCATTATGTGTGTGTTTGTGTGTGAAAAATGTGAAGCACAGAGTAGAGTGTATTCCCCCACGTTAAAGTGACTGCAAATTACTTAACAAGAGCAATAGCTTTAATGGAGCATACATGCACCCATAAAATAAGTTTCCACTATGAGATTCCCTAAAGAAAGGATAAACCAAGGGAAATTAACACATGATAAAGAGAGTACAAAGGAGGTCCAATAAGTCATGGGTTGGTATGATCATATAATATCTCATGCATATCAGAATTATATCAAAATGAATTGTCATTATTCCCCATAGGTAGAAAAAATAAAAGCACAAAGTAAGAATGTCATGTAATATTATGAAGAATATTCTTTTGGATTGGCATGATGGAGGAAAAAAATAATAGGTAGCTACCATTTTGCATCATCCCCTATCAAACAACACACATGCACATTTATGAACAGTTGCACATGCACAACATAACATGTAACAACATATAAAAGAAATGAGATACAAATAGAGGAATGTCACAATAGGTCAATTCCTTCATCGCCTTGCACTAACAAAGAAACAAGGGTCATCTAAAGAAATATAAATAAAACATATAACAAGAAACACATCACAAGGGAAGCACATTACAACAAGAAAACACAAAAAATTCACCATACAAGAAGAGCTAGTCAAGTATATCACTTGCTCCCCATATTGGTATGTAGTGTTTAGGGAAGGTGGTAAACATGCAAGAGGAGAAACATCAAGAATGCTAGATGGAACAATAGCTAGTTCCAAATAAAAACCATGTTGTAAATATGGGTTCCTTTTTTGTCACTAGGACTAAGAGATAATTGTTTTGAAAATATAACTGGTAAATCATGGTTAACATAAATAAGATCATACATATCATCAAAATCACTGGCATGAATATTATCATTTTCATTAGAAACATTGAAATCATCATCTTTAAAAGTATATTCTTCATCCAAATTAATTGTAATAGGATATAAGATATTAATAGAATTATCATATTTGTTCAATTTCATATTTTTCAAATTAACTTCCTCCCTTAGGCTATGCATATGTTGGTCAATGGGAGTCAAAACATCACTAGGTGTCTTAGCGGAGGAAATATTTTGGTCCAAGCACAATCACAAGCTCTAGTATGGTGTTTACGATAGTGGTCATGAGCATAATGGTTACATTTGGTTTTTCTTATGTTACCCCAACTTTGACAATTTTGAACTTTTAAATCTACCTTATTAATGATAGTCCCATTGAAAAATTAAAAATCAACTCATGAATCCTAAATTCCTAGGTTAATTTAGGTTATAGATTTTCCATAGATGTTTGGAAACATGAAAATCCTCGATCGTGTTCCTTTGTTATTATGTTATGTGACCCTTTGATTTAGCATACCATCAGACATTTTATGACTTTCAACTGAGTTTTGGAGTTCTAGTTTCCTACAATACCTCAACATTGAAGGTTCTTTATTGGGATGTGTTGGTTCTTCAAAATGGACATTATGCTTATGAAATCAATCAATATACCTATAGATAGATTATCAGGAATGGTTAGTTCCAAGTATGGAAATTTGAGGAGATTGGACCAACTATAGGGACAAGATGTTGGCAAGTTGACTATACTAATGTATATAACTATATTTAGTGTTTTCATTATGGAAACAAAGTCATATGATGTTATGGAGTCAGCGTAAGTAGTTAGAACATCATAATTTGGCTAAGTATGAAAGATTGGATAGTTAGCAGAGCACTAGAAGAACAGAGCATCAGTGCACATGTGTATGACAAAGTTAAGACATGTGCCCTTGAATATAAGCTTCTAAGTATGTATTCATGCTAAGTCTAAGAGCACATGATGATATGAGTCAATATGAGGAAGTTACAGTCAGATGAAGTAACACAGACAGTGAGCGGCAAAGTAGAACAGAGCATGGAGCCGATTGTTTGTATTTTGATTAGCACTTGTAATATTTTTTTGTAAAGGCTATGCACCTATTCTATTTAGGTCATAGACATGTTAATATCTTTTTTTGTAAACATGCTTGATCCAATTCATTTGGAAGCATTGTATGTAATAGGTTGAAGGCCGACCTAGTTAATAGTTTTATTTGCATATATAAATAAGACATGCACCTTTGTAAATAAGTATGGAAGTTGTATAAAAAGTTGATAAGAGAAAAGAAGAGGTATGTGAAGAGAAGTTAGAATGTTGTAGTGCTTTGAAAGAGGATAAAGCATAAGTGCACAAAAAGAACTGATCAGACAAGAAGTGTCACAGCAATAGTTCACCTTGCAGATATAGTGTGTATCTGAGATCCAGAAGGTTGTAGCCTTCACCACTTGAGCAGTGAACTCTAGGATAGTGTATCCCCACCCATAACAAGGTTAATTTTAAAAGACTCCTAATAGGGTCCAACGCTTGACCATTTCACTATACTTATTGCATTGTAAAGATCAAATCCTAACAAGGTTGTAAGATCTTCTAACAGGGATCATAAAATACTAGTGCAGTTCTTAGTGGGTGTCAATTCCCACTGGGGTTTTTACCTATTTAGGTTTCCCCATAATCATATTTGGTGTTATATGTTATTGTTATTTATCTTACTTGCATTGATATTCATTTTAGTACATAAGCAATTAAGTTAAGTTTCAAGAGTAAAGAAAAAGTATTAATATATAGAACATTGATTCACCCCCCCTCTCAGTGTTCCCATTCTGAACAATTGGTATCAGAGCTTTGGTCCTCTGAAGATAAGTTTAACCACTTTAGGAGATCATGGATAAGGGAGAAATGAAACATCTGAAAAAGAATCTTGAAGCAGCTCTTGAAGACCTTGACAGATCTGAAAAGGAAATTGAAGAATTGAAAGAAAAGGTTAGTGATTCTCATGCGGTCATCAAAAAACTAAGAAAATATTTGAAAGACTGTTCCACAAGTGATTTGGGAAAAATGGTTAAAAAACTAAATGAGGAAAACACATCTCTGAAAGATTAGATTGAAGAATTAGATGAAAATTTACTTAATAATCAAGAAGCCTATGAAGAGTAGATCAAAGAAAACAAGCAGTTGGATGAAGAACTAAGGCAAGCAAACATGAAAATCTTGGAATTAAAAACATCAAGAAACAAGTGGAATCTGAATTTACTAAAGCAAAGAGTCATATTGACAAATTGCACACAAGCAAGGATCTAATAGAGTCATAGTTGTATGCACAGAAGGTTAAAGGAGACACCAGCGGTATTGGATTCAATGAAGCACAAAATCAGATCAATGACATGCAAGAAAGAAAGAAAGCATCAGAAGAATCTTCAAAAGCTAAGAAGATAGGAAATCATACAGAAGTTGAAGTTGAACCACCTAAGGATGAGTGCAAGCCAGTAAACAAGACTTGGTATGCTTGTAACAAACATGGACACATAGCAAGAAATTGTAAAGAGGTAAGACCATTCAATGGTTACTATTAGTCATGCAATAAGTTTGGTCATAGAGCTATGAATTGTAGATCAAATAAAAATTAGAAAAATTCGAGAAGTCATCCACAACAGAATGTAAGAAATTCTCTAAACATCACATGTCATATATGAAACTATATAGGTCACATAGCCAGAAAGTGCAGTATGGTAACCCACATGAATGCATCAAGGAATAAGAGGCCTCCAGTCATTTGTCACTCATGTAACAAGGCTGGACACATCTCAAAGTTCTATAGATCAAAAGTTCAAAGACAGTAAATCCCTAAAAAGTCAGAAGGATCAATTTTGGAAGAAGCAAGAGAAGTCAAATTTGTGCAAGCTACAAAAGATGAAAGCTTGATTTGGAAGGAAGAAAAGAAGGATAATGTTGATGAAATAGTTGAGGATGCATCTACAATGGACACACCTCCTATTTATGGTTAAAATGACCATCATGGTCATAGGGGGACCTAGATTAGCTCTAGACCCCTATGTGGCTAGTATACTCACCCTCAGAGTATGCACCTTGGACTACAACTATTTGGAGACTATATGATGTATTATGCAAGAGTGCACTACCTGATTGATAGCAGAGACAAAGAATGAAATTTCTTGTTGCATTCTGTGTTTACGTGACAAGAATTAATGGTAGAAAAGTTGCTTTATAGCCATTGGAGATTCATCATTCACACATTGCATTCTAAGTCAAGCATTTGGAGAGAGCAGAAGATCAAGTAGTTGAGTTAAGAAGTGTTGCAGTTGAATTTATCATCGAAGAAGAAAGATTGATTGTTGGAAGCCCTAATTTAGATGCATCAATTTAGAAACCCTCGGTAACCTCTTTGAAGTGTTAAAACAAGTAAGTCATGGCTACACTAGTTTTCTTTGATGTTGCAAAAAGGAAAAGATGTGTGTTTAAAAAGCATCCATTCAAGTCCACCCTAGATGACCTAGAAGGAGCCTTTTCTAGAACTGCAATGGGTGTTATGCACGTAGAAGACATACATGCATATATGTATTGCAAGAAGGAACCAGTTGGTTTGGCCAGGATTAGGTCACACCTAGAAACCATGATGAATCCAAACAAAACATTCACTGAAGAATTCACGCACCTTGAGAATCACCCAGTCATTGAATATACTACTGCATATAAATTTTATGAATCTGAATGGATTAAGATCCTATTGAGTAGGATACATGATGACCTATTTTGGATAGGTGAAATTCTAGTTAGAATCACAGCTGGTCTCATTTATGAGATGACAGCTCTATCAAAGACAGGCGGAATTCTTCTAGTTGGTAAAGATGTTAGAAAATTGGTTAAGAAAGCCTGCAAATCCCAGAGTGATAAGGACGAGATAAAAATTGAACCAATTAAGGAGAAAGACATAAAATTGATGTCTATGATACTTGGATATAGATTTCAACATGAAAATAGGGTCAATAGTGTGTCTGCAACCACTATTCATGCAACCATCAGATTGGTGAGAGAAAATGGAGAATTCAACTTGTGTGAGATATTTCTCACACAGTTGATGGAAAACATTAGGGAAATCAAGCATGACAAGACCAAGATATTTAGGTTTGGGTATTTGATAATCTATATGTACTTTCATATAGTTGGGAAAGTATCAAACTTGTACCTAGAAAAAAGTTTACCTACAATGCCAAAAATATCTCTTAAGGAATCAACTAAGAGTACACTGAAGGATTATATAGAGTTAGAGTTAAAAACATTCAGTTATAGGATACCTAAAAGCATTGTTGAGAAATATGAGGACAATATTTGTTTCATGGTGGAAAAAGACATTACTTGTATGGAGGTTGTTGAGCCTATAACTAAGTGGATTCATCCACTTGGCTATGAAGTGGAGGAGAAAATTTTGGAAGCCTATGCACAAGTCTTACTATCAGTGCCCAAAGTTCCCAATGAGCCAAGATGGGGAACATATGAGGAAAATACTAGACAAGTTGATGCAGTCCTAAATAGTGTTGCAACTAAGAGGAAAGCCACCAAAATCACCTCTAAGATTTTGAAGATCCATGGTGTGACCCAAGAAGACCTAGATAAAGCTAGAGAAGCTAAGATAGCTATGAAAATTGAGAGTGCATCCTCTATGGAAGCCAAGATAGAAAAGACTGATGATCCTAAGATGAAGAAAGTAAAGATTGAAAAAACTAATGATCCAAAGGAAAAGGAGAGTAAGACAGATGATATCAATCCTGTGCCCATAAACACAATTGACTTGGATTCCACTGAAGCATCTAAGATGCCTAAGAGGAAGAAGCAAATAGCTACAAGCCATCCATTAGAAAGAACCACAAGAAGTAGAGACAAAAATGTGTAACCACCTCTTGAGGTAGGATTCCTACCAAATTTACAAGTGTTGAGATCCAGAGTGGTTGATGAAGGCATACTCGATTAGATATCTAATTTTTATGATAGATATCATGAAATTGACAAGTCTGAGATCCATGAGATGTTGATCAAACACATGATCAAGTTTAAGAGGACTATGCTAGAAATGAAAATAGTCATCCCAGATAAAGTATGGAATATTTTGGATACTTTGAAAAGACAAGCTACTGAAGAAGACATCAGAATAAGGAAAAAAACATCGGATGACAATTTGCCAGTGTGTTCAGTTCAAGGAAAAGACTTGTTAATGGATTTGGTGAAGCCGCACCTTAGAAAAAAAATTATAACATTGAACATAATGAACAAGGATTATGAGCTGATAGTTAAGGAAATAGGAAAAAACCTTTGAGAAAGTGTTCCTTGAACAGCGTATGCAACCTACATCTGGGCCCATCACTCAAGCACCTATTGAGAAAGGTAAAGTAGCTGAGGTCATAAATGCATCTATGATAGGTCCACAGGACTCAGCACCTATAGTAACTGCACCCACTGAGGCAATGGCATCTACACCCATGCTTGAAGTCAATAAAGACACAATAATGATTGATAATGTGGAAATATCAATGGCGGCCACTGACAAAGACTTAGACAAATTTTAGGAAGCCTTTGTGAGTACTCAAGAGGTAGAAATACTATGCGGTGATAATTCACCAAAGCATCAAGAAGATGTGTTGATTGAGGATCTAATAGGACAAGAAGAAGAAGAGGAGAAAGTAAAGGCAAAAGAAGAAGAAGAGGACAAGGAAAATGAGCCAACAAATAAGCCATATTTTGAAGTACCCATAAAAGATGTGATAGTTAGCACACCTCTCACTCCATCAGCATCATTTTGTCAAGTTTGACTCCTGACACTACAAGCTTGGACTCTTGGGGAGAAGAAAACCTAATCAAGATCAATGTCCTTGCTATGGAGAAGGCCAAGGAGAAACAAGTAATGAGAAATCCTTTGTTTGTTGAGTCAGTAAATATCTTGAATAGTCGACTGCCAGTAGAGAAGAAGGTAAAAAATGTGCATTATGTGGATGATGTCAAGACCATCCTAACAAGCTTCAAAGAAAACTTTTCTTGCCTAGAAGAATCAATAGCTAAGCTAGAAAAAGGGAAGTATCTCAAGAAGAGATTAAATGAACTAACTACAAATTTTTCACTTGACCTTAACTCTCTGAAGATTGGTCAGGCTTCATTGAAATAAATTGCAGCAAAAGGAAGGAAAATCATAGCAAATTGCATGAACCAAGACAAGCTGACTGGAGACCTCTACAAGAAAATTCAAGAAGCAGAAGCTATGATAGGAAAAGTGAGGAAATTAGTAGAAGACCCCTCTATAGATGTAAATATGTGTAACAATGTGTACCAAGGACAAGTGGACAAAATAGAGAAGGCAAAGAAAGAAATGTCCAAGATAAGGGCAAGGCAAACACAGCTAAGAAATGCTCTTGCACCCTCATTAGATGTATTAAACTAGAACATCAAGGAGATCGATGCCACTATGGTGACATATGATCAAGGTTCGAGTAAAAATTTGGAGAAAATGGAGAAACTAACATATGCTTTGTGCACCCATCTCCAGACAATAGACACATTGAAGAAGTTTTGGTAGAATGAGATTGCAAACCTTCAGATAGCCTACCCTGATGTATTAACTATGTAAGTACTTGTGGATATAATTTTTTGAGAACCTTTTTCATTAATTTCAAAGGGGGAGTATAGAATATAGAAGAGAGAATATGGATTTTTGTATATGATGTAAGGGGGAGTATAGTACATAGTGAAAGGGGAGATATAAGTTAGAGTATGTATTAGAAAATTCTGTAGAAGGATACAGTTAGTAACTTCACCATATTCCTTTGTTTCCATCAATGACAAAGGGGGACATTGTTGGCAAGTTGACTATACTAATGTATATGACTATATTTAGTATTTTCATTATGGCAACAAAGTCGTATGATTTTATGGAGTCAGTGCAAGTAGTTAGAACATCAGAAATTGGCTAAGTATGAAAGACTAGACAGTTAGCAGAGCACCAGAAGAATAGAGCATCAGTGCACATGCATATGATAGAGTTATGACATGCACCCTTGAAGATAAGCTTCTAAGTATGTATTCATGCTAAGTCTAAGAGTGCATGATGATATGAGTCAGTATGAGGAAGTTATAGTTAGATGAAGTGACACAAATAGTGAGCGGCAAAGTAGAATAGAGCATCGAGCCAACTATTTATATTTTGATTAGTGCTTGTAATATTATTTTGTAAAGTCTATGTGCCTATTGTATTTAGGTCATAGACATGTTAATATCTTTATTTGTAAACACGTTTGAGCCAATTCATTTGGAAGCATTATATGTAATAAGTTGAAGGCTGACCTAGTTAATAGTTTTGTTTGTGCATATAAATAAGACATGCGCCTTTGTAATTAAGTATGGTAGTTGTATAAAAATTTTATAAGAGTAGAGTAGAGGTATGTGAAGAGCTTCCACACATAAGGTCTCACCGACCCTTCTTATCATCAAACTACAAAATTAATCATTCTTAGAGACTTTATTTCTCTTTTTGTCTTCCTCTCTCTTCAAAGACCACATTACTAATGTTGCATGATCTTCACTAAAGACAACCCCTTTGATTGCTTCCTCAGCTACTTCTTTTTTTGCATGCACTAGCTTGGTTTTTTTCTCACTACATCAAAAACTATGGCATCAACAATATCTCATTTTGGAAGAATGATAACCCCTGCATTTCTTATTAAATCTCTTCCTTTCTCTGGGGTGATTTCTTGAAACCTTGTTAGCATTTCTTGTTTCACCTCAACCTCAATGACATTTGGATCCTTTTTAGGATGCTCCTCCTACATTTTATCACATGTTTCTTTGAACTAGATGATATGTGTCCTCCATAAAAATTGTACAAAGACCCTAGCATTTACAAAATTATCATCGGCCAAAAATTCATTGCAAGCCTATATGGTCACAAGATCTAACTCTTTTCTTGCAAATTCATCAATAGTTAAGTCCATTTCTACCCCTTTGGGTTCCTCAAGCACTCCCTCTTAGACTTCCTTATAGGTCACACAAATTTGTCCTAGGCTCTCTATTCTTTGCAATTGTTCTGCTACCTCTTGTTGATCAACAATTTGAAAAGGATATTGGGAGGGAGAATAGATACCCTCACTTTGTTATGGTATTTCCTCTAATATTTTCCTTTTAGGGGAAGGTTGAAACTCAGGATCTAAATCAATTGGCCTCTTCCCATGTGAGGTAGAAGGCTCTTGAGTATGTGTTTTCTCTTCAACTCCCATGGAGGATGAAGGCACACTCTATGTTCTCTAGCCCTTCTGATGTGTATCACCCTTAGGCATCACCACATTATATCCTTATCTTTTTTGTACAACATATTCACCAGGATTCACAAGTCTTACAAATTTTTCCTTACTCAGGACAAGCTTGACCTTCTCTTTCTTTGATTTTACAACTATATCCTTCTTTTGATTCAAGGCCTGCATTATGTCTTCAAAATGACTCATTAGAGCCTCAACTTTCTTTTCAGAGGGCTTAAAATTCCTCAATGGATCATAGTCCTTAGCAAAATGTTGTACAAAATCTAAGGTTTTCTTGTACACCAGCCATTTTTCCTTCCTAAATTCTTTCTCTTGTAAATCCAATTCATTTCTGATAATGTCCTTAGGAAAATAGAAAATGTGATCCATGGCAACACACTTGGTCCTCTTCTTAAATATGTCACCATAAAAACCCTCTGGATCAATAGACCTTGCAACTGATGTGGCCAAATGGTAAGGTTCTAAAACCTTGTTCATGTGCATCCATCCTCCCTTTATAATCATAAATTGATGTGCTATAGTGATGATGGGAAAGATGGAACCCATGTTCTTTCTTGTGAGTGCAATATCTTATAAACAACCAATTTGTCTAAGAAATTTTTCTATGCCAACCTTCAAAGGAACTTGATGTGGCAGTATAAAAGGGGTGCCTCTAAAACCATATACTTTGAACATAGTTGAAATAGGATATAATATGATGTCTCCCCAATTATGCACTATCTTGATATCATTTGCAAACTATTTTGGCCTAAAAAATTCCAACAATGCTTTAGGGATCCTTGGATTTTCTAGAAATAATAGGGCTCTCAGTCTAGATGCAAAGCATCTATCAAATGTCACAAAATTGGCCTCATTCCTATCCCATGACATGTTTAAATTCCACAATTGGACTAGCATTTCTTCACCATCCTTAACCTTTATCAAATCCATGTCCTTTGCAAAATAATCTGAACCCTTGAAAAGGAACATGTGCATCAATAGGTAATATCATCCAAAAGGTCTATCCACCTTAGAATTCTGAATACCAATTAGTCCATTATGAATTAAATCAAAAAGAAAAGGAGAAAAATTAAATGCCACTGCAAGGTATGGATGAAGTATCTGAGCCATTTTGAATATATAATGGATGGGCATTTCTGATTCTGAATCTTCTCCAAATATCTAACATAGTGACCAATACATACCCTTTGCTTTCAAATTGAAATAATCAAGCTTAATGGGCTCTAGTATATTTGGCCCTACTATTGTTAACCCTCCAACCCTTTTAAAGAACTCCCTCAAAGGTCCACTTCTGAGATAATCCCTTTGTGCCTTGAAAAATTCCTTGAGTACATCAAAATCAATTTTTTCTAGGTCATTAGAGATCTCACTCAACCAGAACGAACACCTCTCTAATTTCATCAATAGTGATACTAATCAAAGGGTTTCCATTTATATCCCTAACTACTCTAGCAGCAGGGTCATAGTTCTTAGCAACCCGGAGTAAGATGTCAATATCCATAAAAACTTTAGGGACTACCAGCTTCCCTGCATCAAATTGCCAGACATTACTACTAGGAGTGAATGCATGTCTTTGTCCAAACCCTACCCTGAACAACACCAAGCTAGAAACACCAATATGTGCATCCCTCATCCAATTTCACTTATCATATAAACCATCAGAAACTTTTAAACAAGGGTTTTTTGGTATAAGTTCCTTTATCTTAGAAGATTCATTTGTGGAACGGTCTAGTTTCTAAAGAAAATAATCACAAACAACCCTCTCCTGATACTCATTTTTACCCTTAAATTCTCTTCATGGTGCCATCTCAAAAACTTAGGGTTTACACAAGACTACTGTATTTTAGAAAAATTCTTTAACTCCTGTAAAACCCTAAAAATTCCAAATTATCAATAGTGTAGCACTGAGGAATCAACCAGTAAAGAAATTAACTCAGTCATTCAAATTTCGCAAGAAAACATAGGAAATTCTAGAAATTTGCTTCGATTAATCGCTCTAAAATATTGTTTCTTTTGAAATTCAAAATGAGCACCTTATGGTATATTTCTATGCAATAAAATTTTCATTAACTCTTGATAGCATGGTTGCATGCTCTGTAATTACTCCATCGGCTTTCAAAACTGCAACTCAACGGGCAAAAATGGAATATTTTGCAGCATAAGATGAAGTTTAAAATGGAGTCATCGATCTGATCCATCATAGCACATCGTGTAGTTCACAAATATGGTCAACAGACCACTGACCTCCATGTCACTTTAGCAACTTGTGAAAACATCCAATCAGAAAGCACCATCTCATCATTACCTAACACCCATGCCCTACTATTTACCTTTTAATTGAACTGGACACACATCACACATGCATGATCTTGTGATTACTATTCTTCATGCATGTTTTGATCATGGGAACACAACCATCATCCAATCACAAAGATATTCCTTCACTTTAACTACCTTGTAGCCTAGGGAGATGTGATGTCACCATGGACACTTGTCAATCAAGTGTGATGCCTTGAGCATTAAATAATTTGCAACTCTTCATTAAGGAAATGTGTTCACTATCAGATCAAGTTAGATTTGACATACCTTTAACTCTCTTCAATATCAGTTAGGTGATGTCACTGGGACATGCAACAGCAAGGCACGATGCCTTGATCATTATTTAGCAAGCATCTTTCCATCCAGGAAATACACTTACTATTTGATCAACTTAGAACTTACTGGTCTTTATTTCCCTTTTGACCTTTTGAAAACTAGTCCCATGATCTCTAGATGGACATGCATTGACAAGGCATGATCCATTAAAGGTTAAAAAGGTATCACTTTTTGTTCAAGGCATTATGCCTATCGTCAGATCAAAATTGATCTGCTTAATACTCTATCCTCCACTTTACCTCCGTCCAGGCCCCACTAGTTTCCAGGTGTCATTTAGGCATGATCTCATGATGAATAATATTTTCACATCTTCTCATCAAGGAAATGTGCCCACCATTGGATTAAAGTAGATCTAACTAGCTTTAACTTATACATGGAGACTTCAGAAAAATTTAACATGTGGGAAACTTTAGACTTAGGAAAAAATTAAAAGGGGTATGCTAGGTGTTATGACTTAAAAAGACTTTGGCCCCTCTCGATGACTTAAAATACATGTTTAAACCATGACTTAAGTGATTCAAAAAAGGTAATGAAGAAACAAAAAGTATGTAGGGTTTTTGGACTTGAGAAAACAAATTTTCAAACCCTTCAAAATGATAAACCGTATTTCTTCAACCTAAGGAAATTTTCTTCAAATTTTTCATAATAACAGGAAATTGACTATCAAGATGTCAATCCTTCTCATTATAATTGTTGAATGTGTAAAATTTCCATAGTTCAAAACTTGTTGGATCTTCTGATCTGCGTAAGGGAGGTGACTTCATTTACTCCCAACCAAGTTCCATGGCTCATATTTTCATGCAAATCTCTTCAAATATGACTTGGTATAGTTCCTTAAATTTTGAAGTGTAATGGAATGAATTTATTAAGGGGGAAACACATTTTTTCCAAATGGGAATCACTATCATCTATCATTAAAATTAAATGAGTCTAAAACCTTGTTTATCAAGAAAGGTGGTAGTATTTTTGAGTTCATTCCTCTCTGAAAATGATCAACCAGTCCTTTTCAAAATGGTGCTTTCAATAATTGAAGAAGAGTGGAATGAGGAACCTGCACCTATGGTACAACCAAATTTTAATTCAATTGAGTTATACCATCTTGATATTCTATCTTACTTATATCATGTTGCATGCAGGGAAAAGACCAGTTATGTAGAATATCGCAGAGACATCTTCATCCTAGAGGAAGAAGTGAATGTCAAGATTCATAAAAATTTTATGGAAATTTAGTTAGAAGTTGAATGGGCTCCTACACTCTAGGAATGATGATTTCCCTAATTTTATTATGGGTGGAATCTTAGTGATTTTTGGGTTGGTAAAACTGTTTCCATTTTAAAATGCCTTTCTTGATACCAGTCATTTTTAAGACTATTAATTTCATAATTAAAATAGTTTTGGATTTTTGTTGTAACTATAGGTCTTAGGGAGGCTAGGAAAGGGACTTTTTGGAGGGGTTGTTTTAAAAGGAAACATGTAGCAAAGGGATAAATTTTGAAATGTAGCTATTTTTGGTAGTTGGAATAAATCAAACTTTGTGTCATGAGCTTCTCTAAAATAATCATTGAATGGGGATGCATGTGTTAAAAGTTGTGTATTGGTCATATTCTTCCTTATTGTGATTAGAATTTTTGTTATGATAGTATTCTATGATGTTTTCCTACTTGAAATGGTTATTATGTTTGCATATCAGGACCTTTGTGTTTTCCATTGAAAGGTTTTTTTCCCCTATCCTTCTATGTTATGTTGTAAATGAATTAAACTTTGTGTAAAATCATCTCCCTAGAGTTTTTCCTGGATCTTTCTTTGCATTTGTGGCATAGTTATGCTTGGATGTTAGTTTTCCTTTTCTTCTTTTTGGTTAAAAGCATACCTAGAAAATCAAAATCAAATCATAAGAGGGATTTGTACCTCTAAAATTCAGAGGAAGATCATCTATTTAATAGAGATATATCCCACTATTGGTTTCAATTTTGTCTTTCAATTATGGGCATTATGGGCCATTTTTAAAGCTATTTTAGAAAAGAAAAAATTTGTAACCAACAACTTGAGATTTGGTTTGGTTTAGGACCAATCAATATCATGTCCTTTTCTTCTTTAGGAGGAACAACATAAGGCACCACACTAGGTCGAGAGATAATATCAATGGAATGTGTATAGTATATAGGAGGTGGAACAAAAGCATATAGAGGAGGTGTGGAGGGTGTAGAAAGAATTCCAAGTCTAGGGAAAGGAGATGGGACATCCTTAGGATCACTAAACTCAAAAATCTTTTAGATTTCAAAATTTTGATAGGATCGAACAAAAATTGTCTTTGTGAGCTTGAATTGGTTGAGGCATATAAGGCCAAAAGAATTAAATGTCAAATTTCCCTTGAGGCTATAAAGGCTGATAAAAAAAATGATTAATCATGATTATTTCTCCATCATGGGGAAATTTTAGCCACTTATGAATAGGAGAGACTATGAATTTCATGGAGGTGAGCTAAGGAAGACTAGGTCTAACTTGAAACTAATTGGAAGTTAGGATGACAAAAAAGGTGACATCTAGATTTTTACCACCAACTTCTACGGGAAATGGAACCATGGGTAGGATAGGTGAAACCATTGAAATTTTAGATCATCACATCATATTTATCATAGAAATTTCACTACAATTGTCTATTATAAATATGTTTGATATTTATAACATTCACCATGCAAGTAGGATCTATAAGGATGCCATGAGAAAGAAGACCATTAAACTTTGATACAATGTAAAGAGGATCATTAGGTGTTTTGATCATTTATTTAGGATAAAACATAATTCAAAGCTTAGGTTCAGGTTCACGTTTGGGTTTAGATTGATCAATGAGGTTGACAAAGTTGTTGGCTTCAGTGCACTCAACATCATAGTCAACAACATGGGTGGAAGAAGAAGGTAAATATTGAGTAGACTCAATTGTATTGGTTGAATGAGAAGGCAAGGAATAGGTATAAATTTGAAAGTTTTGGCTAGGAGGTTTGAAATTTTTGGCTAGGAGGTTCTATGGATTTGTTTCCTTGGTCATTAACAGCCTCAACAAATATTACATTAGAATCAATGAGGTCTTGAATAACAGATTTCAAATGGAAACATTTCTCACTATTGTGGCCAAGTTGACAATGGTATTAACAAAAATATTTGCAACCAAATGGTTTAGGAAAAGGTTTCGATGTGTCAATTCATTTGATGGGAGGAAGTTGTATCACATTAGCATCAATCAACTTCAACATCACATTATGAAAAGATTTAGAAAGAGATGTAAAATTATAAGAAGGTCTAAAAATAGATGACATAGGAGTCAAACCTTTAGATGTTTCTACCACTTGATCATCAACATGGTTTGACGAATTATTGATTTTGATGAAGATCTTGAGTTTCTAAAACTTTTGATAGGACTGAAATATGGCATCACTCTTATCAACTAGAGCCATTGGAGGAGTGTTCTCAAATTGACTCACTTGAAGAAAATAGTTATGAAGCACTGCACACAATTGAGTAAAAGAGGAGAATTTAGATGGCAATATCTTATTCCTAATGTCTTTTTGCAAAGTAGAACTGAAAATACATTGTATATCAACATCAAGCACAAGATAAGAAACCTAAAAATGAAAATGCTTAAATATATCAATGAAACCAAACACTTTTTCTTTAACACCTTTTTTGCAATGCATCAAATTAGTCAAATAAATCTTAGAACCAATTTTGCTTTGAAATTTTTGAATGAAAGAATTACCAAGTTTTTGATAGGAATCAATGGAATAAGAAGGAAAAGCCAAATACCATTACAATGATTTATCTTGAAAGATTCTAGTAAATAGTTTAGCCATGAACCTGGTGGAACCAAAATCTATAGACACAAATTTGTGTAATGAGATCCAAATGGCTCAGGGAAGTACAAATTTCATTTCTTAAATATTTGATATTTTCATCATTTTATTCTTGACTATAGTTATATTAACGTCAATATTGAATATCGGATTAAATACTATAGCATCAATTCATTCAAAATGCATTTTTAAGGCAAAATTCATATTTAAAGTTCTTTAAATGAAAATGCATTTATATTATTTCTACATGATTGTCGTGAATTGAAAAATTGTGAGAAAAATAAATATTTTGCATGTACCAAAGATATGTCCAAAAGAATTAAATTGCCATATTACTTCCAAAGTAAGAAGGAAGTTTGATTTAAAACATTATCATAAAAGAAATATTTTCCTTTTAAATATTTGGTTGGAAGAGTAACCCTTTAGGGTAACTATTTTATTCAAAGGAGAAATATGATTTTATGAGCATATAATAAAATAGAAACACCTTTTATCCATGGTAATTGATGATGTCATCGCACTAAAATATGTTTACCCTAACTAGTCAAAGAAAATCATATTAAGGGTAAATAAATTCTATATATAGTGTAAATAATAATTTAATATATCTATGAGCACTATATATGTCAAATCATTTGAATATATGGCTATTTTCAATGTCATCATGAAATATTTCTTGCATAGACAATTTTGCCCCTAAACGTACCAAATAAAGCTTTACTATAATTTTAATCTTGAAGTAATGGCTTTTAAATTGAGGATACTAATATTTAATAAGTTTGAAAAGCTTTTAAAGATTACACACTTCTTATCAAAGGTTAATTGTCTTAATAAAATATTTTACATATTATTAATGATATCATTTCAGACATCCCTAGCATAAGACAAAATTTGATTTATCAAGATAGTTGACTATGTCATTTTATAAGCAGGACATAATACATGGAAGTCCAAAGAACTCTAATTCAATCAAAATGTCATTGGACAAGGAGTACTTCTCACCTAAATATTTTGAAATTTAATTATTATATTGGAGATTATTTTATAAAACATGACTTCCCTCACAAATATTTTGTTGATTGAATAGTTACTTAAGGGATGGTTTCTCTAACAAAAATATTTATTTAATTAACACCCTGGATTAATACTTGAAAATTCTATGAGAATATATAGTTACCCTAAATATATGAAAATGCCTTATGTCTATGATATCATATTTTTATCACTATTTCATGAAAAGAAAATGCATTCTTTTACCATTTATTTTTTACCCTATGCCAATTCTTGAAAATCCTCATTGGGGTAAAGTATATATTACTAGAACACTTTTAGGGTTATCATTTTTAAAAGATACATTCTTTTTAATTATAATGTTTTTTCCCTATGTTAGTACTTGATTAATTTTAATTAGGGCAATTTTCATTCAAGAATGGTATGTATGTAAATATTAAATTTTTCATCCTTGCATATATATGACCAAAATGATTGAATATTTCCAATTGTCAACAGTTGGTTGGCCTAGCGGTGAAGCTCAATGGTTCTCATTGTGCCCACCAGGGTTCAAATCTCGCTGAGCGAGAAGACATCTTAAAAGGGATGAGGTCAGGATCGTGCCCCGGGCGACTTTGGCGGAATGGATACCCCTCAGACCTTGGCTCTAAGCTGAAGAGAAGCGGTTAATAAATGATTCTCAATAAATAAATAAAAATATTTCCAATAGAATTTTGATTGCCTTGGAATGGAGAAATGCATTTTTATAATGTTATTTGAATATTTTCTTTTGAGATTATGTTATTAATTTTTGAAAGGAGAAATGTTCTTTTATATGCTTTTTATCCTATAATAAGAATTTTGAAAATCAATTGCAAAGGTATAAAGTGTAGAATAAATAAACATTTTTTATTAAAGTCTTGTATATATTGAATTTTAATTAAGTTTCCCTAATGAAGGTATTTTGTTTTCATATTATATTTGAGGGTTACTTTCATTTACACATTTTGATACGATATTTTCAGGCTGATGTTAATTAATTTTTAAGGAATGCTTTTCAAATGCATAATGACTAATGTTGGATTTATTTTTACAAATATATATATCCAAATGATTAAATTGTCTTTAATAAGATCAAAGTTGGATATGCATTTATATTTTAGAGGGGATACTTAATATTTTATGCGCTTTCAAATTTTATAAAATATGTTATTAGGGGGAGTATTATTGAAAGTGTATTAATTAAAATATATTAATTCTTTATATTCTAGAATGATATATCCTATGGAGATTATTTTGGGGAAGTATATAAAGATATTTTATTATGTTAAAACCCTAATGTAAATGGAAGCTTAATTTATAAACTTTATGTGCAGGGGTTTTTATATCTTATTTACAAAGGAGAGATTATTCAAATACGACAAGATGCTTTACAGGAATGAAATAAAGAAAAGTGTTTCACAAAAGAATCAATGAAAGATTTGATAATTACATATATTAACCTTTGGATAGTTAATACTTTAATTGCAACTATATACTTAATGTTGCAGTTATTGATTAGGTTTTAGTCATTAAATGACACATTGGTCTGAGGCTTGTATGCATCCTTTGGTTATTTATAAAAAGGATAGCAGGACCAATGTAAAAAAAAGATGATACAATTTTTTACAAATTGGATATGTTTGGATCAACAACTGCAACATGAACCTGGATGTACCATTTTTTCAAAATCAATAAAGATAAATGCTTTTTCTTTCATCTGTGGGAATTGATTCAATTTTGTTTCAATTAGTCCCTTAGATAAACTCTTTTGATTTTCTTCAATGTATTAGTTTGATGTTGCATACTTTTGATTAAATTTACAGCTTTATTATCAATTAGTCTTTTCATCTTGCATGGTTAAATTCAATTGATTTGTGGCCACAATCAATCGGTCTATCATTTGAAAAGTTAAATTCAATTGAAATAGTTATGGATTTATCTTGAGATACATGCTCATTTGAACACTTTTGAAGTGATGCATTTTTTGCATACTATCTCTAAGGTTGTACATAGGGTTGGAATAATTTTGACTCCATTGCCCATGATATAATTAGGCACTAATATATTCATTAATTGGATTATGGTTATCCAATTTATTGTTTATAGTTTTGCGTCATCCTATCCATCTGTTCATTTCAATTTATACATCCTTTATCAAGCATTTTTACAATTTACAGAAGCACCCGGTCTTGTAGTTTATGATTTGATCTCTTTCAAGTTCACTTGCCATATTAATAGAAATCCTTAAAGTTTTCTATATAATTATCTGCTATAAAAAGCCTAGACTTGAAGGATAAGTCCTAGGAACAGGTTCACTCACCTTTGTTCTGCAGAGACAGAAGTGCGGGGGAGGAGGATCATAATCAATCACTCTCGTTAGTTGGCCAAGTCAGTTAGATTTTCCCTTGATTGAGTGGGCAAGCTCATAGGAAATCCAATATGTTGTTTTGGGCACCAATAGAACCTATGATCCTGAGAGAAATTACTACATAATGTTTGAAAGACTATAACATGAATCAAAGGATCACCCTTACTAATATAAGTCTCTAAATGAGGAATTTCCACATATTGAGGGATAATGAAACAGATGATGTCTAAGAAAAAAGGACTACCAATATCACAAGTAGGAATATTAAACATGGATTGAGTCATATAGGCAATTTTTTGTTACAAAGATGAAATGGGTTGATCCAACCTATTGATAGTAGATTTAGTAGAAAGAGTGGTGGGAGATATGTGTGAAACGTTTGGACCATTATGCAAAATGGAAGGAACTATAGAATATGGGAAAAGAACACTATTGTAAGTGGGCATGGATGAAGGTAAGAACACACATGGAACACTTGAAGAAGGATGAACAATAGGATTAGGACTAACATGTGTAGGATTTGTGTTTCGAATGGAAGTGGTTATGAGAGGTGGAGAATAAGTAGACACACTAGGTATTGAGGTAGCAATAGGAATGGAGGTCTTAACACTAGTGGTAAATGGAATGAAACCTAATTCTTAGGAACAATCTCTAATAGGATTGACATTTTTATCAATGAAATGAGAGATACTACGTAAGATTTTAAAACCATGTTCGTCATATGAATTATCTTTCTTAAACCCTCTACTATAGAGATGACCTCGAGATTTGATTCTTGACCTAGCCATTTCTCATATTTTTCAAAGTCATGGGAAAGCTTTTAGAATTGCATAGGATGAACTCTTAAGGTCCCATCTTCATCATGAGAAGAGTAGAAATAGTTGTTCTCAATAATAGAGGAATACCATTAGCAGGAATAATGGTCTCATCAAGATTCCTAGGAAACAAAGAGGAATATGGATCAAAGGAACCCATAAGTCTATGACTTCTCCTAACTAGAATATTATAAGTAGGACTCAATTTAATAAAACTCATGAACAAGAGGATTAAATATAGATAGATATAATGTAAATATGAACTTTGAAAGAGATATCAAAATATTCATAAACAAAACAAAATCTAATGGAAAGAAAATCTAACCCTCAAATGAATATTTAAAGCATACAATGATGAACTCAATACATAGAAAAGGAGATATAGACATCAAATAAAAAATATGTAAGAAGAGTTTGGTTCACCAATATGTACAATATGATAAAGTAAGCAATGTAAAGAGGAAGACCACTTATCCTTTTCAAGATTGCTCATTTGGAAGGAAGATGTCCCAATAGGCTCAAGTGGTGACTTAAATGCTAAATGGGGAAATGATCCTTCACTAAATATGTAATTTTGAAATGGGAAATGATAATGAGATAAGAAAATTTTGAAATCATGGATAGAGGGACCTCAAAGATATTATTCCAAACCATGTATCAAGAGTCACACAACATAAAAAACAAGAATCAATCGAGAGACCAGCAAGATCAACTTTCGCATTATCATAAAATCATTTACAATCAACCTACAACATGAAGCCTTACATTCCAGGAATATAATTATAGATAGAAATCCTTAAAATTCCCTTAGACTCATGCTTCTAAAATATTATCTTCTAAGAGCTAACTAGAACTATCTCTAAGGATTGATTACATCAACTTATAAATCATTTCCAAGCATCAAGCTATCCTAGAAAGATTATATTTCCCAATGAGAAGAAAATGTATTACAATTATAGGACAAGACCCAAATCATAAGTATATCCCTCCAATAAATGAAACATGAATTGGGATCCCTCAATTAGGTCATCCATAGGTGTATCAACATCAAGAAATAAGCCATGAAGCCTTGGCGATCAAGATTCCTTCACAAGATCAAAAAACAAAAACCAGTCATGAATAATGAAGAATAGATAATTCCTACCAAGAATCCTCTAGGTCTCAACTGTGAAGTAACGGATCAAGGTGTGAACTTGGGTGTAGGTTCAATCTAATGACTGGAACATGCCATAAGGTGTGCAACTTCTAAAGATCTAAACCGAAGGTTCACTGAAAGAAACTCAAAATTGTACAAATATAAAGAAAATATTTTTGGTTGATGGAAGATTGCCAAGAAACCCAAGATGATCCTACATCAGGCACCCAGGGTGTTAGAAAGAGTTACCTAGTAATGCAGTGTATGTTGTCATTAATGGAAACTACATACTTCACTCTTGATCACTTGTCAGATATTTTGTCTACCAAAAGTTTTTGTAATGAAAACAATTGTATGGAGAATAGTTTTACATACAAGTTCATAGATCGAGACCATATAGACAGAGGTAGAATTATTAGATGATGTGAAACTAGAGATTGATAGTAGACATCATGTTATGTCTATCCCTATGATCACAATTTTTTATGGTGTTTTTTGATGGAGATATGATTTAATTATGTATCGCATTGGCAAAGAATTACCTTATGCGAGTCAATAGCATATTGGATCGATCAGTGATCCTATCAGATTGATGATCTAGTCAGTTGGATGACAAATCTAGTTTAAGCTGACCTCCTACACTGTAAATTTTGATTGGTACAAGTTAGCATTGAGTTTTGATTGCTATTTTTTCTAAAGGAAGTACATGTTTCATATTTCTATATGGGAGCTGACCTAGTTGATGTTTTGGGCTTATGATCAAGTATATAAGATTGAGTATTTGATGCAAAGAGTATGGAAGTTAGTTATATGATGTGAAAGCGAGATTGATGTAAAGATTGGTAGTTTATAATATCTTTGGAGCTCCATTGGAACTATATTGGCATTACTGATGCTACTAGTTAGTTCAATTTTGGGACTATAATTCCTTCCTATATTATAATTTGTATTTGATCGGTGAACCCAACCGAGGGCCAGATCAATCCTTTTTAATTGAGTTCTAAGCTCTAGGTTGTAAGCCTTAATGCATGTTCATTCACCTCATATGTTCTTATACATTTAATAGGGTACGTATTACTATAATAGTGAGATATTTGTGGGTATCATCCCCACCGGGGTTTTTCCCTTAACCGGGTTTTCCTCAACAATAAATCATAGTGTTGTGATTTTCAGTGTTATTATATTTTGTTTACTTTCATTTATCAGTGGATTTATGTTATGAAATTGGTTAATAAAATTTAAGAATATTGTTGCATTGATTCACCCCTCCCCCTTTCGGTGCTTCCTGAGTCTAACACAAGGTTATTGAAAAGTGTTACCCCCCTATTTTTTCTTTCGATTAATTTTTCATAACTTCCCTCTTGAGAAAAAATAGAGCATATTTATTTTTCTTTTGATTGAAATTTCATTCACGTAAGTCATTATTCTATGGTTGGAAAGTCTTCTCCCTTAGTCTTTATATTTGTCAAAGTACGTAATTTTGAACCTTCCAATTGAACCTCATGATCGGAATTCAAAAATTCTATAGTTCAAGGTTCATTATGCCTAAGAATATATCTCAAATTTTATTTTGAGTCTAAAGCCTCTTTTGAATGTAAGTTTGGAAAGTGTGAAGAAAGTTGGCGGATATTGAACTTGAACCTTTGTACCTCTCATTTTGTTCAAAATGTGTGGTTCATCACACATGAGAATATAAATTCAAAGTGATTAATGAAGGAGAATAATTGAAAGGAAGCATATTATGGGTAGAGTTTTATGGTTCAACAGTTCAAGTTTCATTGTGCAATAGTCAAATTCTACATACATATCTGTCAATCCAAAAATGCATCTGAAAAGAAGTTGCAGATTACTTAAATCTAAAGACAATCCACCTGATATTTTGGTCTTAAATGCTCCCACTTGAATTTCCACCCATGTCACTACTCGATGATGCACAAAAGGAGAAATAAATTCCCATTATGTCATCATGTGCCACATCACAAAAAACTTCTGCATAGTGAGAAATCACTCGGTAACCTGATGAGACTGAAGGAAGATCTCTATGTGCACTAAATGGACCCATATTTCATATGACATGCCACCCACATCATCGATCATCCCTTATTTCTACCTTGTGGCTTATTATGTCAGACCCAATTTCAGCATGTGAGGAATCAAGGATGTTACACGTGGAACTCTAATGACTAATAGACATAGTTGATGGGTTTTCTTCACCACGTCACTATGGGGTTAATAAATTGGTATGGTTACACCTGGTGGTTGACAGAGGTATTGACACCTATTGAAGACCTTTGGCCTCGCATCCTCATAGACCTAAATTGCAATTAAGGAAAATGGTTGCAATCTTGTGATGAAATGAATTGATAACCTAGG
The DNA here is from genome assembly GCA_027943335.1 of Chamaecyparis obtusa. Lineage (NCBI taxonomy): Eukaryota > Viridiplantae > Streptophyta > Pinopsida > Cupressales > Cupressaceae > Chamaecyparis > Chamaecyparis obtusa. The sequence goes on along the minus strand of BSBK01003111.1, from coordinate 615,090 downwards.
TTGGGTAAGTCGCAACCTCGTGAAACATTATGTGGGTTACTTAATTAGCTCTTGGGTAGTGAGGAGTTTACATGTGTCTAGGAAATCCTTGAAGAAAATGTTCAATGGACCCATACCTAGTTGTTGCAAGTGCAATTATATGGGTTATGACTAGTGGATGATTGCCATATGGATTTGATGTGTATCTGTTGAAGTTGTGGAGATTGATGACTGAGATTCAAAGATTTAAAGGACTATTGCACGGCTAGTCGATTTGATAGATCAACCATGTGACATTAAATTTGAAATTATGGTCAAGTTAATTTTTAGATTGCAATGAAAAAATTGAGAGTTGTTGAATTGAGAGTTTGAGGTACATGAACAAAATTATAGAGAAAGTGTCTAATGCTATTGGGGGTGATTTTCATGAACTTGTAAGTTTTTTCTCTCTATTCTTGAGAAAAAATTTCAGTGGGTTTTTTTGTGGTTCCTATTAAATGTCAAATTAGATTTAGGAGAAATGAGTCAACATAATGTATCTACATCTACTTTTGGGTATAGTTCTACTAAAAAGGGGTAAAGTAGGGCATATTAGAAATATTTTGTTGACTTGTTACCCAAGACTACCAACGTGCTATCCACAAATGAACATGAATGGAGGGATGATTGTTTCATGTTTAGGAATCCAAAAACTAAAGCCTTAGGATGGTATTTATTTAATTACATTTTTATTAATAGAATTAAGGGCCCTCCCATGTCAAATCTCTATGATTTGAATTTGGCCAAGTTAATAGTGTTGGATGTATTTATTGATGTAGATTTCCTTATGGAATTAGCCCATGGATATTTCTCATTAACCAAGGTTACTATAAGGGTATACCAGAGAACCCTAGTGAGAATTGACAGATCAAGTTTAAGTGAGGCTTTTGGGATCATTGGTGCTAATTGTTCCCAAATTGACTTAAAGAAAGAAAAAATGAATTATGAAACCCACAGGTGGGTCTTCAAAAAAAAAAATTACCTAGGTTCATGCTCAGGGTTGTGAGAAAAACTATCCCAATTATTGATAATGTAATGGAGCATTTTCCCCTTAAAGATTTCCAACATTATTTTGTGTACACAGTTCAGGGATATTGCAAGGTTCTAGGACTTGACGAGGATAATACAACTCTAATTGATGTAATATGCATGGAAATGGAAATCCAAAACCTAAAGGTTAATACTGACTATGAACTTGTAGAATACTTGGTGAATGCCTTACATGAAGGTCTATTTGTTATCCAATAGAACCTTTTAGTGATTGATTTCAAACATTACTCTTTATTATGTCATTTGATTTTATATTTCAATGTTGATAATATAGATAAAAGGTTGTAATTGGAGAAAGTTATCCCATCTGGAGGGAGGATGCATATGTAGTGTTGGACAAGAGTGTGGGATATGAGCCACCTGACCCCCATTTTGTATATTTTTAGAATTAGATTGTTGCCCCCATCATGAACCTTTTGGGGAGGGACAAAAGTAGGTTAAGTCTTCAGGTGAGAAATTTGTTAAGGCCAAATCAAGAGGTTTTTGCTAGGCCCTTTGATTACAAATAGGGTGAATTTTATTCCTTTGATGACTTCACTGTGTTCAGAATTTATGGTTGCCCGCAACTCCTCATTTATTGTTGCCCGCAACTCATGTGCCTCGATTGATAAAAGTTTTAGAAGTATCCATTGTCAAGCAGGTAATTGAAGAGCTCAACGCTTTCTTGAAGAAATTCAAGTTGGAGACTACTCCTTGTAGGTTCTACAATGAAGAGGATTTTATCAAGGGGGCATTTGCATTAATGATACCTTGGACAAAGCTTCCCCCTCATGATCCTTTGGATGATGAAGATGTATTGAATTTTTCTTCTTCAAGAAGGATGTTCTAGAAATTAGAGAAAAATGGAGGAATCTAATGATGTGTGAAATAAGGCTGGCTTAGGTAAGTAATGATTTCCCTTTAATTTATTCTCATTTACCTCCTATTCGAATAATTGAGGATATGATGAAAAATTATGATGATATGATGGATCAAATGTCATATCTTCCACCTCAGCAACAACAAACAGTAATTATAGTTTCAATTTTAGAAGATGATTTTGACTCTTCTTCTGCTGAGGAACCCCCTCCTAAAAGGGAGAGTATTAGGCCTCAAATTGAGGAGTATAGCTATAATTATGTGGCTAATAGTGATGATCATGAAGTTGATCAAATAAAAATGAGGCTCAAGGAGAAGCTTAGGGAAGGTCCTGGTGATGGTTTAAAGTTGTATAAGGATCAACCATTGGGAAAATTGATAGATGATAGGGAGATTGCTTCTCAAAAGTTATTAGATGATGAGAATTTCATACATAGTATTAATTTAAAAATTTTCTTGATGAAGATGAAAGGAAGAAAGGTTAAGAGGTTGATGGATAAAGAGGGAGAAGCTTCTAGCTTGGATCAACAATAGGTTACACTTGCCACTTTGGAACGATATGATCTTGATTATGTTCAATTGATAGTTGAGGAGGCCAGAAAACTTGTTATGGAAAGTGGTATGTTATTGCTTCTGGGTTGGTATATTCAATCTAATTTTATTATTGATCAAATTAGGAATAAGACTCTCCTTGTTTTCTCCTCTAAGAATGAGTATGGTGCTTTCTTGAGAGGGCCACATTTTGACCCCAAATAAAAAACCCTTGCTATTTGGGCATTTTCCTCTTCTACACATAAGCCCAATATGATTAATATCGGTGAAGAAAGGTGAGGTGATACCATCATTAAGACTATTCTAAGAATTGGTCAAGTGGAGATTGTACAGATACTTAACCATGTGTCAATGTTGAATATGGAAATTGCAAAAGGAGAGGGATAAGATTCATAAAGATGTGTATATTTACTTTGTTACCATGTCTAAGAAGTATGAGGAGGTCCTAATTGAGAATGAAAAATTGAAAGAAATATTATAGATGTATGTTTCAAGGTTTCATTTCCTCATATCTACAGAGCCTACAAATGAAGAACCAATTGCAGGTGAGGCAGTTGTGTCTCAAGATGTACAAATTAGGTTGGAGGATTATGCTAGCAGGATTAAATGTTTAGAAGAGGAAGTGCAAAAAAAGAGTGTCAGTGTTCTCATGTAGGTTCTTCAATATAGGGTTGACAAGGTCAAGTCTAAGGTTGATGTTGTCCATGCTTCCTACTCTTCTTTGGTTCAATATAATAGGCTATGTGATGATTTAATTTCCTACTTGGAGCCTTTGTTCACTATGTGGTCAGCAAGGTTAGCTATTATGGTCTAATTGGATGTTGCATCAAAATATAGGGATGGTTTACCTCCTATTATTGAGGACACCCAAAAAATGATCAATTTGGTAGTTACTTTATTGTCAATCTTCAAGGGAAGAAAAATTTAATCAATACCAAATTAAAATCCTTCATAGGCTTTGACAATCCTCTAATTCCACACATTTTAGAAAAAGACAAGAACATGAAAGAAGTAGAGGAGTGGAAATTTGGTTTCGATCTCATCTTCCCAAGTGTGGAGACCATGATTTATATTGATAGTGATAATGATATCCTGAGTTCAATGATGTTTTGGATATGATTATTAACTTTCAGACTAGTTTTAGCAAGTTCATCACAAACTCTCATGCTATTACAAATGTCAATTGGGTAGAATTTGTGACAGATCAATAGTTTGAAAGATTTCAGGTGGTTGGGAGAGAAAGAAGTAAAAAAATGGAATGTTTTTATCAAGAAAAAGACAAAATAAGATACTCAATGGCAAGGAAAGGCATCTCCTTTTTGGTTCTTTATTTTGTTGATCTCATTATGTGATGACATAGCCACTAAAATAATTCAAGGAGGTTAAGTAGTTATCTACATGGATATCTTTCAATGATCATTTATGCCACAGATGTGCCACATTGTTAGGAATGAAACTTCTAACCAAATTGAAGGTGACAGGCTAATTTTAGTGCCCTTATTTTGTTTCAAATTTTTTTCTTGTTCGATTTTCTTACAACTTACAATGGAAACATTGCCATTTGGTTCAACTTTTTTTTTTGGTTCTTCCAGTTGAGATTTTTATTCCATAGAACTAGAGTTTGAATGTCTCGCAATCTTTTTTGCTTTGTTGAGATAGGTTAAGAATATAATCTATATTTTGATTGGACTCCAACAAATGATCTAGATCTTGTTTCATCCCCTAAGTTATATAAGGGATTCCAAGATCATTTATTGAAGGTTCCTAACTTTTATATTCATAGAGAGCATAATATAAATAGTGTTAAGTCTTAGGGTTTTAATATAGGTTGATATTATGAGACATGTTGGATAATATGGAATAATGGATACACTATTTTACAAATCCATATGATTAGTCTAATTGTCTTTATTCTATATTTAAATTCTCATATGAATGGAATATAAAGTATTTTTTTGTTCATCGTGTTGTCATGTGGATGTCAGTTTATCATTATCATGTTTTCTTTCAAGGAAATGATTAAGTATACTTGATTGATAAATGTGAGAAGTGTATGTATGGTATAAATCTAATGATAATATTGGTAATATAGGATTACATATATGTTAGGAATATTCAATAATCTTAATCTTGTATCTTAGTTAGAAGTTAAACATTTAGGTGGATGTGTCTGATATTTTTTTGAGTCTATTTCCCTACAGGTTAAGCATCGATCTAAGTCATATTATAATACTATTTGGAGAGCGCAATAATCCATAAATCTAAAATCATATTACTTTTTGTTGTTGATTTCATGGTAAATTATTTTCATTCTCACTAAGAAACTAGAAGCTATGATGATAACGTTATTATGTGACTATTTTTGCAGTCATTGGAACTCTATTCCTTGATTGTTCTTGTAGCTATTGGAACTCTACTCTTTGATTGTACCTACGGCCAAGGTAGAATAGAGTAACTTCCTATTTTTTTTCTAAGAAATACATTTATATTATATGTCTCACTCATGTTTACTTGTGGATTCATGTTTTTGTTATCTTCTTCTTCTAACTATCACAAGAATGAGATAAACTATTACAATCATTGCAAACATCCACTCGTGGGGTCATAGGTCCAACAAATATAAGAATAGTCATAGAACAAGTTTCCAATGGTTGCAAGAATAGTCACATAAGATATTTCTCACCATAGCTTCCAATTTCTTACTTAGAATGGCTGCAAGAATAGTCACATAAGAGAGTTCTCACCATAGCTTCCAATGTCTTACTGAGAATGCAAATAATTTACCATGAAATCAATAACACAAAGTATAATGATTTCATATTTATGGATTTTTGTTCTCTCCAAATAGTATTTTAACATGAATTAGACTAGTGCTTAACCTATAGGGCAACAAAGTCAAAAAACTATAAGACACATCCAAGTTTATGTTTAACTTCTTATAGAGACACAAGATTAAGATTACTAAATATACCTAACATATATGTAATCCCACATAACCAATATTATCATCAAATTAATACCATACATACACTTCTCACATTTATCACCCCATATTACATTAATGAAATCACTATTGTTTTCCCCAAATCATTATAATGTGTCTAAAAGGATTTAATCTCTTCCTTGAAGAAAACTAGTAAACGCATTCTACATTCATGAAATTATCATGAAAATAAATTTGGTTATTTTAAATCAACAAACTTATGTAATAAAAAAAATGAGTAGGAGACAATCTCCAAATAATATTTTCAATTAATTTATTCAGAAGTATTCATACATTTCATTTAATACAAGACTTTTTCATTCCTATTTCTGCAAAAAGATCTATTACATAAACTATTTTACTTGTCCCTATACAAAGAATTTTTTGAACCTGTAAGATTGGTCTTCGTATTCCTTTTATAGACACAAGAAATGCAACAAGCTATAGACCAGAGTATGCCTTTTATAGTTTTTTACCAACTTCCACTAGTTAATCATAGAAGATATTCTCCCAATGAAGGTTATTACCTCTATTTGTATTCTTAATTGGATACAGAGGAGGCCATAGAGTGCTTATTATCATGAGGCATATGATCCAATCAGGCTTCTGCACCATGCCATTATCGCCCATTAGTGGTTATTGATGCAGAAAATGTTGGAAGTCAAAATTCTAACCATCTTCCCTCGTCGGTGATGGCTTTGAAAATACAACACAAGGAGAAACAAATGAGCCCAAAATCCCATCTTTTATGTCTACACCTAGAATATTCTTTGCCTCCATCCTAGAAAATGGAACCAAACTAGTAATCTGAGAGATAAGAGGTATTTGTAAGTTGTGGGAAGAGTTTTCAGCAAAGTCTAGAGCTTTTGGTATCACTACAATGACTGAAGAAAATTTTAGTATCTCTATAATTATAAAATGTATTATCAATTGGTTCACCACCACAATCCTAGTATATCTCTTACAACACAGCTTTGTCTAGCCCCTTCTTGTTACAATAAAATCCCTCTAAAGCCTCAGCAAGCCCCTTCCTTAGCTCTCAAACAAAGAAACACTCCCTTCTTGTTATAGTAAAATCCCTTTGTAGCCTCACTAGGCCCCATCCTTGGCACTCAAACAAAGAAAAACTCTATTCCAATCATGAATAGCCCAAATTTAGACAACACACATAACTCATTCTACATGTATCTCTTCCTATATTTAAGTTATGGCTCACACTTTCAAACTATAAAAAAAGAAGCAATAGCTATCCAAAGATCTACACCTATCCCAACAACTACAAGACCTATCATTGTAGCCTTTCCCTTGGTTATAGAAAGTTTAACATGACACTCAAAAGGTTGGATAGTAAGGAAATGATTTTTAAATCACAAACTACAACATTCCATCAGTCATGAAATCTCTTCTCAGATTCTTCCTACTGGCACTTATTTCTTGAATATATTGTCAAATAGCTTTGAGTAACCCACATAAAGTGTTGCAAAGTTTTGACTTACCCAACTTGGGTTATCAATTCATTTTATCACAATCTTGCAACCATTTTCCTTAACTACAAGTTAGGCATACGAGGATGTGAGGCCAACGGATTTCAACAAGTGTTAGTACCTCGCTCAACCGCTACATGCAACTTAACCATACCAATTTTTTAACCGTGTGGTGATGTTGTGAAGAAGACCCATCAAGTGCCACATGTAACATCCTCACTTCCTCGCAGTTTGAATTTGGGCCCCATATAATAACTTGTGAGGTGGAAACAAGGGACCACCATAGAATCTTATTCTTCCTCGCAAGCTTGCGACCCTTAAACATTTCCCCCACTAACTGTCACAAGGATGTGACAAACTGTTATAGTCATCACAAACATCCACTCACGGGGTTGCAAGTCCAACTGATAGTCGTAAAAAATTTTGCGAGGACCTTCAATTATTTCCACATGGCCCATCATCTCTTCCCCATGGGGTAAAGGTATTAACTATCTCAACAAGTTGCAAGGATGTGAAAACACTTTTATCACCATCCACAGACATCTATGCAACCTTGCAACACCTAGATGTAATATGCTTAACCTCCACAAGGGTGGGATAAATACATTTTATGCACAAATTAAATCACGTTCAAAATAAACATTAAAATGTTATGCTAGGACATAAGAGATATATGACCATAACATAAGAGCATGAAACAATGACCAAATATTTCATCATTAAATCAATAGTATAGGAAAATCAAATATGATGGGTCGATAAATGGATACTTTAACATAACACCCAATTTTGTGCCCACTTGTTCAACATGCATCAATTTAGGAATCAAAGTGGGCACCAATATTGGCATAACATAGCACCTAAAATTGCACTAGGATGTTCTACTTGATGAAAAACACACCATGAGTAGTTCTAACCTGATGAATAGTGCTTATATTCCAAAAAATTAGAGGAGAAATACATTAAAATAGTGTGTGGAAGTGAAAATTGGAGAAAAAATAGGAGTTAATGATAGAGATTGTTGTAATGTGTTGATAGGGGGGAGATGGAGATGATGGTAGGGATGGAGGATATGGAGAAGATGGGGGGATGCAAGGGGAGATAGGGTACCACAAAAGAGAGCACCATGGGTGCAACCCATATAGAGAGCACCATAAGTGCTAGCATAGGTACAAGTTGAAGGAGTGTAGGTACATGATCAATAGATTTAGGGATAGGCATAGGGGGCACAAATGCAACCACAAACACTTTCACAAGGACCATATATGATCTTGAGAGAATAGTATAATAGTCTACATGACAAACTAGACTTCATCAGTAGGGATAGAGACTATATTAGGGTTGATGTCACCTACGTTGTGAGGGACAAAGATGTAGATAAGGTGGAGAATGACACAACCATGACATAATATGATAGCCTATAGATTGAGGTATCCTAGTTATAGGTTTTACTAGACATTGAGAGAGTCTAGAATGCTAGTCTAGAAACCACATTAACAGACCTACAATGTAAGGTAAATGAAGGACAAGGAGTAGGGGACTTGATTGAGGTAGATTTTGATTAATCCCAAGAGAATCTTGTCACACTCACAAAAAAGAGAGATGATGTGTGTAGATAGGAAGATTAGTATGAAGATGAGTGAGAGATCTCCAGACATGTAGCGTCAGGGGGGATGGGATAGGTTCTCAAAGATGCCTTTGCAACACATAGAAGAGAGTCTTGAGTAGGGAGAGAGGCCAAATAATACTGAGGGTTATACTTCTAGGTAGTACCAAAGGACCAATGAGCTCTGACATTCTCAGATAGGACATGAATGTTGACTATAGGAGGGTCATAGGCATCAGTAGGTATGTGACTACCGAGACCACCGCATAGAGATGAGAGAGGACCATCCCAACCAGCATGATGAGCAAGGCCTAGCCATTTTGATACACAATTTTGATTTTTGAGATTATATGTACAATGGATTATATACATTTTATGATGTATTTGATGGATCTATTTAGGATTTATGACATGATTTAAGACACTCTTATGGATTATTATGATTCAATATTAATAGACTCTATGGATGTTTATGATTTATGATATATATGATGATGATGTAGTTGGTTCCTATATGATGTCTATCTAATTATGCATGGATGTAATTATGTTTATATGATGGATTCAATGCACATGTGATATGTATCTGATATTGATGCTTTGTGATGTAGGATGTGTGTTCTTATGTGTTGCAGATTGTATGATATGATTATGAGTATTATGCTAATGTGTGTGATGCAGGAATTGTATAGAGAATTTATAATGTATGGTTATATGATATATGTGATGTAAAATGGATGAATAATGTATATATGTAGTTAATTATTATGACATAGATACTATATAATGTGCATGATGTGATGTGATGATTAATGTGATGGATATGTAATATGGACATGCAATGTATATATAATAGATAAAATGTTATGATATGCAATTAATGACACTATATGATTATGTGATTATTTATATGAAATGGATGAAATAATGAAATAAAAAGTAAATGATGTCTTAATGATATGATATACTATTAATGAAAGGATGAGTAATGAATATGTAATGTGATATTGAACATTAATGAATCTAATAAAATGAATATCATTAATTATGTAATATGAAATTAATGGATATACAACCTATAATGAAATGATAAGGATAATGAACCTTAATGACTACATGTGAAATGAATACTCAATTAAACTAATGAAATGATTATATGGATGAAATGATGATAAATTCAATATGATGGATGGATGATAGAATGTTTTATTTAATGAATTATAAAATAAACTAATGAAATATGAAACTAATATACTGCTAATGACACGTAATTAGTGCAACTAGGAATGAAATTTAATTAATGCAAATAAGACCTCTAAATGCACATTTTTTGTGTGTATCAAAATACCTAGGAGGGACACTTAGCTAGTATGAATGGGGGGTGGGTGAATAAATAAGAGCCTCAAAATGCAATATGCAAAATGCAAAATGAACCTAACAATGCAACTAACAAATGAAAAGGGGATTTTCGGATTTTATTGTGTTGATGTGTAGAGCATACCCAAGTTTGATTTTACAAAAGGATGTATGCATCGCATGCTAGTCAACATGGATTACATGGTTCCTTTGTGTGGACTAGACTCTCAAACAAACAAGGTAAATTTAGGAACATCAATGTAGATTATTAGTCATGGTGGAACAAATGTAGCATACACATGCAGAGGCCTTAATACACCCCAGTCTTGATTAGAGACTTGGTGGAAGTGCAAAAGACTATGCCCCTAATGAGACATACATAACCATAATTAGGTAACCCACAAAAATTAACTAAAGAACCCACAAGTAGATTATTATACAAATGACACGTGTAGCAATATACGCCAGTCAAAATACACCAAGATTTGGAAGATCAAGACAATCTTAAGTAGGCTATATTAAAACACAAAGATAAAATAAACAAAAGAGTTCATGGCCAAGTGATGCTTCAGTCCATAGTTCTTACCATGAATAGGATTGTGTGATGATAACAAAGAAGGATGCATCCTAAGGGCAGAGATTGATTGATATAAATGGGACTTCAGTAGGCAATAGATCTGAAATGAATAATAACAAAGAAACTTGATCTCAATATATGATTTGGTTAAAAATCATGTGGTTAAAGTGTCTATGACAAGCTTAGTGTGATGGGGTTAAGCTCAGTGTGATGGGATAAGGTGAAGTAGAAGATGGATCCTTATTCTAAACATGGATGAACAATGCCTTGTGATGAAGGGTTGATGTGAATGATAGGGTCAACGAGGGGTGAAAAGTAGAATAGGTGATAGGGGTGGTAGGATTTCTACACAGATATGGGATAAGGTGAAGGAATCTACAATGAGTGAGATTGAGAGAATGGATGAATGACATCTCAATATGGTGCAGAAGAGATGGAAAAATGAACATGATAGATGATGGATCCAAATTTTCTACACATGGCACCTGAGGAAGGTTTTCATCATGGTACTTGTCCAAGTTGATTACCAATTTTTCACCATTGGACACTTATTTCTCTTCACTATTTTGATTTTTTTTTTTGTATTTATCTATATTTATTTATTTATTGGTATTTTCCTATTTAACAAGATGGGACTCCCTGATGGACTGTGCATAGAAGTGTTTTAGATGCATGATATTGATAGGATCAAGGATAAAATATCCTTTTGGTGATGCAAGTTGATAAGCTCCAAATCCAAACTTATTTGTGACAACTATAGGCCCAACCAATTAGGCTCAAACTTTCCTTTCTTTTCCCAATTTTGAAGGTTCTCATGGTTTTGTTGCAGGACAATGTCACCAACTTCAAACTCTTAGGGTTTATTCTTCTCATTAAACCATAGGAGTATTAAATATTCATACACATAAAGGTGATTTAGGGTATTAAGGCAATTTTCACTGAGGATTTGAAGCTATTGCAAGCGGGCAACTTGATTTTCTTCACCAGATAGAAGATTCTTTAGGGAGATTCTGACGGAAGGGATTTTGATCTTGACGTGGAGGATGAATTCAGTACCATAAACCAAGGAAAAATGAGTGTCTCTAATGGGTGTATAGATAGAAGTGTGGTAGGCCTAGAGGTTGAGATTTAATTGGAGGTGCTAATTGCAACCAATAACATTGACTATCTTTGTGAGGATTTTGATGATGGTTTTATTCGAAGCCTCAGCTTGACTATTACCTTGTGGACAGTACTTGGATGAAAAATTTTGTTTAATGATAAACTCCTTACATTACTCAGTTACATCCTTATTCTTGAAAGGGGACCCATTATCAATAATGATATCCTATGGGACACCATAGTGGTAGATGAGGTAATTTAGGATAAACTTTGATATCTACTTTTTAGTAGTGTAAGTAGGGGGAATGACTTCAACCCATTTACTAAAGTACTTAATGGCAGTAAGGAAGTATTTATGGCCATTAGAGGAATTATCATACACTTATCCAATGAGATCGAGTCCCCAACATGAAAAATTCCATGGGGTGCTTATGGGAGTTAGGGATTGGGAAGGTGCATATATCAAATCATCATGTTGTTGCTCCATGGTCGACTAGTAGTATCGTATATGCGAAAAATATTTTCCAGAGTGATACCATTGGAATGGGCCCCAAAGATTCCTTGATGAACATCTTCTTACACTATTTTAGCTTCTTCTGATCTAAGAAACCTAAAAAGTGTTTCATCAAAGTGTTTTCAAAAGAGGGTATCACCTAGGATGATATATAGGGAAGTGTAGAAAATGAAGGTCTTTCTTTGGTTAGGATTAAGTTAAAGGGAATAATATCATCATGTAGATAGGCATAAATCTCATGGTGCCAAGGGGAATTAGGACCAAAAATATCACACACCATTTCAGATTCCAACATGTCATAAGTAAGGACCATAAGGTTCTCAACAAGAAATTTGCACCTGTGACTCTTTTTTTAGGCATAGAGATCAAGGATCCAATTGTAGTCATTGCATTGACAAATTTGTTATAGGCTCTAGGAATTTGTTAGAACTAGATTTCTATAAATTTTTGTTTCATATCTTTGACCATTCTACGGTAGGGAAGTAATTTATCATCCTTGATCTGATACTCATCATTAACTTGTTTGATAACTAACTGAAACTCACCAAATATAAGTAGACTAGTGATTTTCCATCAAATAGCTAGATGAAGTCCTGTAAACAAGGCCCTTTTCTATGTTGTTTGTGAATAAAAATGTCAATTTATAAGATTTTAGGATAAAAATATCCATGTGGTGACACAAACGAAACTCTTACCCCCAATCATTTTTGTGTAAATGATCCATCAAAATATAGTTTCCATTGTATGTTCAGGGTGACAGTCATGATGGATTCATTGGGGAAATCTATGTTGATAAGATGATCTCCTAGGATAGGAGCTTATGCTAACTGATATGTGAGTACTTGTCCCTTGATAGATTTATGATCTATGTACTCAATGTTGAACTCACTTAGGATCATAACCCACTTTGTTTTATGGCCAATAAGAGTAGCTTTTGACAATAGGTACTTGAGTGGATCAATCTTTGAAATAAGTTGGGTCTTGTGATTAAGCATGTAATGATAGAGTTTTTATGTATAGAAGACAACAACTAAGCATGTTTTCTCAATAGTTGTGTAGCTAAAATTATATTTGAATATTGTTCTACTCGAGTAATAGATGGATCATTCCTTTATTTTATTATCTAAATGTACTGAAAGAGCACCTAGTGTGACAATAGTGGCATGTATGTGTAGGATCAAAGATAAACCCAGGACAGACAGGACCAACACTAGTGTTGGTCCTATAGGAACTCAATATATTTTTGTTTAAGATGAGATAAAGGATGAACCTAATCTACAAGTTGAGAAACAAATTTGCATATTGATTGAAGTCTTCCTTGTAAGTTGTGGAGATGTTTCAATGTTTTAGGAGACATCTCTAAGATATCTTTCACTTCCTTTGGATCTACTTTAATTACCCTACAGGACACTATATAACCTAACAAATTTCCTAATTGAACATTGAGACACACTTCTTGGGATTCAACCAAACTTTATACTTCTCTAATTTGTTAAGGATCGGTGTGAGGATGGTGATGTGTGATTCTCTAGTCTTTGATTTTACCAAGATATCATCAACATAGTCTTCCATGATATTATGTAGAAAGGTCATGAAAGATTGTCATCATAGTGCATTGACAGGTGGCTCTGGCATTTTTAAGTCCAAAGGGCATGACTTGATAATATAAAGTACCCCATGGTGTGGTGAATGCAGTCTTGTGCTAATTTTTTGCTGCAATTATAATCTTATTGTACCTAGAAAATCCATCCATGAGAGATAGCATCTCATGTCCTATCATAAAATCCACTATGATATCAATGTTGGGAAGTGGAAAAATCATCCTTTGGACATGCTTTATTCAAGTCTCTGAAGTCGAAGTAGATGTGGATGCCCCCAACATCTTTACCTCCTAGCATAATGTTGGAGACCCATTCAAGATAGTTTATATTCCTTATGAATTAAACATTGATCATCTTCTGTAGCTTTTCTTTCACTAATAGTGCTATCTATGGATGCATCTTGTGTAAATTTTATTTGACAAGTTTTATTTTATGGTCTACTGCAAGATGGTGTAAGACCAAATCAGGGTCCAATCCAGGCATATCTTTGTAGATCTAGGATATCTCTTTTTCATTTAGGGATGCTTCTATAAAGGTGATCTTTGGTTCTTCAGTAGTACCAAGGTTTACTTCAACTATGTCCTCTAAAAGGATAGAGGATTTTTCCCGTGATAAAGACATGAAAGTAAATTTAACCTCTCCCTCTCCTGGCACCTTTGAAAGGTTTTCACCAGAAGATGTGTCCTTTATTTTTACTTTTTCATCATCCATTGTTTCCTTAGAAAGGTTTTCACCAAGGGATGTTTTGTTTTATTTTTTATTTTTATCTTGATTTTCACTTTTGTGACTAAGAGAGTTGACTTGTTGTCCAAAGTAAGATTGATCATTATATATGATTTCAAGCTCACATTCTTGGAGATGTCTTAGAACAAAGAGAGATAGCATTTTTTTATCTGAATCACAAATGTCCAAAGCTAGTGGTGAGCCTTATTGGTCCCAATCAATAAGTTCAAGTTGTTTGAGTGGGAGGCTAAGGGATGAAAGGTCTACTTCAGTTATGGAAATCACATGGTTGGTATCAATTAGATCATATTTTATGTATTCAAAGGGGACTTCATAGAATTTCTCCTCAGGATTTCAATTAGAAGAAGTTTTAGAAGCATCAACAGATGTCACCTTAGTCTCTAGGTATCCTAATCCTCTATTGCGAGGGTAAGATATATTGATGTAGAGGCTAGGGATGGATTTGCATTGTTCATAGGAAAATGTGTGTTCTTCATTTTGTTTTATAACAACACTTCATTCTTCTTCACTCAAAGATCAATCCAAGGCCCACACCACATACCATAGACCTATAAGAGGTTGGTTATATCCTCTTCTACCATCCTAGACTCCACATCTTGAAGTTCTCCTTGCATACTTTCACATCCAATCTTTGAACCAAGCTTCTCACTCCATGGTTATACCCAAACCAAGAAACTTATCACCCTCAACTCACTTCTAGAGAGTTTTGAATCTTCTTAAGGTTATCAATACCTTACAAACACCTTAACTCCTTCATTAAACTTTACAACTTGTAATGGTTGGCTTCGTATTAACAAACTATCATTCTAGGACTATTTCTAGTAGCCCTGACCAGACATAAAATGGTACTTTTCCCAAAATCTTCCCAAAAGACTTCCAAAAAAAAATCAAGGATCTAGATACCATTTTATATTTTATAAAACATATCCAAAACTCAACCCCACTTGTTTTGAGACATTAGCTTCTAAAATTGTTGATTTTGGTCTGCTAAATAGGACTAATTCTTCCTTTTAACAAAGGAACCCTATTATGGGTAAACTCACAAACCTTTCCTTCTTCAAAAATATCATGAAATAGCTTCAATTAGAGGATTATGTAGTCAATTTAACTAAATGGCCTTTCTAGATACAAAACCCCCAATTTGGTCTAAAAAACCTCTAGAAACTAGGGCTCACTCAATGTCTGGCCTCCCAGCACTATTAAAACCCAATAAAAGTTATTTCACAATCCTTATAGCATCCTCTAATGGATTCAAACATGAAATGACCCCCTCCAAGGGCTAGATCTCCCACTGCTATACTTGTGGCTCCATTTCATGACCCTTGGTCACTCCTTAACCCCATCAAACTTCTCCAATCAATACCCACCTCCAAAATCCTTCTTACTCCTAAATTAAAAAAATTTAGAATGATATTAAACACTATTAGGATCCATCCCCAAGTGATAGTAATTACAAAAAGGGGATGGATCAATCCATTTACATCTTAAAACTAAGCAAATTCTTGCACTCCTACAAGCCAGTCAAAAATAAATGCACCAAATTGATAGAATGAATACAAAGATTATTTAGATAAGGTAATTTAAATTTGTCTCAACCATGCACAAAGATGGATTTTAATGACACATTCAAAAAAATTGAGAAATTGTAAGAAAACTAAGTTTTATATTACTTCAATGACACAGTCCATACAAATGCTTTGTTCCAGGATGTACTTCTCTCAATCTCAGTCCTCCAAATATTTAAATAAACTCCTATCAACTTCCTTAACTGATCCAAATTGGTTATAACTCCTAAAAACACAAACTAAACTCATTTTCATAGTTTCCCTCCTTTTGACAACTAGTCGTTACTTTCAAAAATTTGAATTGTCAAACTTATTTACTATAACTCCTAAGACTCTCTAACTTTGTTTATTGTCCTCATAGGACTCAAATGACATATTAAGGCCTTTAAACACACCCTAAGACATATCTATACCTTCTAGGTCTATTATGCCAATGTTTGGCAATTACATTATTTGCACCAAATGCATTATTACATGTTTTTACATCCTTCATTGGATAAAACTATTACATCAAATGACTTAATATCCATGTTACAACATTTTTAAGACCTTATAGGAATTGTATCCTCTTCAAACCAATAAGTCACCCAAGTGACCCTCCTATCTTCATTAGGGTTCCCTGCACCATACTCCCAAGGATCAAAGTAATCTAAGTCCCTTGGATTTGTTGACTTCTTTCTTTTCCTCCAGTTCTTAGGAACTATTTTTTTGTAACTTGCACCAAATCTATATCTCCTTCTAGGTGGCTTCTGGCACCTTCCTCCCATGTACTCGGTCTCATGCCAAGTGTTCAACTCTTCACCATTCATGTCTATGTGATCATGGTTCACCTCCACCATATAACAACCCTGTAATCCTGCAATAAAAAGGTTAGAAAAAAAATATATCACCACTTCTTTATGCACCAAAACATAAGTTTGGCTCAGCACTTTATCCTCCATTCCATTCTCATTTTGTGAGATGTCCATTCTTGGAAAAAATTTAGTCTCCTCTTGAACAATTTTTTATGTTGCTTGTACCATGGTGTCTATTCTTGACACTACCATTTCTTTCTCATCATAACCTTTCCCTATGCTTAGGCTCTCCATCTCTAATCCAACTTTTCATTGTCATTCCTCTTCTATGGCTTCAAATCTATCCCAAAAATCCATTTCTTGATCAAGTCCTTGTAGACTTGCTGCTCCATCATCTTCATCACATTGTTTTACCTCACAATCATCTTTAGAACCTTTATATCAGTAGGTTTCCTCAACAAATTCTTCTTCTCAATTAGCCTCTGAATGGGCCAAACAATATTGCTTGTCATTTTCATATGCCAACTTGTGACCTTATTCACCATCTCTATCTTCAAGAGTCTCAAATACTCATTCCTTGAGGTTTTCTTCATCTCTAAGACCTGTACTAACTCACCTTCTCTATGTCATTCTGCTTGGCATCCAAACACTACATTTTTCACCTTCAAGGCTCCTTCACAAGCCCTCTCTTCCATCTTCACAAGGATGCTTTGTTTTCTCACATTCTCAAAAGGACACATAACCATCCCAATCTATATTGCCTTGTCATTTTCATGACTCTCATATATGTTGTCTTCAACACCATTCTCTATTGCAACCTTTTCCATCTCCTCATGAACCTTCATATCTTATTTTTCATTCTTTACTATATGCTTCATGTTTTTTACATTATTGTTTGTCTTCTCCCTTTGTCCTTCCAATGGACATATTTCCACCTTGTCCTCCACATCTAGGACCTTCATCTGATCCATGTCCTCATTTACCTCTTCAGGACACTTCTTCTCCAAAGCATCTTCCTTTGCCTTCTCTACAACTTTCTCATCTTCATATTACTCATGCCTAGGAAATCTAACCCTGTCAAACACACTAGTGTTCCAAGACACCTTCCATGATGTTGTATCTTCCCTCAATACTTTTAAAACTATCTTTTTTCCACCATCCATAAAAATGTAGGTGTTCTATGCTCCATTATGTAGGGTACATTTCTCCACTTTCCATGTCCTCCCAAGGATCAAATGACAATCCACTAGGGGTACAATGTCACACAAAATGACATCCTCATATGATCCAATGTTGAAATGGACATATTCTTATTCTCTAAAATCAATATTGTCCTCATTATTCATCCCTTGTTCTTTGTAAGGTGTATTATGTACTAGCCTCTCTAGATTCAACTTGTTAACCATCTCATTAGAAACTGGATTAGCTAATGAACCACTTGAAAAAATAACCTTACAAACTTTACCTTTGAATTTGCATTGTGTCCTGAATATAGGATATATTTGATTGTATCTTGTACCCAAATCTTCATCCATGATGACCACCACACCTACTATCCAATCCTCAACCTCCAACCTTCAATCTTTGTCTCTTTGATGCAAAGGATCAACTCAAAAACTCACCTCAAATGATTACTCAACTCCAAGGGTTCACCAAGGATTCAATACACAAAAGATCCACAAGATTCTTCCCTCGCACTCTTCACCTAGGATGCTCCTTTTCTCTGACACCAACTAATGCAGAGGCTAAGGATGGATTTGCATTGTTCATAGGAAAATGTGTGTTCTTCATTTTGTTTTGTAACAACACTTTGTTCTTATTCACTCAAAGATCAATCCAAGTCCCACACCACATACCATAGACCTATTAGAGGTCATTTCAATCCTCTTCTACCATCCCATACTCCACACCTTGAAGTTCTTCCTGCATACCTTCACATCCAAGCTTTAAACCAAGCTTCTCACTCCATGGTTATACCCAAACCAAGAAACTTATCACTCTCAACTCACTTGTAAAGTGTTATAAATATTATTAAGGTTCTCAAGACCTTACAAAAACCTTAAATCCTTCATTCAACTTCACAACTTTCAATGGTTGGCTTCCTATTAACAAACTGACATTCTAGGACTATTTTTAGTAGCCCTGACCAGACATAAAATGGTACTTTTCCCCAAATCTTTCGAAAAGACTTCCAAAAAAAATAAAGGATCTAGATACCCTTTTATATGTTATAAAACATATCCCAAACTCAACCCCACTTTTTTAAAGATGTCAAGTTCTAAAATTGTTGATTTTGGTTTGCTAAATAGGCCTAATTCCTCCATTTAACAAAGAAACCCTATTATGGGTAAAATCCCATATCTTTCCCTCTTCAATAGTATCATTAAATGGATTCAATTAGAGGATTATGCAATTAATTTGACTCTATGACCTTTCTAGATACAAAACCCCCAATTTGGTCTCAAAAACCCCTAGAAGCTAGGGCTCGCTCAATGGCTGGCCTCCCAACACTATTCCAACCCAATAAAATTTGTTTCACCATCCTCATACCATCCTCTAATTTATTCAAAGATAAAATGACCCCCTCCAAGGGCTATATCTCCCACTGCTATACTTGTGGCTCCATTTCATGACCCTTGGTCACTCCTTAACCCCATCAAACTCCTCCAATCAGTGCCCGCCTGCAAAATCCTTCTCACTCCATTAAAATTTTTGTAATACTATGGTACACTATTAGGATCGATCCCCAAGTGACAGTAACTACAAAAAGTGGATGAATCAATCCATTTACATCTTAAAACTAAGCAAATCCTTGCACTCCTACAGACCCGTCAAAAAGAAATGCACCAAATTGATAGAAGGAATACACAAATTATTCAAATAATGTAATTTAAATGTGTCTCAACCATGCACAAAGATGGATTTCAATGACACATTCAAGAACTATGAGAAATTGCATGAAAACTGAGTTTTATAATACTTCAATGACACAGTCCATACAAATGCTTGGCTCCAGGCCGTACTTCTCTCAATCTCAGTCCTCCAAATATTTAAATAAAATCATATCAACTTCCTCAACCAACCCAAATCAATTAGAACTCCTAACCACACAAATTAAACTCATTTTCATAGTTTCCCTCCTTTTGACAACTAGCCGCTACTTTCAAAATTTTGAATTGTCAAAATTATTTAATATAACTCCTAAGACTCTCTAAATTTGGTTATTATCCTCTTAGGACTCAAATGACATATTGAATCCTTTAAAAACACCCTAAGATCTAACATTACCTTCTAGGTCTCTTATGCCAATGTTTGACAATTACATTATTTGCACCAAGTGCATTATTATATGCTTTTACATCCTTCATTGGATAAAACTATTACATCAAATGGCTTAATAGCCATGTTACAACATTGAAAAGAACTTATAGGTCTTGTATCCTCTTTAAACCAATAAGTCATCCAAGTGACCCTCCTTTCTTCATCAAGGTGCCCTACACCAAATATCTTTGATGGGCTCCTTCATACCTTGTTCTTTCGCACTTGATCTTGTTCCATGATATCCCATACTATCAACTATGGGAGTTACTTTTGGATATTTATCTTTCAGTATGTTTACAACCTTGTCTTCTCCATCTTTAAAAATCCATGATAGAACAACATCTTCCATATGTTCATCTTCAAGAGATCCCCAATGTTCAAAGATAGTCTTCTTACATTCCATGGTGTCCTTATCTTTCTTAGAAAAGAGATTTGAGGGTCGACCATAGGGATTTCAAGATAGAGGGTGTTTGTTACTATTACTGATGGTGATGATGATGAAGACTGATTAAGATTGAGGTATACATGATAGTAGAAATATTAGATTAGTTATTATCTTGTCATTGATTTCAAGAAATTGATATCTTATTTATATTGTGTTTCCATATCATTTGGAGTATGATATAAGTTGAATGAGTTAAGAAGAAGAAGTGAAATATTGTGAAGATGAAGAACTTAATTGGGAAACTGATATAGATCATACAATGTTAATATTATGTTGATATATTTATTTTCTATCTAACATATGATTATATTATGTCAGTAAAGAATGGTGAAGAAGATTAATCAAGTCGGTAAGTGAAACAATTTTGGCTACCGAGTAGAAAATATCATTTGGTAAAGAGAAAAAGTCACTCGGTTAAAAGAAAAGTAAGTTTTGGTAAAGGAAAAGGAACTCAAGACACTGAGTAGAAGGTTTTAGTCACCACGAAAGGAACATAAATTAAATACAAGGATCATAATGACATTTAATGATTAGCTATGATCAGTTGGAAGATTCTAATGATAAGGAAGAGTTAGTTGGATAGATCTATAATCGGGAAAATTTATGATGATGATCTATGGTACAGATCTAAGTAGATAAAGGAGAAGGAACAAGTTTCAAGAAATTTCAAGTTCCAAGGTGAAGGTAAAATGTGTTGCCCATATCTAAATACATTGAATAAGTTTGTGAAATGAATTGAACAGTTGAGATTAATCAAAAGAAAACGTGATAAAGGAGATTAAGTGGCAAAACAAATTCTATATAAAGGATGAATTTGTATGAACAAATGGCTGGAAAATTGAAGGGTTATTGAGTCACCAAGTAATGTAGTGAAGAAGGAGAAGGTTGAATTCTGAGTCAAAAAGCTGAATTTGATGAAGTGTTGAAGCCAATGGAAAGTGAAGGATTGAAGTGAAGAAGAAGAGTGCACAAAGGATCTCATTATGAAAAGGATAGTTACAGATTTACAAGTCAATAAATTCATTATTATTATTAACATTTTTAATATAAAAATATCTTAACCAAGTGGACTTAATAGTCTTATTGCTAAATCCTTGCAAAAGGTAACATTCTAAAGAGTTTTTGTAGACCTTTAACCATGCCACTCCTAATAGGGTGAAGATCCTAACAGATCTGAGGCAAATCCCTTGATCGGGTCACACTTAATAGTGTGTATTGTAATCTTTAACAAGATTGGCTCTTAACCAAGCATACTTCAAAAGAGTATTTTCTTTAGTGGGTGACAATTCCCAGTGTGGCTTTTTCCAAAGTTGGGTTTCCATGTTAAATACTGGTGTTATATGTGATGAATGATTTATGTGTTTGTTATTGTTGATTGTAAAAGTTTATTTACTATTATTGATAAATAGTGAATTGTGTTTGATCGAGTTGACAATGAGTTTAATCATAGAAAGTTTTAAGGTACAGAGAATCAAGGATTACTAATTCACCCCCCTCTCTGTAATCCAATAGTTGGTATCAGAGATAAGTATTCTAAAGGGATAAGTTTGAAATACTTGAGTAAAAGATGCGAAGAAGTATAAGAGAGAAGTACCTAAGTTGAACAAGGAAATTTTCTCAACATGGCGAAGTAGGATGAGGCTATACCTATATGGGATTGGAGATTCTACACTCAATCTTTTGGATAATGATTAAATTCCACCACCTCCTCGACCTATGATAGTTGATCAGATGAGAGAAAAGTAGGAACACAACTTGATAATGTTTGAAATTGCTTCTTCCTTGACCGATGTTGAATTCAATGACATCAAGGATTGTATTATTGCAAAAGAGATGTGGGATAAGCTTGCACTTATTTATGGAGGTGATCTACATGTACAAAATGATAAGGTTGATAGTTTCAAATGAAAATTTGATGAGATGAGAATGAAAGATGAAGAGAAAATTTCTCAATATAGTTTCAGAATCAATAAATTTGTTAGTTCCATCAGAGGTGATGGTGGATCATTAACTAGTGAAGAAGTGGTAAGTAAAATTGTGAGAAATATTTCACCCAATTATTTTATTTAGGTATCTGCAATTTAAGAACTAAGATCCATACTGAATAATAATATTACACTTGATGTCTTGATCAGTAAGTTGACTACATTTGAACTTTGTAATTATGATAATAGTCTACCAATTATTGAAACAGATTTTAAGTCATCTCTAACCATTAGAAGTTCAAGAAGAGAAAGCAAGAATCATAGTAGTTCATGTGGAAGTGATTATGACAATATCCTAACCGAAGAGAAAGAGAAAGAAGAGTTGGAAGCACTGCTAGCTAAGAGGCTACTGAGAGGTAAAATAAAATATAAAGGAAAACTACCTTTGAAATGTTTTAATTGCAACAAAATTGGTGACATTGCATCTAGATGCCCTGATAATGACAGGAATGATAAAAAGTGACAAGAAGGAGAACTGATATCAAATATTTAGAGACTATAAGGAAAAAGGAAAGAAATCATGCTACCTAACTGAGGAAGGAGTAACCGATGATGAATCTGATAAATCTATTCTATCTTGATACTGCTGCAAATATTTTCTTGTTTGTTAAAGATGAAGATATTTGGTTATGGCATAAAAGACTCTGTAATGTAAATTTTGACAATATGATTAAGGTGAGAAAAAAGAATAGAGTCAGAGGTCTACCAAGATTAAGAAAACCTAATAAAGTGATGTGTAAGGAATGTCATATTGGTAAGATGACCAAATCAAGTTTCTCAAGAAATTCTTACTCATCTAATGGTATTTTGGAATTAGTTCATATTGACCTTTGTGGGCCTATGAGAATTCAAAATTATTATGGTGATCAATATTTAATTTTGTTTGTTGATGACTACTCAAGAATGATGTCGGTAATGTTTCCAAAAGAGAAGTTTGATGCATTCTAAATGTTCAAGTGGTATAAGTTAAGAGTTGAAAAGGAAATAGGTAAGAAATTGAAATATTTAAGATCAGATAGAGGAGGTGAATTTATCTCTGATGAATTTATTGTCTTCTACAATGAAAATGGAATCAAAAGACAAGTATCTGCATCGAGGAATCCACAACAAAATGGCATAGCTAAAAGAAGAAATAGATCTATAGTTGATTATGCTAGAACATTGTTGATTGACAAAAAGGTTGTACAAACATTATGGAGAGAACCCATTAGTATTGTTGTCTACACATTCAACCAAGTACAATTGAATAAAGGCACAAACAAAACACCTTATGAACTCTAGTGTGGGTATACACCAAATGTTAGTTACTTTAAACTTTTTGGAAGTAGGTGTTACATACTGAAAGATGCTAGGAATAGAAAGTTTGATTTAAAAGGAGATGAAGGTATATTCCTAGGATACTCCTCAGAAAGAAAAGCCTATAAATGTTTGATTAAGGCTACTAATAAAATTGTGGAAAGTGAAAATGTGAGGATTGATGAATTTGTAGAAAGAAATAAAGAAGATAGAAAAAGAAACCTGAAGACTATCAAATATTTGTTTATGTATAGGAAGGTATTTTGACTAATGCAACCGAGTTCCAACAAGAAGAAATCGAGGAGCAAGTTGAACCTCCACCAAGAGATGAAAACACTAATGAACAGTCTATCGAACCTGTATTAGAAAAATATGTGAGAAGAAACCACTCACCAAGAAAAATAATTGGAGATAAGAATGTATGAGTCATGACAAGAAATAAGTTGAAAGATAATACATGATTGATTTTTGAATTTGAGCCAAGATTATTCAAGGATGCACTTGAAAATCAAGACTGGATTAATGCAATGAAAGAAGAGATTGATTAGATTGAAAAGAACAATACTTGGTCACTGGTACTGAGACCTAAGGATAAGAATGTGACCAGAACAAAGTGGATTTTTAGGAATAAACTCAATGAGAATTGAGATGTGATCATAAATAAAGAAAGACTAGTATGCAAAGGGTATGCACAAGAATAAGATATTGATTATGGTGAGACATTTACCCTTGTTAGTAGATTAGAGGGTGTAAGGATTTTAACTGCATATGCTACATATAAAGGATTCAAAGTTTATCAAATGGATGTTAAGTTTGCATTTTTAAATGGAATTCTTAAAAAAGAAGTTTACATTGAACAACCTAAAGGATTTGTTGAAAATTCTAACAAGGATATGGTATGCAAACTACACAAAGAACTCTATGGTTTGAAGCAATCACCCCAAGCATGGTATGAAAGATTACACTCATATTTAATCAAGATTGGATTTCAAAGGACAAGTGACAACATCAATTTGTAAATGAAATGTGATAATTCTGATAAGATTTTGATTGCTGAAATTTTTGTTGATGATATTATATTTAGAGAAAATGAAACAATGTCTAAATCATTTTATGAAGAGATGAGAAAGGAATTTGAGATTTCCATGATAGGAGAGATAAAATTCTTCATTAGACTACAAATTCAACAAGTTAAAGATGGGATCTACATAACATAGTCAAAGTATATCAAGGAGATCCTACAGACATTCAATATGGAAGAATCAAAACTAGTTGGTACACCAATGGCTACTGGTTGTAAATTATCAAAGGAAGATGAGACAAAGGAAGTCAATGAAACACTCTACTGATATATGATTGGTAAGCTACAATATGTTTTACAAATTAGGCCTGATATTGCACATTATGTTGGTATTTTTGCTATATTTTTAGCTAACCCAAAGGAGATACACATGTCTGCAGTGAAAAGAATATTTAGATATCTAAAAGGGACTGAAGATTTTGGTCTGCTATACACAAAAGGAGGATATTTTGATCTCAAGGTATATACTGATGTTGATTGGGTTGGAAACATTGATGATAGAAAAAGCACAAGTAGCAAAGATTTCTTTTTAGGAGAAAGATTAGTGACATGGTTAAGCAAGAAACAAAGTTATATTTCACAGTCTACTTGCAAAGCTGAGTAGTTGATGTAGCTATGAATATTTTCAAACATTGTGTGGATAAAACAATTACTTGAAGGTATGCAAGAAGAGATTAGTGATCCTATTAAAATATATCAAAGAATCTAGTGATGCATTCAAAGAAAAAGCACATTTCTATCAAGTATCATTAGTTGAGAGAGCAAGTACAAGACAAACATGTGATATTGGAGTATGTGAATTCAAAGGAACATATAGCTGATATATTTATCAAACCACTACTGAAGGATGCTTTTGAGTATCTCTGAGGTAAGTTAGGGGTTCTTCCCCTATCGAATATTCACTAAGGCAAGATGCATGCTACATCAATTCAAGTTTTCAATAGATTATCTATTTTGTGAGTTGATGTTAGTGTTCACCCTTTTGGTGATGCATGAAGTTTTGAAAAGATGTTTATGTCTACAATGAGAAATCAATACATTTGAGGTATGATTTACTGCCTAAGAAAATTTTTCAGGAGTATGTGTCTTTGGCATTATTTTTAAAGAGGGAGAATAAAGCAATTGATCATTGAGGGAGAAGTTTACTAAAGATTGCAAAGAGGGAGAATATGCTAAGAGAATATTGGACTATGATAGAGGGAGAAGATGTACAAAAGTAGAACAATCAAAGAAGAAGATTACAGCTTAGAGGGAGTACAAGACAATGAATGATAGTGAAGTGTTGCCACATCAATTGATAGTATGTATTTCCATCAATGCCAAAGAGGGAGATTATTACTATAACTGATGGTGTTGACGATGAAGACCGGCTAAGATTGAGGTATAAAATATAGTAGAAAGATTAGATCAATTATTATCTTGTCATTAATGTCA
Organism: Chamaecyparis obtusa; assembly: GCA_027943335.1. Taxonomy (NCBI): domain Eukaryota; kingdom Viridiplantae; phylum Streptophyta; class Pinopsida; order Cupressales; family Cupressaceae; genus Chamaecyparis; species Chamaecyparis obtusa. The sequence goes on along the minus strand of BSBK01003111.1, from coordinate 588,725 downwards.
AGCAATTAATATATGATTTATATTGTGTTTTCATATCATTCAGAGTATGATATAATTTGAATGAGTTAAGAAGAAGAAGAAGAAGTGAAATGTTGTGAAGATGAAGAAATTAATTTGGCAACTGATATAGATCAGACAATGATAAGACTATGTTGATATAATTTTTTTCTATCTAACATATGATTATATTATGTCGGTAAAGAATGGTAAAGAAGATTAATCAAGCTAGTAAGTAAAATAGTTTTGGTTACTGAGAAAAAAATGTCAATCGATAAAGAGGAAAAGTCATTCAATTAAAAATAAAGTAAGTTTTAGTAAAGGAAAAGGAACTCAAGACATCGAGCATAAGGTTTTAGTCACTGAGCAAGGAACATAAATTAAATACAAGGATCACAACAATATTTAATGATTAGCTATGATTAGCTGGAAGATTTTAATGATAAGGAAGAGTTAGTTGGAGAGATCTACGATTAGGAAAATTTATGATGATAATCTATGGTATAGATCTAAGCAGATAAAGGAGAAGGAACAAGTTTCAAGAAAGTTCAAGTTACAAGGTGAAGGTAAAACATGTTATCGAGATCTAAATACATTGAATAAGTTTGTGAAATGACTTGAATGGTTGGGATTATTAAAAGAAAATGTGATAAAGGAGATTAAGAGGAAAAATAAAGTCTATATAAAGGATGAATTTTTATGAACAAATGGATAGAAAATTGAAGGGTTATTGAACCACTGACTGATGCAGTGAAGAAGGAAAAGGTTGAATTTTGAGTCAGAAAGCTGAATTTGATGAAGTGTTGAAGCTAGTGGAAAGTGAAGGATTGAAGTGAAGAAGAAGAGCACACAAAGGATCTCATTATGCAAAGGATAGTTGCAGATTTACAAGTCAATATATTCACTATTTCTTATTAACATTTGTAACATAAAAATCTCTTAACTGAGTGGACTTAATAGTCTTATTGCTAAATCCTTGCAAAAGGTAACATTCTAAAGAGTGTTTGAAGAATTTTAACTAGGCCACTTCTAACAGGATGAAGATCCTACTAGATCTGAGGCAAAAGCTTTGACTGGGTCACACTTAGTAGTGTGTATTGTAATCTTTAATAGGACTGGCTCTTATCTGAGCATACTTCAGAAGAGTATTTTCTTTAGTGGGTGAAAATTCCCACAGTGGTTTTTCCCAAAGCTAGGTTTCCATGTTAAATACTAGTGTTATATGTGATGAATTATTTATGTGTTTGGTATTTCTAATTGTAAAATTTTATTGACCATTATCAATAAATAATTAATTGTGTCTGACCAAGTTGACACTGAGTTTAATCAGAGAAATTTTTAAGGTACAAAGAATAAGGGATTACTGATTCACCTCCTCTCCCCCTCCGTAATCCAACAAAGTTGACCAACATAAAAGGAATTCTCAAATATGTACTCTCCCATGCCTTGGTCAGTAAAATTTCACTTCTTATCAGATTCATGGATCTTCTCTTTAGTTTTTTTTTTTTTAGGCTTAGTGATTTTAGATGTAGAGGTTTCTTTAGTGGATGGTTTAATAATTTCTTCAATAGATGGATTGATAGGGTCTTCAAAAGGTTTCTTGGAAATATGTTGGATGAACTCATTTAAAGGGAAGAAATTGGTTTTCTTACCTTCTAATCATTTGCAATATTAGAAGGGTTAAGATCTTTAAACATAGTTACTTCTTGGCCTTGATGTAGGAACTTCAAATATTGATGGAATGTAGAGGGTACACCTAAAATAGCATGTATCCAAGGTCTATCAAGGAGGATATTATATGGTAAGTCAAGATCAAGCACTTGTAAAGTAGTCTCAATTAATACATGACCCACTTTAAGAGGTAGTGTGATCAAACCTTTAGACTCTCTTTCTCTTCTATCATAGGCCTTTATTGTGATTCTCTTTGAAATATCAAGAAGGTCATTAGGGAATCCCAATTGTCTTATCATTTTCAAGGTACAAAGGTTCAAACTGAATCCACCATCTATAATGACCCTTTTTTATTTTATGGTGATGGATGAGGGCTTCAATATGCAAGGGTTTATTGTGATGTGAGTCAGAATCATGAGAGTCCTTATTTGTAAATATGGAGTTGTTGCATGGATAGATTCCCAATCATAGCTTAGAATTGTGATGCATTAATGCTATCAAGAATGTGTGACTTAAGAAGGGCATGCTCAAGGATATTCTTATGAATGAGTGAAATGTAGAGAAGCTCAACGATGGATATCTATGTGGGGGTCTTTCCTAGTTGTCCAAGAAGATCATAATGTGAAGTGGGTTTGGTGGAAGTGTATGGTACAAAAGGTAGTGTGGTAGCTTGAACAGTAACTCTTCCTCGATGAGTAGTGGCATTTCAATAAACACCCTTGAGGGTGAGTGTATTTACATGGTTGTCAAATTCTTCAATGTGACCACAAAAGGAATCAAATCCATAAATATCATTTTCTTCAAGGTTTCCACACAAGGAATCAAAACCCATGATATTTTTTGTGCTATAGTCATAAGAAATAGTCTTTGATGACAAGGCATTTTTCAGATCATGCTTAGGGAATAGTGTTTTATAGATCTTTAGTTGCATGTTTGATGATGACGGGGTTTGTCCTTCAACCTTGATCTTCCTGTTGTCAATAAGGTCTTGAACAAAGTTATTCAAATTTATATATTTATTGGTATCATGACCTTTTATGTGATGATAGTCATAATTTATTCATTGTCTTTATACTAGTTAGGCTTAGGTTGATTTTCATCATAGGGTCTAGTGATTGGAAACTCCATCATGTTTTTTTCAATGAGGAGACAAAAGATGACATCAAGAGGTTCTACAAGTGAAGTGTATTGAAAACATTGACATGTGTTGGAATTGTTGTTGTTATTATTGTTACGCAGGAAGAGATAATTGTTAGATTGATTGTGATTATGTTGTTGCTATTGTGGTTGTTGTTGTTGTCATTAATTTTTTTGATTTTGTTGATTGTTTTTTCTCTTTTGATTGTTCTAATTGTTTTGATTATTGGATGCTTGGAAATTTTGGATATGTTTAGCATTTTTCACTCCATCATTAACAACACCCTTATTCTTGGTCCAAAACTTAGGCTTGTCATTTGATGAAGGGGTGTAATGTTTAATGGTACCTTGTTGTAAGAGAACATCTTCAATGTTATTGTTACAAGTAGTGGTTGTCGTTGCACCAAAATATTGACCTGTTAATGCCCGATATAAACACTAGACTTATAGAAGACACAGGAGGCTGTTAAACCATGTCACAAATCCCAAGGGGAGCACTAACCATTTTTCCAATAATCTCCCCCTCAGCGTTACCCGAGGGGATTCAAACCTGTGACCAAGCTTTGATACCACTTGTTACAAGTAGTGGTTGTCATTGCACCAAAAGATTGACCTATTAATGCCTGATACAACCACTAGACTTATAGAAGACACAGGAGGTTGTTAAACCATGTCACAAATCCCGAGGGGAGTGCTGACCATTTTTCCAACAATTATTCTATTTCTTAATGAGAGACTCAAAAGTATCGAGGGAAGCCATTTTCATTTGGAATGACATTTGAGATGTTAATTTCCTTGTAAAGATATCAATCAAATGTTAGTGGGGTATTTTCAAAGCCATTCTATTGGCAATATGTCTCCACCTTTGTAAGAAATTGGAAAAGGTTTCACCATTTCTTTTCTTGGTGTTGCACAAATCACTCAAGGATGCTTGATGTTTGATGTTGTAAAAATATTATGCAACAAACTTTTCTTCAAGATCGAGAAGGTAGATATTGACCCATGAAAGAGATTCATGAACCACTCAAGGGCGGGGCCTCCAAGACTTCTAGTGAAAAGTATTTTAAGATAATTTTCATTGTAGGAGAACTCTTGACATGCAACACAAAAATCCTTGAGATGTTGGACCAGACATGTTTCCCCTTTGTACTTGTTAAATTTAGGAATTTTATAGTTTGGGGGAAATGGTTGCATGTTATTGATTTTTCAAATCGGTAGGGGAATATTTTATCAAAAGATAACTCTTTTTTCCCCCCATCTTGATGCTATAGACAAGGTTTTTAAGTTCATTTACTTGTTGGGCCAAGTTAGGAGAATTTTGATGTGTAAGTGTAGACAGCTAAATCTGATTACACAATTAAGTATTCTAATTTAGTGCCCTTCTAGGACATTATTAATTAAATATTTGATATTTAATTGATTAACATCATCTCCCTAGTTAATTAATCTAATTAATTAACTATAGTCCAATCAATTATCATTTTGACAACCCATAGTCTGATTATTAATTAAATCATTGTTCTTATATAAAATTAAATAAATGCACAATTATATTTAACTCAATCCCCTTTTTCCTCCCTCTTGATTAAATAATCTCATTTAATCAATTAGAGCACATGATCCTAACTTTAACCCCTAATCTAATCTATCCCAACTAGCTAACTCTTCATTCCAACTCAATCCAACCCATTCACACATACTAATCCCTTTTTGATTAATTAATCATCCTTGATTGGATAATTATCTCTCCATTCATTCTCTCTCTCCTCCTATCACATCCTCATAATTTTCCCACTTGTTGACTAATCCACTCCTAATCCTACCCTAACCATTTGCACAACCTTAATAATGAGGATTAAGCAATCCTAACCCTCTCTTAAGTCAACCCTCATGTCACATCTCTCAAATCCCCAACCATAAGCATTTAAGGTTGACTTAAATGCTCTTACATCCCTCTTACACACTCCTTCCATCTCTCACATCTCCCAAAATGGTCACATTACCCAATTCTTACAAGCCTCTCTCCTTTTGACACTTGTCACAAGGAGAGCCATTTGAGAAAGCACAATCTATGTGCTCTCTCTCAAAAGAATCCTAGCCATTCTTGACATTTCCTTAAGATGGCATCCTAACCATCCATTTCACCTCCTATTTACCTATAAATTGAACCCTTCTCCCTTCAAAAATCATCCACCAATCCATACTAAATTTATAATACTAGTTTGAGAGCTCAAAAACTACCAAACTACCATTATTATGCCAAAATTTCTCTACAAGGCCATATCCATAATTTCCATTCAGCTCCATTGATAACCAAACTCCATCCCTTGAAGCTTGAGCACTATATTAAGAAACACGTCCCAACCTTGGACTACATCCAAAGATCAAGAGGGCTTTTGGAGTGCTTGCTTGTGGTTTGCATTCTTGTTTTCATTTCTTTCTTTTAATCTAATCTAAGTGTTTAATCTGTTTGTTTTATTGAATGCTTTCTTAGTTTAGCATTCTATAACACTATATTTTAGGTGATATATTTTGGCACGCTCGGTGGGACCCACTTCAAGGGTCATTCTTTTCTATTTTCCATCTATTTTTACTTGCAAAAATAACCAAAAACTAATATTTTTTGTTGTTTGAGTGTATTGCAAGGTGTTTGTGAGTTTTTACAAGTTTGGAGAAGGAAGAAGAGGCATTTGCGACATCATTCACATCCTTAAAATCTGCACAACAACCAAAAACTCAACTGGCAGGATTGTGGAAATAGTTGACAGGATTGAAGGAAGATTAGGCAGGATTGTGTTCCCATCAACTTATCCACTTCTATCTTATCCCCTTCTATTTTGTCTTTTCCCCACATTTGACAGTCGGTGGGACTGATGGTAGACCTTGCAGGATCATGGTTTGACCCCGCGGGATCATGACTTGTAAGCCTTTGGGTATTTTAAAAATTCTGACAAAATCTCCAAAACTCTGCCCTCGGGTTTGTGTATTGACCCCTATGGGATTGTGGGTTTACCAAGTAGGATCGTGGCCATAGGTATAGCATTTAATTTTTGTACTGTCAATTTTGTGTTTTTTTTACATTTTCTAACAAGCCTGTGGGATCACAAGTACAAATCACAGGATCATTGTTCTAATTGTTGTGGGATTGTAGGTACAATTATTGATAACAAAAATTTATCTTTTAAACATAGAATAAACATACATTTGGTTTAGTGCTTAAAAATTGGCATTGCATGCCAAAAAACACCTCACACTTGGTTTTTGGGTTTAAAATGAACCTTGGGTAAAAAGGACAAGACAAAAATCAAACCTTTCATTTGGTGCTCTTAAAATGAAAAATACAATCAAAACACTTCAATTTCGGTCCTAAAATGAACAAATTTCACTATTGAATGCTTAAGGGACAAAACATTTGGCAAATCTTCTTTTCAAAGCATTGCAATTTTTATCTTTCCAAAGAAATTGAACCTTGCATCCTAAACACGTGTGTCTTTTTCTTTAGAGTAGGAAACACAAAGCCATAATTTAGGTTCAAATTTAGAATGAAAGAGTGTTTGATGTGTCTTAAGGAGTGTTTTTAAACACTTCTTTTTTAGCATTCATTTTTAGCAATACAATTAATCTAAGTGATGCAAAGAGAATAGCTTATATTTGTATCCTCTCCCCTTGCCATTGCAGAACTTGGGTGAAGAGAAAGATTAAGTTGTTTAATTTATTTCTAGCAGGATCTATCTAAAGGGTGTGCTTCCCCTTTAGAGGATGACCTCAAACTGGTAAATACCCTGACTGGTATATAAATAAGACTATGAGTAAACTCTAGTTTTATATCCAACCAAGCTCGAGCGTGGTGTGTGGGTGATAGTTCAGATCGAGAAAACTTTCCTAAGGAGCCAACATGGTCCATTAGGCTCTTAAATGATTCACATAAGTACAAATTGATTGGGTGGATACCATAGAAACACTAAAAGTTGTTAAACTAGAAACCTACCTGATCTACCCCTTAAAGTTTGATAATCTTTCTGCGAGGATAGTTGCTAAAAAATGTAGAAAATCTGGGGTCTAGTTCCCGCCAAAAAAGTATGTACAAATCATCTTTTTTTCTTCTAATTTCAAAATATGTTATAGATGACATGTATAGTTATTGCGGAAAATAAGAAAGATTATTTTTTATGTATATTTTCTCTGATATAACTACTCAAAGTTGAACTTATCCGAAATCGACACTTTTCATCTCCCGTCAAATTTCCCCTATCAAATCTACACCATTCAAAAAAAAATTACATATTCTTGAAGAGGACTCTCTCCTCTAGTGTTAAATATGAATTTTCAATTTTTCTGATATGATTTACTATTTTTTTCTTTATTTGAAGCAACATCTTCTTGAATGTTAAAATACCTACTTGTAGCATTTTGAAATTATAATATATTAGATCTAATCAAAATACTATAAAACTTATGTGACAATAATCTTGACTCTGAGCTCTACAAATGGGTATTTTTATATTTAAAAAAAAATATCATTAAAAAGAGTAGGAGTTATTGAAACATCACTTTTCTAAAATAATTTTATTTATTTGGTAATTAGACCCAAATTGATATAAAACATGCATTTAATAGATATTTCCAATTGGAAAAGTTAAAGCACTTATCTAATGAATTTAGCTAGACCATATGTTTAAAAAATAATAATTTTTAGTTAAAAATACTCAAATTTTGTTGTGTTGATAAGTTAGCTTAAAACGTGACACAACTTTTTGCTTTTACCCTTTAGTCCTATGCACCCATTAGTTCTCCCAAGGGGAATGTTTAACACATTTGTGGAAGAAATTATCAACCCACACCTAAAATATACCCAAGTGGGCTCCTCTATCCCCCACGTAATCCAACTAGCAGCCTCCAATCCCTAACTTTATACCATGCAACAATAAAATCATTTCTCTATCATGGGGCCAACACCTCATCCCTCATAACTACCTCCCTCACATGTGCCACCTCCACCCCCAGCATCTCAAGCCTTCACCCAAGCACAAATCTCCATGCAAGCACCACCTCCACCTCCTCTATCTCAAATCTTTACTTCAATGCCACCTTTCCCCTCTACACAACAAGGAACAATGCAAGCACCTCCATCTACTGCTCAATAAATCTTCACCCAAGAACCAATTCCCCATGTTACCCAGCCAACCTCTACACAATTATCACTCCCACTTTTCATCTCCATAGCATAACATCAACAACCATTTTAAACAATAAGGATGCCTCCTACATGACCCCTAAACCATCCAATCATACCACAAATCCCCATAGTCCCAACCACATTCCCAGTTGTTGCTACATCACAACCCCCCACAAGATCAGACTCTTCTTGGGGTCTCACTCAAGTGAAAATATGTTCCCTAGGAAACTAGACACATTCACACATCTATAATCCCATTATCCCATAATAATCCATGCAATTTGCAACACAAACCATACAGCCTCAACAATCAGTTGTCGTAGCTCCTACATTCACCAACTACCTAGCCATACCTTCATCTATTGCTGATCAAACCATACCTCAACCTTGTCAACCTAGTACATCCACTTTCATCAACTACCTTTCTCCACCACCTAGCAATATGAGCACACAAAACACATACCCATCTTATGGTAGTGTTAACACACATCCAACTCACATAGGCCAAACTTATGGCCAACTTACATACCAACTCGTGCAACATCTACCCCCTCAATAGAAATAACTATTGCAACCCCAACACACCTACCCTACTCAAAAAAATCTATCACCACCTCTACCTCAATATCATGTCCTACCACTGCCTCAACAACCCATGTATGTGGTAGGAAAATCCCCAAACCAAAATCCCTAGTATCCCCTTTAGAATCCCCCATATTCCCTAGACCCCTACCAAGCACCTAGCTCCAACATGTCGGGGGAACTAACTCCACCACTTGCCAACCCTAAATGGGATAGAATGAAGAATGTCCTCAAGGAGCTAAAGGCTAGGACTGAAAATAAGACCTTCAAATTTGAAGAAGATTTTCCTTATCCATTTGACCACTCTATCACAACAATGCCCTTCTCCAAGCACTTTGAAACTCCTAAATTTGACAAATAAAAGGGGAAGGGAGATCCAGTTAGCCACATTAAGGATTTTTATATGGCTTGTCAAGAGGTTTCTTATAGTGACAAATTTCTAATGTGCCTCTTCCCCAAAATCTTGGGAGGGACCACTCTTGAGTGGTTCTAAAAGATTCCCTTTGGGTCAGTGTTGACCTTTGCAAAGTTATCTAAAAATTTCATGGTACAATATGCACATAACATTGAGAATGAACTATCCCTCTTAGATTTATGCAAGTTGAAATTGAAGGGAGGTGAAAACCTAGCTAACTACCTTCAAAGGTGGAAAAACCTCACCACCAAACTATCATGTCAACTCCTAAAGAAGCATTTGATTAATATATTCATTAAAACCTACATCCTAAGTTATCTCACTTTATGGGCATGAATTACATCCATACCTACCAATATATCAAGGGAAAGGGAATGGACATTAAGAAATACCTCTTGGATGATGATACTATCAACCACTATAAAGAAACCCATCATGATAGGCCCAGTAATGACCATTCTCCTTACTAAAACAAGATCAAGAACACTATCACCAATGGAGATACTAATACCAAACACCTCCAGGTTGTTGTGGCATGTCCTACAACATCCACACTAGCATACCAACAACCCACACCTAGGACAATTTACCAGTCGCCCATACAAATTTTATCAACCCCCAACAAACCAAACCAATTCTATATCATTCACACAAGGACAGACCAAGCCACGTGTCCAAAATAATCAGAAGTTCATGTTCACCCCTCTTGGTGAACCATTGGACATAATATTCCATAGAATGGACAATGCTAATCTGATTGTGTATCCTCAAACCCAACCATTCGATGAGTCGACCCCAAAACTCACATGGTACAAGAACAACAAATATTGTGACTCATCATGTCAAGGGACATGCCACTATGAAGTGCATGAAACTCAAGCATTATATTCAAGATCTCATAGATAAGAAGGATATCATAGTTGATGCACCTGCCCAAGCCTCACCCAATGCAAACCTAAAAATTTACCAAAATGTGTTCCCTCAACACAATACCGACAAGGATCTTGCTAATACAAACTCACTAGCCCAAAACCAAGGAAAGGGTAAGCAAGGTAACCATGCTAATGGACAAGATTACACCACTACCTATATAAACTATGATAAATTTATTGGTTGCATCACCTAGGTCAAACCCATAGTCAATGTGATCCATGTCAAAGGTGCAAATAGTCAATGTACGATTACCACATGTCAAGGTAGGATATTTATTAATGGTGCAAATACTGGTTCCTCATCTAGTGAACAATATGAGCTCTTGGAATACCTTGGGAATACCCACACCCAAATCTCCATTTTGGATCTTCTCTGCACATCTCTTGTACATCATGAAATCTTAAACAAATCCCTCCAAGAGGCACGTATCCCCATAGACATCAATACCACCTAGTTCAAGAACCTTGTCAGACACTTATCTACATCATGTGGCCTTTCATTTAAACCCTCTAACATGTCATCTGTCAAACTAGATCACAACCTCCCACGCTGCATCGTCGTTGTGGTCAATGAATTTTCAGTCAAATGGGTCATGATAGATAATGGTTCAACCCTAAACCTGTGCACATTGAAATTCATAAAATAGGTGGGGTACACTGAAGCAAACATATCACATGAGGTAATCACCATCAAGGATTATGATATCATAGAATGTACCTTCAAAGGAACCATCTTGTTACCCATCAATTTGGGACCACCGCTACAAGATACCATACACCATGTTTTTTATCTTGGCCTCGTATACAATATTCTCCTTGGTCACCCTTGGATCCATTCCATGTAGGTCATTCCCTCTATATTTCATTAGTGCATTAAATTACCACATAATGACACTAAAATCACCATTCACATTGATCCCCAACCTTTTGCATAATGTCATGCATTAGAAGCTTCATTCGTACATTCCTCTCATTGCCCATGATTTGACATAGGTACTTCTATTTCTAGTTCCTCTAGAACTCACTTGGATCTAGAAACCATTCTTGCATCCACCCTCTCCATTTTCAAGATCAACATAACAAGGGTTGTGGGGAATATACCTTATTAGATGCTTTTATAGTTGGGGCCCTACCATTAGACCCATACACTCAAGGATGCCCATAAAACCAAGGTCCATCAAAATAGAAAGAGCCACAACCTAAACAAATGGGTTAATCTACATTCCTCTCTAATGGAATTCTCAACAACCAAGAAATGGAGCTCAACATTAAAAAATGGTTATACCGAGATGCTCCACCTCTTGATCACAAACTCATTAGTTACTTTAAAGAGAAATACCCCAAATCTCACTGATTGGCTACTAGACAATGGAACTACCAAGGGGGCAGTTTAGGCCATGAAGAAGGTGGCACAAAGGCTCCACTCAAACCCTCAATCCAACGAAGGAATCAAGGGCTTGGATTTGGCCTCGATATGAATGGAGGCACCAAAGAAACTAGCTACACCTATCATAATACCTTGGGTGAAATCATTAAGGTAAAAGACATCCTTGAAGAGGAAGTTAAGAGATCCTAACATGATATATCCAATGATGAAACTTTCCTAGGAAATTCCATCCTTCACCAACTCTCCATGAACCTTATCAACGTCCCACTCACTCATCCCAAACTCATTATCTGGGATTAACCAAGCATCACAAATATAGATGAGTTCCAAAGCAAGTAAGGACTCCTAAGATTCATGGGAGCAACAAAACATCAAAAAAAATGGGGGCATGCTTCAGCATATGCCTAGAAGCTATACCCTAAGGGATACTTTGGGGAAGAGAAAATCTTTAGCTGCAAAACAAAAAAAAGAAAAAGAAAAAAATGAGTCTTTTGGTAAAAACCCCTATGGGGAACTTTTTGACTCCAAAAAAGTAAAAATAAAGGGTGTATCTTATGGTGAAAACCTCTTTGAGGTTCCATAAGATGAATAATCACCTCATCCTCTTATTCTTGATTATAGACTAGAGCAACCATCTATTCTTATCAAAGAAACCAAGCCTATCAATCTAGGAACCAAAGAATGTCTGAGAATCACATACATTGCAGGATCATTATCAGAGGTCGAAGAAGCATCTTTCACTGCACTTCTCCGAAAAACTACAATAAAATTTTCATGGTCTTATGCTCATATGCCTAGAGTTCACCCCAAATTAGTCATACATCATCTTGTAGTGGATCTAAATTCCAAACCAATCAAGAAAAAGCTTCGAAAAATGCACCCTAAGGTGGCCTTACTACTCTAAGAAGAATTAGAAAAGTTCCTACAAGATAAAATTATACACATCATTGACTCTTTAGAATATATTTCCAACATGGTGACAATTTCCCAACCATAAGGAGAAACCAAAATGTGCATAGATTTCGAAGACCTCAACAAGGCATGTTCGAAGGATGATTTCCCTTTACCAAACATTGATATGATTGTTGATCTCACTATCGAGCATGAGATGTTTTCACTCATGGATGGTTTCTTCATCTATAATTAGATACACATTGTAGAAGAAGATCATTATAAGACAACATTCATGACCCCATGGGGTACCTTCTACTATAACATGATACCTTTTAGTTTGAAGAAAATAGGGGCCACATATCAATGAGCCATGGATATCATATTCCATGACATGATCCATAAGATCTTTAAAGAATATGTATATGATATCCTGGATCAATCAAAAACAATATTAGATCACCCCAATGTGCTAGAATGTGTAATTGATCGCCTACATCATTATGGTTTGAAGCTCAATCTAAAAAAAAATTTCATTGGAGTTACATCAGGAAATCTCCTAGGATTCATTATATCAAAGAGAGGCATAGAAATTGATCTAAAGAAAGTCAAATCCATAATGGAAATGCCTCCTCCTATGCTACTCAAGAGTTATGCAATTGACAATGTAACCTACAATATGTTCATCAATTCATATCAATGCTTGCAAATAAGTATCAACCATTCACCCATCTACTGCACAAAAAACCCAATTTCAAATGGGATCCTTTATGTCAAATAATTTTTCAAAAGATCAAAGAATATCTAGAAAATACATCCATCCTCATAACACCTACTCTAGGATATCCCCTCATTTTGTATATATCAGCAACCACTATAACACTGGGGGCACTCTTGGCTCACCTTGATGATAATGGAAAAGAATAAGCTATCTATTAAATTAGTTGTATGCTTGTTGGCTATGAGCTAAATTATATGCCAATGGAGAAATCTTGCCTAGCAGTTTTTTATGCCACCCAAAAACTATGGCACTATATGCTCAGTAACACAGTGAAAATCATTTCTAAAGTAGATCCTCTCAAGTATCTACTTTCCCACACAATGCTTACAGGATGCATGGCTAAATGGATGATGATCCTCAATGAGTTTAACATTCAGTATATGGATACAAAAATAATCAAATGACAAGTTATCGGGGATCAATTGGCAAAAGCACCACTAGTGGATGTGTATCCCTTGGTCATGGAATTTATAGATAAATACTTGTGCATGATCGAAGAACAACCCACATGGAAGCTCTACTTTGATGGATCATACATGACTCATAGGTTAGGGAAAGAATTCACTTTGTCACTCCTTAAGGTAACTACATCCCCGAGTCATTCAAATTGGGATTCTCCTACACCAATAACATTACAAAATATGAGGCCCTTGTCTCAGTCTAAGGAAAACTATCCAATGGAACATCACAGAGCTATAGTTTCTTGGTGATTCACAACTCATTATAAACAAATTTATGGATGAGTTGCAAACAAAGGATGATAAGATGCTTCCATAAAATGATTTGGTAGACAAAATGAAAGAACAATTCCTGAGTCTATAATTTATGCAAGTGCTTAGATTACAGAACAAAGAAGCACATAACAATGGCCACTATTAGGTCACTCCTTGAAATTCCTCAGGATGCCACACAACATGAATTTTTAGTTGAGAAACTCCACATACCCACTTATGAGAACTCCAATTCAGAAATGGTGTGTGTCTTGATTGGTCCTTAGTCCCCATAGTACCATGACATCCATAATTACCTAAAGAATGACATCATAACCCATCACCTCACAAACACCCAACACTAGAACCTTATTCATCGACCTTCCTGCTACAATCTTGTAGCCAACACCCTATATCTTCATGGGTTTCACAACATCCTCTCTAGATGTTTAGACTCGAATGAGGTTTCCCAAGCTTTACGAGAAGTTCAAGCTATAATTTTTGGTACCCACATGAGTGGTATGATCTTAGAAAAGTAGTTGCTTTGAGTAGGGTATTATTAGCCCATAATGGAACATGATGCTTGTGATTTTTTGAAGAAATGCCTACAATGTCAGCAACATGTGAATCTGATTCATGCTCCAATGTAGGACCTTCATCCTATTGCACCTCCATTACCATTTTCATGTTGGGGCTTTGACCTCATTGGTAAGATAACCCCCCTTTCCTCATACAGACACAAGTACATTATCATTACTACTAAATACTTCACCAAGGGGGTTGAAGAAATCTTGCTCACCCTCACTACAAGTATTCAGATATCTAAGTTTTTCCTCTACCACATCATTTGTCATTTTAGAATCCCCTCCACCATCTTCATAACTCATGGCACACCATTCAAAAATCAACACATGAAATATTTGTGCGACCAATTCCATATCCACCATTTCTTTTCTAGCCCATATTTTCTCCAAGGGAACATTCAAGCTGAGGCAATCAACAAAACCATCCTAAGAATCCTCAAGAAGGTTGTCAATGATTCTGGTCATGACTGGCACCTCCAAATCGACCTTTTCCCCTAGGCTTATTGCACTTCCTTCGCACCCCCATAGGCAATACCTCATACTCTCTAGTATATGGTGCTGAGGTTGTCTTACCATTTGAGGTCGAGGTACCTTTGTTGCATGTGTCCCTAAGGAACTATATCACTGAGGAAGATTACTATGTAACATGCCTCACACAACTTGGCCTATTAGGTGAGAAGAGGCAATAAGCATATGATCACCTGGTTGAATACTAGAACTGGATCAAGAGAAGATACAACAAGAAGGTCCGCTCATGATAGTTTTAGGTGGGGGACATGATCCTCAAAGAGAATAAAAAAGTACAATTAGATTAGGAAAATAAGGGAAATTTTAAACCTACTTGGTTGGGTCCCTACATTATCAAAGCTTGTTTTGGCTTAGAGGCATATCAGATATCAACACCCGAAGGGAAACCTCTGAATGATTCCATCAACATCATTCATGTGAAAAAAATTTATGCCTAAGCCATACAGTGTACTGAAAAAATCCATAAAAAGTATAAAACGTCCTAAAAAAATTTATTATTATTGTCTTAGTGAAAACTTGGTAAACAAGGGCCTTGATGACAACACAAACATAAAAAACTCAAAAAAATATGAAAAAATAAAAAAGAGTAAAAATAGAAAAAAAGTAAATAAAAATAATCATCCAATGGTGAAAACTTGGCAATCAAGCACCTTTGGCAAGTATGTTGGTGAAAACCTGGAAACATGCACCATACATAGTGGGCAGTTCCATTATCTATCAAAATCATGTTCCATCACAATCACACATCCATCATCCCCACACAAAATTCCTAGTATGAACCCATATTCCCTAGGTGTTCCATTATCGCATGTACACATTGAGCATTGAACTACTATCCAAAGTCCTAAGCTTTTTGTATATATATGTTGTACAACATGTCCTGTCTCAGAATCCTGAGCTTTTTTACATTTCTTGTCACATGTTTGACCTATCCTAATTTTTTAGCTTTGTACATATTCCTTGTATATATCAGTCAGTCCAATTGTACTATATTATTAGAGCCTATTGTATATATCTCCATTCATTTTTCAAACAAGTGATCAGTTATGTTGACCCATCAAGCCTAGCACTTGAGCAAGTTCCTTTGAATTGATCTCCAATTATGTTGTTTTCCTCTATTCATCTTTTATCATTAGACACAAATTTGTAGCCAATCCCATCAATAGGTCCTTGTAGGATGCATCCTTCCTCATATATGACCTAATAAAAAACATCTTTCAATCAGTTGATCTCTTTTGGAAAAAGACATCTTTTGGATTTTCACGTTGATTGTCAATTAATTCTTTGGTTCTTGATTATCTTTTTTTAGGCTTCTCATTTTTCCCCTCCTCAAATTTACCACAGTTTCTTTATATCATAGTGTGCTATGAATGGGGGTAATCTGAACAAGATTTTTTGATCTTTTTCTTTTCTACCTATGAGTCAATCAGATATGACCCTTGCATATTCAAACATGTGATCCCTTGTAGTCACATGGTTCTCTTTGGAAATTTTGTTTGTTTGTGGGTTCCTCAACATCATTTCCACCTTGAATCTTTTGGGGCTCATGTGTGATGTTGGGCCAATCCTTGCATGCTTGTTGTGTCAGTCTCATGCAAAGTTGGTGACAAGGCCTCAAGTTCATAGTAACCTTGGAAGGTCTCTAGTGTTTCTATATCAAACTAAGTGCTCAAACTACATGGTGGTATTCTATTTTAGAGTACCCCATGCTCAAGCTTCAAAAATATCCTATCTCCATCAAACCCCATCAAACCCCATCAAACTCTTAGCAAAAAGAAAAATTAAATCCTACCTAAATCCAATCAAAATTAATCCAAAATCTGAAAGTTTAGAAATCAAAATTCTAAATATCCCCAAAATAATCCAAAACTCGAAGGGTTCAATCCAAAAGGAAAAGCCCCTCATAATCCCCTAAAACTCTCGATTCCTTAATCTCCATGGATAAGGTTGTGCAAATGATTTCCTTTTTGTCCTCTTGGTCAACTCCTCATAGTGAGGGGCCAGACAGTCAATGATATGTCACACATTACATTTTTTTGCATCTTCATCTTCACAACTATGATGAATTCATTTCACATTGCACATTAGTTGCATTCATTTTAAAATTCTATATTAGTTTCATTCATTTTAAAATTACATATTAGTTGCATTCATTTTAAAATTACATATTAGTTGCATTCATTTTAAAATTTCATATTAGTTGCATTCATTTTTAAATTGCATATTAGTTGCATTCATTTTAAATTTGCACTTAGATTGCATCCATTTCAAAGTTCATTTAGATTGTGTGCATTTTTAACTATATCCTAGATTGCATTCATTCACTAAGAATCATATTAATTACACTCTTTTATTAAGTTTGAATTTTTAATATACACAGTCATTTATGATTGCATTCATTAAGCTCATTTTAACTTATAGTTTAGTTATGCATATTGCATTAAGTGCATTGATTAAATCATCTAGGTGCATTCATTCTAATTTAGTAAATCATATAGGTGCATTTTAAATTAATTCCAATTCATTAAAAGTGCATTAAGATCAAATCATTAGGTGACGATTCTTTTAGATTCATTTTCCTCATGCATTCATTATCATATAAATGCTTAGATTATCTTTCATTATAGATGCATATCAAAAACCATAATCATCTAAACATTTTCATAACATATAGATTACATAATCATGTTAAAATGCATCATACATTATAGTATCTACATCATCTAGACATAAATCATAATAGATCAGTCACATCGCATTATGCATCACATAAACATAAAAGCATATAAATGCATGACATAACATACTAAGTGCATCACATCATACATATATAATCTGCATTGAAAAATCACCAAAAATGTCATATAGATATACATACTATAAAAACCACATCACACACTACATAAGCACATGGATAAAATCATGATCATACATGCACATCACATCATGCAAAAACACGTTAAAACACATACAATAATCATATAAGACATCACATCCTGCAACACACAAGTCAATACATAAGCATATAATATAATTGCATCTATGAAAACATAAAATTAGGACACACGATCTATAATACACCATATCCAACCCAATCAACTCATTATGTGTGTGTGTGTGTGTGTGTGTGTGTGTGTGTCCCACAAAAGAATGAAAGAATACATATCCCATCCCATGAAAAAATAAAGAATAATGTCCATCAGTCCATCAAAGAATAAAGTGTCCATATGATTAAAATATCTGGGTCATGTTCCCACAAAAAATAATGTACATCATAAAATACATCATAATATGCACCATATCACTGCCCATCTAATCCTCTTATGGGAGGATGACTAAATAGGTCTACAATGGGTGTTGGGGTTGGGTCCTATGTAGGGTCCTATCCTGGTGCAACCTATGGGGAAAATTGTAGGGGTTCCCATCGTAACAACTCTATACTCATAGTCATCCTCATTTCGATCTAAGTCCTCTATGTCGCAATGTGTACCTTGGATCCTATATCTTGTACAAGGCCCTGTAAACCTATGTCTTGCCTCATCAAGGCACCTATATCATATCCCTCCATCTCCACCATATGTACAGAACCAATGACCTACTATCTCTGACTATGTGTGTGCCCTGGCTAGTGGATCAATCTCTGAGCCCTATATAATGATGAAGCACCCATCTCAGCATTTCCCATGGTATGCCTACTCATACCTTTTCTTGTGGCACCTATACCTATCCCCCATGATCTAGTCACCCTCATGAAGGACTCCCTCCTATCCTTGGGTACAGATGCATGATACACCACCTCGTACCACCCTACCTACTCCCTCATATATGTAACCTCTCTCAATAACTGTAAAGATGATAGCTTCTCTATAATGGATGCACCTCCCCTTGATGATGACCCCCTTCCCCTAATTTTGATGGTCTATCTATATTTGATGGTTTTATAATTGGTACATGTACAATAGTGTCCACATCCATCACATCTCTTCCCCCATCTCCTCCATCCCCTCCACCTCTTCCCCTATCTCATTTATCTCCTTCATCTCTCCCCCTGTCTCCTACATCTCCTTTGTCTCCTCTCCCTCTCTCCTTATCTCCCCCCTCTCACTTCATCTCCTTGACCATCCTCCTCCTTTCCTTCCTCCTCATTTAGGTCACAACTCTCACTGCCTCATGTTGCAACATGCCTGTGACCCTCCCTATTGGCACTACCCTCTCTCTTGGTGGCAATAATCTAGATCTCCCCATTGCCATAGTCCACTAAAACCAATCCCTATACTTTGTCGTCACCCCAACATTTGTAGGCCCTCCTCTCTAGTCCCAATAAATAACTTGGATCTCTCTCCATACATCCCTCAATCCCCTCTTGTCTAACCATGACCCAAACTCTAACTGTGGCTCTCGCATCACTCGTTGATACCACCACTCTACATCCAGGACACCCTATGTACACCCAAATTGAAGTGCAACCCTATCTGGTTGGTACTTCTCAATGAGGTGGTCCCATCTACCAAAAATGAACCTAGATATCATCATGTAGGGCATGTCTCTCTAGTCCCCCGCCCATGGATCTACAACTAAATATGGCCTCCATGTGATGTCATCCATCCACCCATCTAACAACTCCCTATAGTGATCAATATCATCAACGTGAATGTATGTCAATGACTCTACCCAACTATATGTAACATGCTCCTTATCCTATTGATCTCTCCTCCCAGTTGGGTGGAGCATGACTATGTGCTCCCAACCCAACACCTGCAATAAGGTAGGAAAACCAAAACCCCTACCCTATCCCTCCCCTTTGTGATATACTACATGATGCAAATTATGGTAACACTCTACTAGCATCATTATCCCACATGTCGTTGACTACCCAACATCCACTATCCTAAGTATAACTGGGATTAGTCCCAACATAACACCTTTACCTCCTAAGTCTGCGGCAATATATCTCCCCATTAGCCCACATACATAAAAATAAATCAACATGTTAGTTGCCACATGATCTAGATATATGTTTAGGGCTAGCTACCCATGTCACAGTCATTGCCTACCTCATGGTATGAATAATGCCTAAATGGCATCCACCTGTGTTGTATCACTTTCTATGACCTCAGTACCTCTCACTAATAATAGAAATATCTTGTAAATGTCCTCTAAAGTAATGGTCATCCCCCCAATCAATAGATAGAAAGTGGTTATCTCTGACTGCCAACACTCACATAGTACAATGACCATGGCCATGTATACCCTCTTGTGGGGCATCTAAGATAAGTATCCTAATCCAATGGCACTAATGTGCACCCAATCTATAGGTGTAAATTAATCCACAACACTAATGCCCGTCTCTCCCGTGAGGTCAGTCGATCAACCAACCACTGCATCCAAGATAACCAATTTTTGTCAGCCTTATTCTAACCTAGAAAACCCATCCTTTTTCCTCCCTTTCATCCTAGTCCCATTTTTCTTGACCCAAGTTTCCCTTCCCATGTTCCTACCACTTCTCCCCGCAATCCTTTCAGGAGTTAAGTTCCCATGATCCCTTCATCATGGGATTGCAAACCCACACCCTTGCCACATGGCCATAGGAACGTAGTCTCGTGACCAAGTCCCCTACCCCTCCACAGTTCCTCACAGGATCACATATTTTTTTCCCTCCCCCCAACCCCTTGCTTTGGGAACATGATCCCGCAAGAAATTAATGCAGGATCACATCCCTGCAAACTACTCATAACCCCACCCCAAAATGGCAATCCCACCAAAAATGCCAAAAAATATCTATACTACCCACTCGACTACCCCTCACACTCTGAGATCATGACCCCACTCGGTGTGCCCTTGATCATGTTGGCCCCGATCTAGCGGTATCGCTAAAACTATTCCTAAAAAATTAAAAATAGGTAATCTATGAAATTAACAGGCAAATTTTTTCAGACATATGGATTGGTTCTCCACTTGACACTACCTAACGCTCCACACCACCTTAATCCTATGCCTCAGTGCCATTTCTCTCAAATGCTCTAAGTCACTCTAAAAATCTCAAGGAATCCATAGTTCTCTTAGGGATGTGTGTGCAAATGAGAACCCTTTTGTCCCCCTCCAGACCTTATATAGGCCCCCCTAATCCCCTTTCCCCTTCTCAGCCCTCAGGACCCTATTTTCCACCCAATTTTTTCCTAGGCCCATGATTTGCACCCATGTCGCATCAATTCAAACTGTCACCCCTCCTTTTCCTTCCATCTCATCGACCCCCTTTTCTTTTTGAGATGCCACCTGGGCCCCTTTTTCTTCTCCTATTGCCCTCTCTAGAAGGCATCACCCAGTCTAAATCCCTTTACCATAGTTTGGAGCAACTTTTTTGCCTTTTAATTCTTTGTGTGGTCTATTATTTCAAACATATTTAAAATAATGTTATCCTAACACTATGTCGAGGAGGGAAAAAATGTAGACACCTAAATCTAATTACACAATTAAGTAATCTAATTTAGTGCCCTTCTAGGATATTATTAATTAAATATTAAATATTTAATTGATTAATGTCATCCCCCTAGTTAATTAATCTAATTAATTAACTATAGTCCAATTAATTATAAATTTGACAACCCATAGTCTGATTGTTAATTAAATCCTTGTTCTTATATTAAATTAAATAAATGCACAATTTTATTTAATTCAATCCCCTTTTTCCTCCCTCTTGATTAAATAATATCATTTAATCAATTAGAGCACATGGATCCTAAGTTTAACCCCTAACCTTACCTATCCCAACTAGCTAACCCTTGGTTCCAACTCAACCCAACACATTCACACATACTAATCTCCTTTTAATTAATTAATCATCCTTGATTAGCTAATTAGCCCTCCACTCATTCTCTCTCCTCCCATCATATCCTCCTAATTCTCCCACTTGTCCACTAATCTAATCCTAATCCTAACCTAATAATTTTCACAAACTTAATCATGAGGATTAAGAAATCCTAACTCTCTCCTAAGTCAACCCTCATATCACATTTCTCAAATCCACAACCATAAGCATTTAAGGTTGGCTTAAATGATCTTACATACCTCTTACACACTCCTTCCATCTCTCACATTTTTGCCCCCTCTCACATCTCCCAAAATGGTCACATTCCCCCATTCTTCCAAGCCTCTCTCCTTGTGACAAGTGTGACACTTTCACAAGGAGATTCATTTGAGAAAGCACAATCCATGTTCTCTCTCTCAAAATCATCCTATCCACTCTTGAACTTTCCTCAAGATTTCATCCCAACAGTCCATTTCACCTCCTCTCAACCTATAAATTGAACCCTTCTCCATTCACAAATCATCCACAAATCCATAGTAAATTTATAATGCTAGTTTGAAAGCTCAAAAACTACCAAACTACCATTATTATGCCAAAATTTCTCTACAAGTCCATATCCACAATTTCCATTCATCTCCATTGATAACCAAACTCCATCCCTTAAAGCTTGAGCACTATATTGAGCACAGATCCCATCATTGGACTACATCCAAAGATCAAGAGGGCTTTTGGAGTGCTTTCTTGTGGTTTGCATTCTTGTTTTCATTTCTTTCTTTTAGTATAATCTAAGTGTTTAATCTATTTGTTTTGTTGAATGCTTTCTTAGTTTAGCATTCCATAACACTACATTTTAGGTGATACAATAAGCATAGGCCCAAAAGATTATCCTCCATCAATTTTTTATGATGTAAATTCAGATGACATAAATCCCAATGTAGGTGGAGTATAATGATACACTTGAGATAAGGATGGAATGTGACACAGGGGCAGGGTAGATACAAGCAGAATCAAGCAGAATTGAGTCCACTTGATTCCACAACAAGCCCTTGCTAAGAGTTACACAATAGAATAAAAATAAATATCACATGAACACAATGGAAACACAATGGATATGAGACAATCAACTGGAAGCAACAACAGAGAATTATATTATTTCTTTCAACATGCCCGGCTATGAGGCCTTCCGAGTTTCGGCCTTATACAATGAGAATTATGAATTCAGAATTACAGCTTGCATCCTATCTTTTTCTCCAATGATGCATCTTGATAATCCTTCCTATATCTTTCCCATGATGATCTACTACATCAATCTAGACCCCTTATATAGCCAGCTAAGCCACAGGTCGGCCAGTCAGGCATTTAATTACAATATAGGTCTAGTCTCAAGATTTAAACCAAAACTAATGCTAGAATGAATATAAATTGATGAACCTTTGGATTTAGGTCCTAACTTGACCCAAGAACATTCCTTTAAGTGTGAAAGTTCCCATATGAGAACATGGAACATTGCAAGAAGAAACACCACACATTTCACCCAAAAACTGGCAGGAAATAGGTCCTGAGGCAAAATAGGCATAACTTTTTACTCATAATGAATTGGAGTTTGCGCTCTTGGGAAATGATATTAATTTAGGTCCAATTTAATTCCTTAAGTGTGAAAAATAAAATTCCTTATAGATCAAGGTCACCAACATGAACAATCAGCACCAAAACTGCAAGAACCGCTCGGACGTGAAACTGGCAGAAAATAGGTCCTGTGCCAAAAAGGCCATAACTTTTGACTCATAATGAATTGGACACTGTTCTCTTGGAAAATGGTATTACTTTAGGTCCTATTAAATTCCTTAAGTGAGAAAAATAAAATTCCTTATGGATCAAGAGAACCAACATGAACAATCAGCACCAAAACTGCAGGAAAACACTGTTCCGATGGCAAGGAAAATAGCTGTAACTTTGAAACAGTCCATCCAAACTTTATGTGCTCATAGGAGAAGGTTCCCAAATAGGTCCTCAACATAATTTAATATTTTCACACCATGAAACCATCAAATGCAAAGAAATAAAGAAAACAACAGAAAACAGGTACAGAAATCAGAAAATGTTTTTGGTTGATGCAAGATTGCCAAAGACCCAAGATGCTCCTGCATCAGAATGGATCTCTTCAAGGAACTTGATGGGATCATGAAGAGTGATGATGAATATGATGTGTGGATAATGGAATTTAAGTTTAAGCAATGTTTAAATCACTTGCATCCATGTCGATAGATGTGTTCGTTGTAGTATGAGTACTAGAATGGGAGGTCAAATTTGGTACAACACTAAGAATATTTTGAATAATCTCGAGTGTCAACTCAAATATTTGTGTGGGTTGTGATATTGATGCAAGTTGTGATGTCAAAGTTCCACTAGAAGTAGCCTTTCCTTTGTCTTTTGATTTTTTATTCCCTTGGGATGTTGTGGCAGTATTGGTAGAGACTTGAACCTTTGTGACATTATTGTAAAGAAATGACTCATCAAAATCGAAAGGTACCATCACTCCATCTTTGACAAGGTTTATGAAGATTTCAACTTTGTTTTGCATAATAGGTTTCTCTACCATCTCCAAGTTGTAAGGATCCTTAAGGAAATCATTCATGCATTGAGATGTATTGGGTTGGTCAACAAGTTCAATTTCCTCTTCAGGATCATTGTTGATATCTATAATAGGGACTTTGGTGCTCCCAAAGAATGTTTTCTCAAAAGGATTTCATCCTTTGTGTTGGTTTTAGATTGAAATTGCCTCATGTTTTTATCTTGTGAGAAAGTTACAACCATATAAATGTGACCTTTTGGAAAGATGAAAGCTGAAGGATGAAGTATAAGAATGTATGTTGGATGAATGCTTGGTTTTGATGATGGATGGAGGTTGTCAAATGACGAACTTAGAAGTAGGATAAAATATTTGGATGTTTTATTGTGAGGGAAGGGCCTCAAAGATGTTTTTATTTGATTTTTTGAGGATTGAGATTGCATTTGATTGAATTAATGAAGGTTTTTTGGACAACCTTAGTGAAGTAAGATCTTATGAAAGCACAAGGACTCATATTCGAATGATATATTTCTCCTACTTGAGATAGGCTAAGTTCTCAAGAAAGATAGGATATGTCTAATTAAATTGACCACTTAAGATGAACAATATTCTCAAGTAATAAGATTTAACTAGGGTTTTGGCTAAAGATGAGGATCTTGATGACACTTTTATAAATCTTTCAACCTAAAGATTGTGATAGAATTTTGATGAAGGTTTGAATGATTAAATTTTGATTGATTGTTTGATTTAATTTTGGATTGATCTTGACTTTGATTTGGCTATGGGTCAATCAAGATATGTAAATTAAGGTCCAAATGAGGATGGTGCTCCTAAGTCCAAAGATGAAAGGATGATGAAATATGGATGACTCGATTTTGTGAAATTTTGATGAAATGATGGAAGAAAAAGGTCTGATGTTGGTTTGATAATGATCTCTAGCATGTTCAATGAAATTAAAGTGAACAGTTCTTAGCACTTTATTAGTTATCGAATCATATGATATAGGAATTAAGAACCATTTAGATAGGACTATGTGATTAAAGAACAATTTATCAAAAGAAATATGGTTGTATTACATGGATGTGTAAAGGCACTTGAATTTGAATAGTCATATCTACTCTCTCTATTATTAGAATATCATAGACTTAAATTTTTTAATATATCAAGTTCAATTTCCTAACCATATGAGGCAGCTAATGGTAAGTCATCTCGTCTAGTATTGTTGTGAAGTTCTTTTGTATACAGGTCAACTGTCGTATGGGAATTAGTAATCTTGAATATCTCACACCAGTATGCCGAGAGATGTATCAATCCAAAAGGTTAACTATAGAGCAGAACATTAGGAAGCTCGATAATGATAATAGAAGTCTACTTGCAGCAAGTATTGTAAATGAGGGTATGCCCTCATAATATTGTTTGTAATAACACTTCTGGACCTAGGTCCCGGGCTAGACTAGAGGTTTTCTTCTCCATTCTTTCCTACTAGTGCCTGCACAGAATGGAGCCATGTATCATACTTCTTTCATATTAATAAAATCCTTTGGCTTAGGCCTTTTACTAATCAAAAAAAAAAAAAAAAAAAATTGGTATCGACACAATATTTAATAATGGAATTTATGACTTTTTTTTTCTATAGAGCATCATCTCAAATTGTTCAAACTAACAAGGATTGTTTTGGGTTCTCTTAGGACACGTTGATCTTGTTTGATGAAAAGGTCAACCCTTTTCTTTTCTCTATAGATGAGGTGTTATTGGACCTTAACCTTCTTGTGTTTCTCTGAATCTAACATTAGCTAGAGGTAAAATGCAATTTTGATGGTCTAGAGGACTGAACTTGGAAAATTGATTTGGTGGTTGACTAGGGGGTTCAAAATAAAAGATCATCATAAGGTCTGATTGCTCTTTGCTTTCTAGTGCATACTGTAATGCCCCAAAAATGGGTTATAGGCTCATTAACCTCCTACATCTTCAATTTGAATGAAATCGACATCGAAGTCCTAACCTAAGGCACATCTGCACATCAAGTCATCGAAATCCTAATTGATTTTATCCTAATTCTGCATCGGGGAATATTCCTTGAATATTCCTAATTTATCTAATTATTTTTAATTAAATATTATTTGACAATAAATCTCATTTATCCTAAATTTGATTAATTAAATATGATGAATATTTAATTAATTAGATTAATACTGACACTTAATTATTTAATTAGATTTAATTCTATTTATTCCTAATTAATATTATTTTATTTGACAATAAATCAAATTTGCTAAAAATAATCAGTTGAATTCTTATTTAATTGATTAAATTAAATTGTCAAATTTAATAATATAGTTTTGGAATAAAATTTGATTAAAATAATTGATTAACCCATAAATCAGTTATTTTAAATATTATTTGGCGATAAATCATATTTATCCTAAAGTTGATTAATTGAATATGATGAATATTTAATTAATTAATTTAATTTAATTCTGCCACTTAATTATTTAATTAGATTTAATTCTATTTATTCCTAATTATATTATTTAATTTTGACAATAAATCAAATCTCCTACGAATCAACTTTTTGTGAGATCAATCTTGTTTTCAATTCATTCTAGTTTCATATTTCATATCATTGTTAGCTTAATTTGCATATCATTTCAATCCATTTAGATTAATTTATTATCAATTTTTCTCATCTTATTGCATCAAAAAAATTTTAAAAAATAGATTAATTTGCATTCATATTTTATTTCTTTCATCATTTAAATCCTTCGTTTAGGTGTTGCATTTTCACTGATCTCGGTCTAATCTGAGAATACCATACTCGCACCTACTAGAAGGTAGTAAATCACCTGGTTAGCTATAATGTTCTTATTTGCATATTTTGATTTTTGCTAACCTCTAATGTTTTACTGAAGTGTTGTGTCTACAGCTAGGTACAAAATTCACACACACATTTCTGGCACCCACCGTGGGGCCACCCACCTTTACATGTTGGTTTTGATTTTTTTTTGGAGTTAAAACCCTAAAGTTTCAAAGATTTAATTTTATCTCTCAAACAGCTTGGATTTTTGGTCTGAAATTTGTTTTGCAAGTTGGAGACATGACAGGGAAGCGTTAATAAAAAAATTCAAAATTTTATGAGATGTTTTGAATTTTTAATAATTTTTTCTTGATTTTTTGAAAAAAATTAATTTTTGACACAAATCAGCATATTTTTCAAAAAAATTTACATTTTCAAAAATCTCTTTAAATTCTACAGGGTGTCCATTCTTTGTGTTTTAAATTTGGCTACAATATAATAGCTCAAATAGTCAATTTACAAAAACTGGTCTGTTTTAGTAAAATGGGTCTCTAGGGCACAACTAAAGAGATTTTTCTTAAAAAATTATATTTTTGTAAAGCTCTTTGTTTTTTAGTAGGGGTCTTTATTTTGTATTTCTATTTTTGTGGCTGAAATCATATCAAAAAAATTAGATCTTGTTGACTAGGTCAAATGCAACAAAAAAATAAAATTTTGTGATGGGTATGCACTTATTTTTCACATGGTTCAATGAATGATATGAGTTGTCATTTGGATTAGTTACTGGTTATTATTGCTCCTAATAATTGATTTTCAGATCTAACCCTAGGGTTTTCATAAGTTGAATATATGTTACATATCTTGTTTGTTTGTTTTCTTGTCGAAGAGTTTGTGGCTTGCTTGCGCGGGATTGCTTAACAAAGCTAAAAATTAGGTAAAATCTACTAAGCACATTGCGAGGGAATTCAGGTATTCTACTACATCTGAAAACATTTCAATTTGGACATAAAACAAATATCTCACGTGTCTAGCTTGAGTGCCTTTCCTGCTTTCATAAATCAGACTTCAATTTTTGGGCTATAAAATGAACATAGATTTGTTTTTTGCATATCTGTTACACATAGTAAATAGGCCCTATGAACTCTATTTGTGGATGATCTTGAGAGATTGAGCTTCTTTCACTTGTTTATTCATGCGAAGCTCCTCTTAACGAAGGATCCCCTTGTAGGTAGGGAAGGTACTGAGAAAGTCTCACGTTCTATTAGATTCGTGTGTCTTCAACTTTTGATTGATACATTCTCTCTTTGGAGAGGTTGATAGATCATAAGCAGTTGACATCATAGATCTTTGTGAGATAATCTTGGTCTTAGCATGTCGGATTAATCTATTTGCTTTGTCTTGGTGAAGTGAAGATGTTAGGGGATTATGCTCTACTTCCTTTTTGGATAGTACCAGAAACCCAGATCCTTGAATCTAATCTAGTCCCCCTGTGGTATCTTTTGTGAGTCACCTTTAGAGAGGGTTAACCATAGTGGACATTCTCTTAATTGGGTCAACCACGTGGATGGAACCTCAAATAGTAATAGCCACTTTCACCGTGGTAGTAGCAGCCACTATATAAATGTCCTTGTGGAGGAAATCTTCACAGGTGTGGTCTCTTGTTGGGCTGTCAGATCTCCCTAGCAGCTCCTAATTGATTAATTTCTCGAACTGTGTCAAAACCCTGGTGCACCTGGATTGGAGTTCGCCCTCTTGAGATCACAAAAGTTGCAGAGTCAGACCATTACTACAAACCCTAGTGAGGCCAAAAAAAAATTATTTTTCTAGGAATATGTGCGTTATTGAAAAACTTTTTGGAACATACACAATTAGCACTTCTAGGGATTAGCACAATAAGTCACTATTGCTTGTTCATGCGCAAGGTTGCTTTTGCCCTTGTTCATTATTTTCCGACAATTGCTTGCTTCCCTTGCTTGCTATTTTGCGTGCTTGATATCTTCTTGGTTACTTGAGACAAACTTTTACACAGATCTTCAAAAATTGGACAGAAAAATTTGCAAACAAACTGGTACTAAAAATTGAAAAATTGCAAATCTGAAATAAAAATCCTTTCTGGTGTCAAAAGTCATCCTAAAATTTCAAAATTCGTATCAAAGCCAAAGTCAAAGTTGTCAAAGATTGGTCAAATTTGTCAGAAATCCAATTTTACAACCTATTTCCAGAATCTATCAAACAAATCATTGTGTCAGGAACAGAGCAGAACCTATAACGAATACATTCATTTTCCTAAAGTGGTCACTTGAGTCTGATTTAGCCTTCTGATTTATCGATTTGAGTCTTTTTCATCTTGTGTCAAAACCTTGTCAAAATTATCTTCAAATTCAATCTTTTTACTAAACGGCTAAGTGTTGTGAGCTTGTGCCCACCATCTGTTGGGCATCTACCCACACTAACATGGCACAGTATCCTTCATTTACGTCCAATCTATTCTTTAATCACTTCAATCTTGACAAGGTTGTTGATGAACTACAACTGATTCAGACCAGAATGAAGAATCTATAATTCAAGATTACTGAGGAGTTGATGATTAGATATGCAAGATGATTAAATCAGTATTATGTTGTCATTGATGTCAACTAGCTTGATAGTACTTATCTTGTAAGTTACTATACCGACACATTTGAAGGAAGGTGAAAGAGATGAAGAACATAAATATCTACATGAAGAAGATGTATATGACAGATGAGGATAAGGAATACACTGAGTAACTTGTTGATGAGTCTATGACTTGATGGAATTGACTTTATTATGTTGCATTCATCTATGATGAAGAAGAGAGCTAAAAGACACAAAGTAGTGTGGTTGGTAAATAAAGCATTTCAGTATACACCGACGAAGTGTAGTGTATATCGAGCACAATATTAATCAGGCTTGTGTTCACCGACGCATTTCTTTGTTAACTGAGAAAAATAGAAAGGAATTAAATGATCAGTTTAGCTGATAAAGTGATGAGCTATAAATTGTATGAAATCGAGGTAACAGATAATGTTTGTTATGAAGATCGACGCCTAACATAAATCAAAAGGGATCTAATGGAGCAGATTGAAACCTGTTACTAACACATCAACTGAGGGAGCCTAAAGCGGAAAAATGTATGAATATGATTAAGCGGAAAAATCTGATGGAGGAAAAGAAAATGATTTACTTGTCTATATAAGAGACATTGGTTTCATTATGAAAGGATGTTGAAAGAAGAAGATACTATAGAATAATCACATGGAGAAGTTTTTCTGATCATACCGGTTAATAAGAACCGAGTTGCAGAATAGTTACCGAGCTACAGAGAGTTATTACCGACGGACAGTAAGTTGATACAGTATTGAATCTGAAGTGTTATATTGGTTAGAAGTATTTGAATGAGTTGAACATTGATCTGTAAACTGCAAACTGAAGTTGTATTTAGGTAGATCACCTACTGTTACACATTTAACCATTGTACACAGTTAAATCTCTTAATCGAGTGGACTATGAAAGTCTTTTGATGTTTCATTCATAGAGTGAATATTGTTATCCTGTCAACCCCATATTAACTGTTGGTTGGATGATAACTTCTAGTCTAAAATCCTCTAACAAGGTCACACCTAACAGTGCGTTTGTAAACCTTTAACAGGGTTGGGTCTTCACCGACCTCACTTCAGAAGAGTGAACAATTTTGGGTTGCCGGTCCTAGGTGGTTTTTCCCTTTATAAGGTTTCCACGTTAAATCTCTTGTGTTATGTGTTGATTGTGATATTTGTTTGTGATCGTACTTTGCATATGACATGTTAGATTTAATCGGTAATTAATATAGAGTTTAGATTGTCAATCAATAAATATACAGACAGTGGAAGTATTCTATGGTTATTGACTTGCAGAAGTAGTAGAATTATTTTGGATTATACATTTTGAACTAGGACACTAGATAACTAATTCACCCCCCTCTCAGTTATTCTAACAGTTGTGTCATTTGATCTTCTAGAATCAATTCATTCTTCAGTTATCTTCATCTTATTCTTTGGCTTCACCCAAGGTTAATGATGGAAACTAGAGCTTCGTCACACAATAAATCTGGAGAGGTATCCCATACAATACCTTCGAATACTCTCCAGGCCCCAACTCTTGAACAACTCTACAATTTTGGTCTTTACAAAGATGACGGTCTTGGAAATTTTCAATTGAAAACTGGTTACGTACCCCCTCCGTCAACTCATGGAGGTAATCAACAAACCCCACCTCAATCTAATCCAGGGAGCCCTAAAACTCCTAATAGTCTCATGAAGGGACATGTCATGGGTCTCAAGGACACCAATCTCAACACAGTATGGATCGAGAACCTACACCTTCTGAAATTATTCGATATAAAAATGATGATGACTTCAAAAGAATGATGAAACATTTCTTGAAGGAAGATAGAGAAGCATACTTTCTAGAGTTAGCTCATCAAGGAGCTAAACTTCCTCCAAACTTTAATGTGGAAGATATCATTACACATGAGGAAGAAACTCCTATCATGGCTATGATGAAACAGATGCATGTCATGCAAGTCAAACTTAACAAACTTGAGAAAGAAAAGGAACCTAAAGAGTTCTCCATGGAGGCTCTATGTCCTTTTCCATTTGATAAAGACTTGTACATGCCACCATTCCCTAAAAGAGTGGAGATGCCTAAATATGATAAGTATGATGGAAAATTTGACCCTCAAGATCATGTCAGAGAATTTTGTACTCAATCTATGGAGTTTATGCACGAACCAACCTACTTAATGCATCTTTTCCCTCGATCTCTGGGAGGAGAAGCCATTCATTGGTTCTCTAGAATGCCCCCTACTATCAAAAATTTTGAGGATTTAATCAAACTATTCTATCAACAATACTCCTACAATATTCAACATCTGGTCACCATGATCGACATCTGCAATCTGAAACAATATCTAGGAGAACCATTCCTGCCATTTCTCAAGAGGTGGAGGAAGAAATTTTCTCTATATGCTAGACCTATTCCAGAAACTAAGAAGTTGGAAATCTTCATCAACAATCTTGTTCCAAAAATTAAATACCCTTTAGAAATGCAAAATCATACATCTTTTGACAAGATGGTAGATAATGCGATCAAAATTGAGAAAGTACTTGTGAAAAAAGGAGACATCACACTTCAAAAAGACAAGTATGAATCTAGATCTAGTTCTAAGGACAAGAACAAAAATTGGAACAAGAATAAAGGCATCATCACAGATGGCGTTGTTGATAATATTTATGCCCCATCTAAGGCACCTGCTTTCAATCTCACTATTGATACCCAAGCCATCAAAGCTTCTAAAGCCAAAGCCATAAAGTCCAACAAAAAGTCATCTGATTACAAACCTTGGGCTACAAATCCTAATCGCAAATTCACTCCTCTTGGAGAATCCTTGGAATCAGCCATGAAAACTCTGTTGGCAAAAAAAATCATCTACTTGCCTGAGATGAAAGTCTTTGATCCATAACCTAAACCGAAATGGTGGAGAGAGAACAATTTCTATGAATTCCATCACAATAAAGGTTATAAGACTAATAACTGTATTCGCTTGAAGCACATTATACAAGACAAAATTGATAATGGTGACATCATGATTGACAATCATAAGAGCAATAACGATCATACCACATTCACAGAACCATTTCCTAAACATGGTAAAGAATATTCTTCTTCTCAACCTAATATGGGTGCTAAAGTCAATTATGCCTACTCAGGAAACAATGTTGTTATCAATATGGTTGAACCATGCCTATCTAAGTGTTGCAATGTCATCATAATTGTAAGAAGAGATAGAGATAATGAATCAGCTAATGCAATTACTCGATCACAAGCTCGGGAACACCTACAAGGACAAATACCAGATTCATCAAATATCCCTAAGGTGCCTTTCAATCTTTCATCTGCTTCTAAATAGAAGGCTACATCTAAATCTTCAAATCCTAAAGACACAAGGCTAACTTCATACAGTATTGTCCAACAACTTCAGCACACAAATGCTAAAATCTCCATGTTTGAGTTGCTTCGGATATCTCCAGCTCATAGAGCCATTCTAGACAAAGCTCTGCTTGGATCCAATGTTCCTAATGACCTTGATTTAGATAGATTACAAACTATGGTTGGTCATCTTATGTCTCCATAGTACATTTCCTTTTCAGAGGAAGATGATAACTCCTTGATTCATCTGCATAACCAGCCTTTTCATATTGAAGTCTTGATCCAAAACCGTCATGTCAAACATGTGTTGATAGATGGAGGCACTGGCCTAAACATTTGTTCTTTCAACTTGATTACACAATTGGGATTTTTAGGAATGGCCATTGATCCCAAGAAGAAGATAAATTTCAAAGCATATGATGAGAAAGAAAGATCTTTTAAGGGAACTATTGTCCTACCTATCAGAGCAAGTCCTATCATCAGAGATACTATATGTCAAGTTCTTGATCTACCTTTGGCTTACAATATCCTCCTAGGAAGACCCTGGATACATTACATGAAAGTCATTCCCTCTACATTCCATCATTGTTTGAAATTTCCTTATGAAGAAGTTGAGGTGATGATTCCAGCTAATTTGTATACAACTTGCAATACCTTGAAAGAGAGTGCAGATAAACTTGTTCCCAATAATAGAGAATCTTCCACTAAGCAGCTAGACATTGCTTCAACCTCTAAGATGGAAGACATTGCTAAAGAGGTTAAAATCAAAGAAAATGGTATGCAAGAATATACTATAGAGCCAGTCTTATCTTTGACATCTCTCCCTATCTCTCCTAAGTCTTATGGACAAACTCTAAAACAATCCAAGCTCAAATTTAAAGAACCTCTTGAAGCATATAAAGGAAATTTTGTTGCAGAATAAGTATCTAAACAAGAGTTTGAAGAGGATGAAGCTGTGCTCACATGGCTATACAAAGATGAACCTAAATCTCAAGTTGTCCAAAAATGTGATGCTAAAATACCGAATATCTCATCTAAGTCATATTGCCTAGGAGATAAATTGATTACAAAGATGGGATATAAAGGAAAAGGACCTCTAGGACTATAGGGTAAAGGTCTTCTATCGCCTCTTGATCATCGTGGCTGAGAAAACAAGAATACAATAGGTCTAGGATACATGAAGAAGCCGTTTTGTCTTAGCAAGAACTCCCTGCATGTTCTAGAACAAATTGAGCCTTTCGTAGAAAATCAACTAAATGGGGAAATAACTGAACAATCTAATAGTGATGATTCAAACACCATTGATGAACTCATTCCTTATGAGCATTTTCCTAAAGAAATAAAAGACCTCCTTGAAGCTGAAGATGATCCAATAAAAAGAATTAATGTAGTAGAAACACAAGAACCTACTATAGAGCAAGAGATAGTTGCAACACAAGAACCAGCTAATCTCGAAGGCAATCAAAAAGAGGAAGGTGGTAGTTATTCTAAGATAGATTCCCACGAGTATGAATTCAAATCAAAATCTGAGGGAAATCCTTATTGGGGTATTCATCCTGACTTTACTCATGTTCTCATATTTCCTAGAGGTCTAGATGAAGAAACAAAAGATGAATCAAATGACTATGAATGGGGAGTCATTCCAAAACCAGATGAACTTGTTACAAAAAATCATGTTGATGTTATTCACCAATATGCACCTCAACCTAATGTAATTCTAGAGTGAAATGATGAACTTATCGAATCTGATCCACCAATGGCTGAAGTAGATTTCCACAATGACATTGAGCCTATTCACAAATTGAATGTCTTAAGTTTTAATATCACCTTTGAACTTGAGCATCCGGTTAGGACCAATGGTGATAGATCCATATCCATAAACACTCTTTCCCAATATTTCACCACTTTGACTATCCAACACCCTGACCTTCTTGACATAACATTCACCAACTTGAACCAAGGTATTTATACCTTTCCCAATGACTATGCCTTTTCTTGCTACCTAAATGCAGTTGAGCCTATGAGGACTTCCATTAGTGAACCAAGCGTTAGCATGATGGAGTCAGACATCAATTATCTTAGTCAAAAAAATAAGAATAAGAATAAAAAGAAAAGGAGTTCTGAGGGTGAAAACCACTTCGTGGCAGTCTCAGAACCTACAAAAGTAAAAATAAAAGATGTATCCAAAGGTGAAAACCTCTCTGAGGCACCTAAGGATGAGATATTTGATGTCCTTCTGAGTCATTTATAGGATAGATCTCTAGTTCTAATTGAGCCCACTCAATCTATCAATTTGGGAATAGCAGAAGAGCCACAGTCGATCCATGTAGCACAATCTTTATCAGAGGAAGAAAAGGAAAAATTCACAACATTCCTAATAGAGAAGAAGATCAACTTTGCATGGAAATATTCAGATATGTCAGGGTGGGATCCTGATCTTATAATGCACCATTTATCTATAGCTCCGAACGTTAAACCTGTTAAGCAAAAATTGAGAAAGATGCATCCACATGTTGCACTCTTGGTAAAAGTTGAATTAGAGAAGCTCCTAAAAGCTGGATTTATTCGAGTTATTGATTATGCAGAATGGATCTCTAATATTTTACCTATTTCTAAACCAGACAAATCAATAAGAGTGTGCACTGATTTCAGAGATGTAAACAAAGAATGCCCTAAGGAATATTTTCCATTACCTAACATTAATATGATAGTAGACATGACTGCGGGCTTTGAGATGTATTCTTTAATGGATGGTTTTTCTGGATATAATAAAATAAAAATTGCTCCAGAGGATCAAGAGAAAACTACTTTTACATGTGCATGGGGTACCTTCTGTTGGAATGTCATGCCATTTGGGCTTAAGAATGTCAGTGCTACATATCAAAGAGCTATGACTTCTATTTTTCATGACATGACGCATAGGACTATGGAGGATTATGTTGATGATACTTTAGAAAAATCTATGATTAGAGCTAAACATCTAAATTACTTGAGCAAGATACTAGACAGAATGGAAAAATTTAGTCTCGAACTAAATCCTAAGAAGTGTGCTTTTGGTGTCACTTCTGGAAAGCTCTTAGGATACATAGTTTCAAAGAAGGGAATTGAAGTTGATCCAACTAAAGTAAAGGCTATCATGGAGATGCAGCCTCCCAATAACATCAGCCAAATGAGAACATTACAAGGGAGAATACAATCTATCAGGTGCTTCATATCTCAGCTAGCAGACATATCACAACCTTTTACAAAGATATTACATAAAGGTGTGACATTTGCATGGAGTGAGGAATGTGAAAAGAATTTTGATCATATCAAGAAGTATCTATCAAATCCTCCTATCTTGATGCCTCCTATTCAAGGGAAGCCATTGATCTTATATGTCTCCATAGAAGATACATCACTAGGGGCATTGCTTGCACAACATGATGAGAATAAAAAAGAAAGACCTATATACTATATCAGTAGAACATTGGTGGCATATGAAAAGAACTATTCTATGATTGAAAAGGCTTGTCTAGTTGTGATCTTTACATCATAGAAACTGAGACATTATATGTTGGCTCATACCATGCATTTAGTAGCTAAGATTGATCCACTAAAGTACCTATTAAGCAAAGCTACCCTCACTGGTAGATTAGCCAAATGGGTCATGCTCTTAACTGAATTTGACATTGAATATGTTGAAAGAAAAGCTATTAAAGGTCAAGTTATTGCTGATCAATTAGTAGATGCACCTTTGTTTGATGACACACCAATGCAAATGGAATTTCTAGATTCCTCTATCATGAATCTTTCTTCTAGAGAATGGTAGTTATTCTTTGATGGTTCCTATACACAGAATGGATCTGGAGTAGGCATATTGTTCATAACTCCTCAAGGATACTCAATCCCAAAAGCATTTAGACTCAAGTTTCCTTGCACAAACCATATTTCTAAATATGAAGCCCTTCTTAATGGCATGAAAATATCAATTGAGTGGAGAGTAACAGAATTACACATTCATGGAGACTCACAACTTGTAATCCATCAAGTCAATGATGTGTACCAAACTAAGGATGAAAATCTCATTCCATACAAGAGAATGGTGGATGATCTCAAGAAATATTTCATCTCTATCACATTTGAGAAAATACCTAGAATAGAGAATAAGGCTTCTGATGCAATGGCAACATTATCTACTTTATTATAGCAGCCTAAACATGAGCTACGCTATGAGTTCCTGGTGGAAGCACTATCTTATCCTGCATATGACTCCCCTGAAACCTACATGATTTGCACTATTGTAGGTCATGATTCATCCAGATATAAAAACCTATTCTCCTATCTCAAAGACCAAATCATCCTCGATACCTTTAACCATCATGAAAAGAGATACCTTATCTACCATGCCTCCTGGTATGTCATCATTGGTCATGATCTTTACAAATGAGTTCTAGATGGTACGCTCATTAGATGTTTAGAATAGGAAGAGTCTCAATGTGTGTTAGAGGAAGTCCATGAGGGTATATGTGGGTCACACTCGAATGGTTTAACACTAGCTCAAAAACTTATTAGGGTTGGGTACTATTGGCTGGAAATGGAGAAAGAGTCTATCAAATTTGCTAAGAACTGTCAAAAGTGCCAAGTGCATGGCAACTTAATTCATGCTCCAGGGAGAGATCTAATTCCCTTCACTACTCAATGGCCTTTTCATCAATGGGAATTTGATCTTATAGGATCCATACATCCTCATTCTTCTAATGGACATACACATATAATCATGGCTACAGATTATTTTACAAAATGGGTAGAAGCAGTCCCTTTGACACAAGCAACTGGTAAGCAAATATCTATGTTCATCTTGAACTACATCATATGCTAGTATGGTATTCCACATTCTATAGTCATAGATAATGATGGGAAATTTAAGAACAAAGACTTGGATGATCTATGTGCCAAATTTAAGATTACACAACATTGGTCATCTATCTACTATCTTCAAGGGAATGGACAAGCAAAGGCTTCCAACAAGAATCTATTAAAAATCTTCCATCGTACAGTTAATAAAATAGGAAGAGACTGGCATCTCATGATCAATCCAGCTCTCTGGGCCTACAGAACAAGTATCAAAATGCCTACTGGGGCTACACCTTTCACTTTAGTTTATGGGTATGAAGTGGTACTACCTATTGAGGTTGAAATCCCATCACTAAGAATCAGAATGCATGGTCTAGTAACTGATGATGACTACAGAGTGTCTAGGTTGCAAGAACTTGAACTACTAGATGAGTGCAGACAAGCAGCGTATGATCATCTCAAAGTATATCAAAAGATAATGTCTACAGGTTACAACAAGAAAGTCAGACACAGAGAATTTCAAGTTGGTGATCTAGTCTTGAGAGAGAATCCTAAAAATCAATCACATAGAGAGCGCAAGGGGAAGTTTGAACCTAACCAGTTGGGTCCCTTTGTTATCACTACTACTTTTGGCTCTAGTGCCTATCAACTCTCAACGACTGAAGGAGAACAGCTCTGAGAACCAATCAACATTCTCCATCTGAAGAAATTCTACGCCTAAGGCATTCAGTCTATGGTAAAATGTCTTGAAAAAATCTTAAAATTTGGAAAAAGTCCTTAAAAAATGAACATCTTGGTGAAAACCTAGCAATAGGCACCTTGATGATTCACAAAAAAAATAAAAAATATCAAAAGTACAAAAAAAATTGGGAAAAATGAAAAATACAAAAAAATGAGAAAAAGAAAAAGTGCCTTGGTGAAAACCTGGAAATAGGTGCCTTGGTAGCAAAAATAGAATCTCTGCCAAGATGGTGAAAACTCGGCAAACAAGTGCCACTTGTTTCAAAATGCTCCATCTATTAACACAATCTTGGTCTTTCCCAGCTTTTAGTCTTGCTTTAGTTCATACATATTTCCTGATTTGTTTCTGCATTCCTATTTTCAATAAGTCAGTCTATACACCAATCAGTTAAAGCATCTGTATCCTATCAATGTTCAAAGTTGGGGGCAATCAAAGTCATATCCTATGGCCTCCAATGTATCTTAGACGTATCATATCCAGTTAGAGTCCTTTGAAGCTTCATCTGAGTCAGTCTCATCTCCAAAAAGGATTTTGCATCTACAACAACACAATCAAACATCAAACACAAAATGAAAACAATCTATGCTTCACATGCTTTTATCTCCTTGTATGCTTACTGATTCACATTGAGATTTTTACATATTATGTTCCCTTGAGCTCTTTGATGATGTCCTTTATAGGATTTAGAGAGTGATGACTGGGGGCATAATCTTTTTTGTCTTCTTCTTGTATGTGAAAATCTAACAACTTTGGAAATTTTGGATTGAAATGGTGTCCATCTATAAGAGCCTCTATCTCGAATTGGATGGCCATGCATACCTCAACCATTGATACCCAGAAAATTCAAGGAAGTTTGATCTAACTATTGTCTTTTTTGAGTGAGTTATTTCTCCTATTGTGAAATGCAATCTTACCTAAGGATGTGAATGATAAAGGGTCACTATAGGTAATTCACATTGGATTTAGAATGATCTCTTGACTGTTTGATGTGTTTGTACACAAGGTGTATTCTAGTCATAACGACGTCTATGTTTTGATGCTTATACAAATTGCTATATCAAAATGGACATGATATTTAGGTCATCCTGGCATTTGTGCCTTGGTGCTTATATCTAATCCGACATTCCAAAAATAAAATCAATATTCATATGTCCATAGTTGCCTAACCAATGGGTGTTGTATTCATTCCTGCACATACAAATCGATATTCATATGTCTATGGTTTCATAACTAGTGGGCATTGTATTGATTTATCTGATTACCTAAAAATTTCAATGATGATAACAAATCGACACATGATCAGTGACTAGGTCCTAGGTCCTAGGTTTGCATTTCATTTTGCACTTTGCATGATTGCATGATCTCACAAATTATTGAATTAAACTTAAATGCTTAAACTATTCTTTAAAAATGCTAAAAAAATATCAGAAGAGCTGAATCTCACATGAAGGTTCCTCCAACAAAACAACAAGTAGAATCCTTTTTCGAGATCAAAATCAAAATCTAAGATCGTTTATATTATTCACTACTTGCATAATCAATCTTCAATCATCAAAGAAATCCAGAATTCAACTTAATTGATTATCTTGCATCAAACTATCAAAATTTCAACTTGGTTAACCATGGTCAACTCATGGTCAAACCTAGTCAAACTTGGTCTCTAGGACCTCTAAACAATGCAGAACATGCTCCCAGATGTGTATAACCACTTCTCAAATTAATTAACATGCTTCTAAACTATAAACGCTGACTTTTCTTGTCAAATTTCAATTTTAATCTCGAAAGGGGCATGTCATTGCACATCATTCAAAGTCTAACTCAATTATGTCAATCAATCTTTCCTCAATAATCAAGACAACAACCACATCTAGTTGTTGATTCATCTAAATTTCTCATCGCTTGGGGCAAATCTATCATCTCTTGGGGCATATCAGATTCATCTAGTATCCAAATCTATCTTGTAAACTGTATCAGCTTTTCGTAACTATCAATTCATTAGTGTTATTTTCTTGGTTCTTCGTAACTGATGGGTTCAAGATGTGATACCAATATGATTCATACTAGGACATTGAGGTCTGGAATCGGTCACTCACTTCTTCACAATCATAAGGTTCAGAATCAGGCATTCTGGCACTTTTTCGTAATCACCAGTTCATTGTTGATATAGCTAGCATCATCTCAATTTCTGGTCATTCTGGGTCTGGGTCGATATCTTTCAATCTTTAATCTTTCAAATCAGTTTCATGCGTATATCAAAACATAGACTATTCTTTGAACCACTACGCTTTGCACAGTGATTCAAAGGGGCAAAACGTAATACCCCAAAAATGGGCTATAGGTTCATTAACCTCCTACATCTTCAATTCGAATAAAATCGACATCGAAGTCCTAACCTAAGGCACATCTGCACATCAAGTCATCAAAATCCTAATTGATTTTATCCTAATTCTGCATCAGAGAATATTCCTTGAATATTCCTAATTTATCTAATTATTTTTAATTAAATATTATTTGGTGATAAATCTCATTTATCCTAAATTTGATTAATTAAATATGATGAATATTTAATTAATTAGATTAATACTGACACTTAATTATTTAATTAGATTTAATTCTATTTATTCCTAATTAATATTATTTTATTTGACAATAAATCAAATTTGCTAAAAATAATCAAATGAATTCTTATTTAATTGATTAAATTAAATTGTCAAAATTAATAATATAGTTTTGGAATAAAATTTGATTAAAATAATTGATTAACCCATAAATCAGTTATTTTAAATATTATTTGGTGATAAATCATATTTATCCTAAAGTTGATTAATTGAATATGATGAATATTTAATTAATTAATTAATTAATTTAATTCTGCCACTTAATTATTTTATTAGATTTAATTCTATTTATTCCTAATTATATTATTTAATTTTGACAATAAATCAAATCTCCTACGAATAATTGATTAAATATTTATGTAATTGATTAAATCCAAGTTGTCAATATTTAATAATATAGTTTTGAATAAAAGTTTGATTAAAATAATTGATTAACCCACAAATCAGTTATTTTTAAATTTAAAATCAGTTAAGTTGAAGATAAATCACTTTATTTATTTAATTAATTCATGATTATTTGTGCACATTCAAAGAGCAGTTAAACTTTAAATCGGAAAATCAATTCAAGTTGTTATCTTTTCAAAACTCAACATCTATTTTGAGTTCAAAGTTGATCTAAACTTTTGATTTGAGTTAAAAAGTTGTTCTTGCATGATTTTGCATGATTTTATGAGTTATCTATTTATAATTTCTTGTTAACTCAAAAATCAACCTGAGTTCATCAAGAGTGATTTATGACTTTCTCCATGCACCCTCAAGCCATGGATTTCTATAAAATCAAGGCTCAGCTCTTTACAAATCATCCATAGAATTTGCATACTTACTCTGGCGAATTGACTTTAGAGGAATCATCAGGCTTCTTGCGAATCAACATTTTGTGAGATCAATCTTGTTTTCAGTTCATTCTAGTTTCATATTTCATATCATTGTTAGCTTAATTTGCATATCATTTCAATCCATTTAAATTAATTTATTATTGGTTTTTCTCATCTTATTGCATCAAAAAAATAAAAATAAAAATAGATTAATTTGCATTCATATTTTATTGCTTTCATCATTTAAATCCTTTGTTTAGGTGTTGCATTGTCACTGATCTCGGTCTAATCTAAGAATACCGTACTCACACCTACTAGAAGGTGGTAAATCACCTGGTTAGCTATATTGTTCTTATGTGCATATTTTGATTTTTGCTAACCTCTAATGTTTTACTGAAGAGTTTTATCTACAGCTAGGTACAAAATTCACACACACACATACATCATTCCAAGACGTAGATGCCAATCCATGTAGATGTTGATTCACATGTGTAGACATGGGTTCATGGTTTAGGTTGCCAGTCAATTTTTTTTTTTTTATCTCAGACCAGAGAGGTGGAGACGCTAATTTACCCAATGCAGATGTTGATCAACATAAACATGGGTTCACAAGTGAAAATACTTATCTAGTTTTAAAGAAAAAATTGTAAATGTTTGATGTTTGACCAAGTTTGAATGATTTGAATTAGGCTTGTTCAATGACAAGAACATACACAATGACAAAAAGTTAAAAAATCACAATGTTTTAAAAAATTGTTTTGCATAGGCTTTAACATCATTTTAGACACATTCTACCTAAGGACAAGGCTACAATATATCACTTGTAAGCCCACATACACCTAATGAATTATAAACTTGATATGATTAACACATGTACTATGTTTCACCCTTTAGTAAAGAGGTAAGCCAACATAGAGATGAGTGACAAATTATACACTTCAACAGGCCTTCAAGGTGTGGGTGAATAGAGGATCCTCTTGCAAGGGCTTTGAACAGTCTCACAATAGGTAATAATAATCATGCCATTGTCTCTCTTAGGAATAATACATCTATGCTAAGGATTACTTTTCCCATCATGAAATGAATTTAGATTGTCAACCCAGGGACGTAGACTTGAAATAGGATAGCACAGTTTGTACACTAAGTTCCTCTAAGAGTCATAACACCTATGTTACAAGAAGATAAAATGCATGAAAGGAACCTATGTTATTGCTGCTGGAAAGTAAACACACTTGACTACTTAATGGAATTACTGTAGAAAGCTTGTGAACTTATTCTAAACCTATCTATCAACTCAAAACATTCACTATGTCTATCTCTGCAAGTGCTACAGGAACATTCACAAGAGTAATGTTGCAAGAGTAAAACAGTAACTTCTACTTGAAAGCACAGAAAATACAATAAGCAATTCTACTCTAACTTAATCTAATCCACCTTCCAAGTGGGCCCCCTTGGTTGGCTTCTGCTAACTACTAACATAGAAGATACTTTTAAATCACTCTTCCATTAAATTCTTCTTAACTGGTTACATAACAATTGAACAACTCATGAAGAACGGAAAAAAGAGCAACTTCTGCTATACTGAATACATCATTCTATATTTTCTCATTACCTAACTAAGTCGATCAAATCCCTTTATAAAGAGGATTGACGCTTATTGAAAACATAACATAAAAGTCTGATTAAACCTTGCCAAATAAGGAGGAGATAAAACAACCACGCCATATTACAATAAGTGTCGATAACAGAATAACAACACTAGGGGAATATAGCATAACTATTTCCTATATCTTCTAGAATGATAGCTCCTTAGAAGCGGCATATCCTTTGAAATCGTGCTGAATTCTTCCACCATGGTTGGTCTTCTAACACTCCTTTAATGTGGTTGCACCACTCTTTGTATTGCTCCTTGTTTACCTGAAAGGTTAGTAGCATTTGGTGTACATATATATATTCAAGTCAACATTTCAAATCCTACTCAAATGTTATAACATAGCTTAAAATAACTATATGAAGTACTGCATTATATTTATAATAGTCAGCAAAACATGTCATTCTAGCTACCCATAGACTTTGTGGCTTTAGTTGTACTTAGCATAAGTTCACATAGGTATAAGTCATAAATGTTTTAGAAATGTCTATCAAAGCATAAAGAGTGTTAACAAAGTATGAAGATTATAACAAAATTGAGAAAATAATTTGTCTCATCATCTGCCCCCTACTAAACATAATGCTTTTCCTCAAGCATTGCATTTCCTGGCTATAGACTCGAAGTCCTGACAGTTCTCTTTCCCTTCTTTCCACTCCTGAAAGTCTAGTAAAATCCTCTTGTTCTTTCTAGGTAATCTCCTTGGTTCTCCTCCTGTAAGTGATCCAACCTAGTAGTATTGATGTCATTTAGGGGCCATAGGAGTGTAGGCGGTTGGAAAGACAAAGGCATCCATAATTCCCTTCTACCCTGTCACCCCAACTACATATATCTAGTTGCTTTGTTTGTTGCTGCCTCAAAGTTGATTGGGTTGTGTGGCTCTATTTTCTTGAAGGCCTCTGGTAATCTATTCCATCAGTTCCTTACCACTGCAAGATCTCTCTAAAATGAAAAGTATGGTTGTCCCCAGTATTCTCTGTAGACTCTATCTCTTAATGCAAAGACTTTGTCCCTGATTTCTGGGTTTTGTTTTCCATAGGTCAAATTGAGCCAATCCCTCAAGAGGACATCAGGCTTATGTGATTCAGTCCTTAATAGTAAGGGTTTAGATTTTTCTAGATCCCTATAAATATTCAGCTGCCTGTCATAGTTTGCTTCATTATGCATCCATGACATCAGAGCCCTTAAGTAAATATCCCCTATATAGAGCAAAGGATTCCACTTTGTTTCATGTGGG
This sequence comes from Chamaecyparis obtusa, assembly GCA_027943335.1. Classification (NCBI taxonomy): domain Eukaryota; kingdom Viridiplantae; phylum Streptophyta; class Pinopsida; order Cupressales; family Cupressaceae; genus Chamaecyparis; species Chamaecyparis obtusa. The sequence continues at coordinate 543,882 of BSBK01003111.1, read as the reverse complement.
ATGACAAAGTTATGCAAATATAGCTCACATAATAAATTTTTCTACCATGGGGAAGAGTTTGATATATGTCATAAAAATCTTGGGCTGACTTGAATTCACAATCAATACCCTTCATTGTCATCATAAGTTGAAACAAAAGAAATTATTCTTTTAAACAAATAGCATATACCCTGGGTGGTGATCTACTGATGAACTACAACTGATTTAGAACCTGATTGAAGAATCTATGATTTAAGATCATCGAGCTGATTGATTAGATATGTAATATGATGAAATTAGTCTAATGTTGTCATTGATGTCAACTAGTTTGACAGCACTTATCTTGTAAGTTACTATACCGAAACATCTATAGTAAAAGAGTGAAAGAGATGAAGTACAAAAATATCTACATGAGGAAGATGGATATGACAGATGAGGATAAAGAATACATTGAGTAACTTGTTGATGAGTCTATGACCTTATGATCTTGACTTGATTATGTTTCATTCATCTATGATGAGGAAAAGAGTTGAAAGACACAAAATAGTGTTGTTAGTTGATGAAGCATTTCAGTGTACACCGATGAAGTGTAGTGTATACCGAGCACAGTATAAACTGAGCTTATGTTCACTGACGCAATTCTTTGTTAACCAAGCAGAACAGAGGAACTAAATGACTAGCTTAGCTAACAAGATTGATGAGCTAGAAAGTGTATGATTTTGAGGTAACAGATAATGTTTGTTACATAGATCGATGGCTAACAAAATTTAGGAAAGATCTAAAGGATGAGAATCAAACATGTTATTGACACATCAGCTGGGGTATGTTTAAGCGGAAAAATCAATGAAGATGATTAAGCGGCAAAATCTAATGGAATAAAAGAAAATGGTTTACTTGTCTATATAAGAGACTGGAGATTTCATAGTGAAGAGGTAATGTCGGAAGGAGGAGACTACAGAATTATCACGTGAACAAGTTTTCATGCATATCTGATCATACTGGTTAGTGAGAACTGAACTGTAGAGTTTTTACCGAGCAACAAGAAGCTATTACCGAGAGATAGTAAGTTACTGAACATTGATTGGAACATAATTGATTTAATGATCAGAGAATTGAATGAGCTTAACATTGATCTGTACATCTACAATTGAAGTTTTACTAAGGTAGATCACCTACTATTACATTTTAACCATTGTACACAGTCAAATCTCTTAACCAAGTGGACTAAGAAAGTATTTTATGTATCATTCATAGAATGAACATTGTTATCCTGTCAACCCCAGAGTGACTGCTGGTTGGACAATAATGGTTGGTCTAAAATCCTCTAACAAGGTCACACCTAACAGTGTGTTTGTAACCTTTAACAGGGTTGGGTCTTCATCGACCTCACTTCAAAAGAGTGAATATTTTGGGTTGCCGGTCCCAGATGGTTTTTCCCTTCACAGGGTTTCCATGTCAAATCTCGTGTGTTATGTGTTGATTGTGATGTTTGTTTGATGTCATATTTGCATGTTGCATATTTGATTTGATCAGTAACTACTATATTTTTTAGACTGGTAATCGATAAAAGCATAGACAGTATAGTATTTTAAGTTACCGAGTATCAGAAGTTTTAAGTATTTTTTTTTGGATTATACATTTTGTATTGGGACATTGGATAATTGATTCACGCCCCTCTTAGTTATTCTAACATCTACAAGCTATGACCTGATCGGCTAGTTTTAGGGCTTTGTCCATTTGTTGTTTTTGTTTCTTTAGCAGCTCCTTAAGAGCTTTAATTTCATCATCCTTATCAAATATCTCTTTCTACATATGATCTCTTTCCTGTCTCCACCAAGTCTTCTGAAAAATAAAATGATTGTATAGATTAAAGAGTACAGACTGAATTGTTGGTGAGGGAAATTCTTGCATCTGAACTTTCTTTTTCTTTTCTTTGGCAACTTGCTGAAAATACTCAGTGAACCACATTGATCGGTAGGGCATAATGGAGACATTGGAATATATAGGGTGCTACGGAGGAGTAGGTTGTGTGTGTGTGAATTTTGTACCTGATCTGTAGACACAACACTTTAGTAAAATATTAGAGGTTAGCAAAAATGAAATCGTTCAATGAATTGAAAGCTAAACTAACCAGGCAATTTACTACCTTCTAATAGGTGTGAGTATGATGTTCTCAGATTGTTATCAAGATCAGTGACCTTGACGACACCTAAATGAAGGATTTGAATGCAAAACTGATATAAAATATGAATGCAATTAATCTTTTTTTTTTGGATTTTAGATGCAATAATAATGAAAAACTTATATGAATCTATGCTAATATGGAAATTGATATGCTAAAATAATCGAACAATAATATGAAAACAAAAGTGATCTCACAAAACGTGGTTGATTCGCAAAGAAGCTCTGATTCTCCAAATAGCAATTCACAGCATAAGTTTGCAAATTATGAGATTCTATGGATTTGAGAGATGAATTATGAAGAGCTAAAGCCTTGATTTATAGAAATCCAGGGCTTTGAGGATGCATGAAAGAAAGCCATAAATCACTCAAATAAACTCAACTTGATTTTTGAGTTATCTAAAAATAAAGATAATTTAATTCACAAAAACATGCAAAAATAGCTTTTTAACTCAAATTAGAAGTTTAGATCAACTTTAAAACTCAAAAATGATGTTGAGTTCCAAAAAGTCAATAACTTGCATTGATTTTTTGATTTGGAGTTTAACTATTTTTTGATTGTGCACATGGATAATTATGAATTAATAAAAAAATAAAGTGATTTATTCTCAACTTAACTGATTTTGAAAAATAAAACAATTGACTTATGGGTTAATCAATTATTTTTCAAACTTTTATTCAAAATTACAATATTAAAAATTGACAAAATGATTTAATTAATTAAATAAAATATTTAATCAATTATTTGTAAGATTTTGGATTTATTGTCAAAATTAAATATCATAATTAGGAATAATGGAATTAAATTTAATTAAATAATTAAGTGACAATATTAAATCTAATTAATTAAATATTTAGAATATTCAATTAATCAAACTTTAAGATAAATATGATATATCACTAAATAATTATAAAATTAAAGATAATTAAGATAATTAGGAATATTCCCCGATGCAGAATTTATGATAATCAATTAGGATTCGATGATGTTCAGATGTGCCTTTGGTTAGGACTTTGATGTCGATTTCGTTCGATGTGTCAATATAGAGGTTAATGAACTTATAGCCCATTTTTGAGGTATTACATTTTGCCCCTCTTTGAATTACTGTGTGAAGCGCAGTGGTTCAAAGATAGTCTATGTTTGATAAAGATATGAAACTGATTCAAAATTGATAATTGATATGAGACAGAAGCTGATTGAAATATTTGATATAAAGATGATAGGTCCTGAATGACCAAAGATAATGTTAACTATAACAGCAAATGAATCGATGAAACAAAAGCGTCAAAATGCCTGATTCTAAACCTTATGATTGTGAAGAAGTGAGTGACCAATTCCAGACTCAATTGTCCTTAGAAGAATCACATAGATATCACATCTAAACCCTTCAGTTACCGAAGAATCAAGGAAATAACACAATTGAACCGATAGTTGCAAAAACTGATACAATTTACAAGATTAGGAGAATACCAGATTGATATGGATCTTGATGAATCTGATATGCCCCAAGCGATGATAAATTTGATTTGCCCCAAGCGATGAGGACTTTTTGATGAATCAGCAACTAGACATGGTTGTTGTCTTGATTACTGAGGAAAGATATGATATCAATAAAGATATGATTACAGACTTTGAATGATGTGCAATACCTTGCCCCCTTCGGGATTAAAATTGAAATCTGACAAGAAAAGTCAGTGTTGATAGTTCAGAAGCATGTTAATTGATTTGAGAAGTGGTTAAACACATCCGGGAATGCAGTTTGCATCGTTGGAGGGTCCAAAAGACCAAGTTTGACTAGGTTTGACCATGAGTTGACCATGGTTGACCAAGTTGAAATTTTGATAGTTTGATGTAAGATAATCAGTTAAGTTGAATACCGGATTTCTATGATGATTGAAGGTTGAATATGCAAGCAGTTAATAATATGAATGATCTCATATTTTGATTTTGATCCCGAAAAAAGATTCTACTTGCTATTTCATTGGAGGAACCTTCGTGGGAGATTCAGCTCTTTGTTTGATGTGAAGAATTGATATGAAGAATTTTTTAAGCTTTGAAGTGTTTCCAAACATTTGTGAGATCATGCAAAGATGAAAAATGAAATGCAACCTAAGACCTAGAACCTACTCACTGATCATATGTCGATTTGTTATCATCATTGAACTTTTAGGTAACTGGATAAATTAATACAATGCCCACTAGCTATGAACCATAGACATATGAATATCGATTTATATGCGCAAGAATCAATACAACACCCACTAGCTAGGCAACCATGGACATATGAATATTGAATTTTTTTTTGGAATGTCGAATTAGATATAAGCACCAAGGCACAAGTGCCAGGATGACCTGAATATCATGTCCATTTTGATATAGCAATTTGTATAAGCATCAAAACATAAACGTTGCGATGACCAGAATACGCCTTACGGTACAAACACATCAAGTAGTCAAGAGATCATTCTAAATCCAATGTGAATTACCCGTTGTGACCCTTTATCATTCACCTCCTTAGGTAAGATCGTGTTTCACAATAAGAGAAAGAACTCACTCAAAAAGATAATAGTTAGATCAAAATTCCTTGAATTTTTTGGGTATCAATGGTTGAGGTACGCATGGCCATCCAATTCGAGATAGAGGCTCTTACAATCAGACACCATTTCAATCCAGAATTTCCAAAGTTGTTAGATTTTCACATACAAGCAAAAAATAAAGAAAAGATTATGCCCCCAGTCATCACTCTCTAAATCCTATAAAGGACATCATCGAAGAGCTCAAAGGGACACAATATGCAAAAATCTCAATGCGAATCAGTAAGCATACAAGGAGATAAAAAGCACGAAAAAGCACAGATTGTTTTCAGTTGAGTTTTGATGTTTGATTGCATTGTTGTAGATGCAAAATCCTTTCTAGAGACAAGACTGACTGGCTGACTCACATGAAGCTTCAAAGGACTTTGACTAGATATGATACGTCTAAGATATACTAGAGACCATAGGATTTGACATTGATTGCCCCCAAGTGTTAAGCATTGATAGGATACAGATGCTTGAGTTGAGTGGTGTACAGGCCAACTTATTGAAAATAGGAATGCGAAAACAAACCAGGAGATATGTACAAACTAAAGCAAGACTGAAAGCTGGGAAAGACCAAGATTGCACTGATAGATGGAGCATTTTGAAACAAGTGGCACCTGTTTGCCAGGTTTTCACCATCTTGGTAGATATTCTATTTTTGCTACCAAGGTGCCTGTTTCCAGGTTTTCACCAAGGTATTTTTTTTATTTTTTTTTTGTATTTTTCATTTTTTTAATTTTTTTGATATTTTTGATGTTTTTGTGAATCATCAAGGTGCCTATTGCTAGGTTTTCACTAAGATGTTCATTTTTTTAGGACTTTTTCAGATTTTTATGATTTTTTTAGGACATTTTACCATAGACTAAATGTTTTAGACATAGAATTTCTTCAGATGGAGAACGTTGATTGGTTCTCGGAGCTATTCTCCTTTAGTCATTGAGAGTTGATAGGCACTAAAGCCAAAAGTAGTGGTGATTACAAAGAAACCCAACCAATCAGGTTCAAACTTCCCCTTGTGTTCTCGATGTGATTGATTTTTAAGATTCTCTCTCAAGACTAGATCACCAACCTGAAATTCTCTGTGTCTAACTTTCTTGCTATAACCTCTAGACATTCTCTTCTAATATACTCTGAGATGATCATACGCTACTTGTCTATGCTCATCTAGTAGTTCAAGTTCTTGCAACCTAGACACTCTATAGTCATCATCAGTTACTAGACTATGCATTTTGATTCTTAGTGATGGGATTTCAACCTCAATAGGCAGTACCGCTTCAGACCCATAAACTAAAGTGAAAGGTGTAGCCCTAGTAGGTGTTCTGATACTTGTTCTGATACTTGGTATACTCGATAACATCTTTTTTCATTGCAAACTCCCAAGCAAGATCATATCATGCAGTCCCAATGTCTAGCAAGGTGGAGAACAAGAGGGATTGGCAAGCTGGTGGAAGAGATGGAAGATAAGAGAATGAAGGAGAATCAAGGGAAGAAATCCTCAAGGGAAAACTCCTCAAGAATACTCAAGCTAAAGAAAAATTTTCATGTAAAGCACATTTGGACAAGCAATGAAAGGCTAGCATAGGATAAGTCACAAAAGTGTAATGCCAAAGAAGGAAAGGATGTAGTCCAAAGGAGTAGACATGTCAAGAGGCTTCATAGCACCGTGTTTTACTCTTTCTTTCTTTTTTGATTAGATCAAGACCAAAAGGGAAATGATAGCGAAAGACTAGAATGAATGGAGGAAAATAAATATGAAGGCTAAATAGGAAGGGAATAAAAATAAGATCATCATAAGATAGCTCACAAAATAGCTAAATATTCGTGTATAGATCAACATTGTCAAGATCAAAAAGAGAAGATGAAATGGATGAAATATGTAGAAGAACTACGCATGATGCCTGATTGCCAGGTTTTCATCATGGTACTTATCCAAGGTGCCACAAGGGAGTGGTTTTCACCATAGGATGAATTTATTTCTCTTTACTTTTGCTACCAAGGCACCTATTTCCAAATTTCCACCATGGCACATTTTTAATTTTTTAATTTTTTATTTTTTTTTGGAAGAAGGCAAGCTTTTTAGATAATGTTCCTTGAAAGGATAAACCATGATATGCCAAGGATTCAAAATGATACACTCAAAGATGTTGATAGGGAAAGGGAGATGGAAGAGAAAAATGGAGGATAAGGTTTTATGTAAAGTGAGTAAGGTTGGAAGATAGGAGGAATAGGCAAATGGGGAAAAAGGATAGAAGGTAGAAGGATAATGAATGGAAGGATTGTGAAAGGGTAAATGGAAAGGAAGGAAAGATCAACATCAACACACACCTTGAAGGGTGGCGAGAGGGTGGAGGAAATGTGAATGAAGGAATACGTGAAGGAATATGGTGAATGGATAGCAGAGGTTGTGGTTTAGGCACATGGAATGGAAGAATGTTTTTGGAAGAAGATGAAGTGGAAGTCTTTGGAAGCTTGAATGTCAACTTCACTTTTTTCTTAACACCAGACTCTTTCAAGAGAGACTTTGGAATCCATATAATCGTAGGCTTTTCATTTTTTTTTGATGATCTAGAGAGAATATCTTTAATGATGGATTTTGGAACCCATACTTGTCTTATAATTTTTTTCTTAGATATCTCTTTTGACTTTATGACTCTGTGTCGATTAGAGGAGACATGGTGATCTTTTTTTATGGGTTCTTGTATTGCCTCTTTTTCTTGTATTGAACATTCAAGTTACTTCCAAAAGACTTGGGACTTGTGGAAGAAGAAGGAGGATATGACTGGTTTAGATGGGTGGGTGGATGAAAAGGATTCAAGGGTATGCATCTATGTTGATCTTGAGGAAAGATGGGAGATGGAGGGATGTAAGGACCCAAGATGGATGGCAAATTAGGAGAGTTAGGAGGGGAAAGTGAAGGGACATAAGGACCCAAGATGGAAGGCAGATGTGAAGCCCTTTGTAGTGGTGGAAGAGGTCCAAGGATGGATGTGGAAGATATAAAAGGATAATCAATAAGTTCATCAGCATCTATATGACAACCAAGGATATCAGCATCTTTAGAGTGAGCATTAGAATTTTCAATAGAATCATGGACATCTTGAATATGAGCACCTTCTTTGATAGAATTGTTCAAAGCTTGCAAAGACTTAGGAAGAGTAGAAAGTGGAAATGAACATAGAGTGGTAGAAAAAGAAGATGGAAGACATTGATCTTGACAAGGATCTTTGGATAGCACATGCACATAATTTTTCTTTTGATTTTCAATAGGCTTAACATTGGAAGTAACAACACCATTTTTAACAACCTTAATGGAAGTATCATCTTTGGAAAGTGCAAGTGTAGTAAGGTTATTTTGATTGTCAATAAGCTCAACGGTGTAAGTAGTAACTTGATCTTGCTTAGGAGAAGACTTAAGACATGGTGGAATGCATGAAAAAGGGTGTGTAGGATCAAAAGAAACTTGAGGTGGATAAGAGACATCGTGAAAAGGAGTGGATGACATGGAGGGTTCTTGATATTGATCTTTCTTTATGTTCTTTTCTTTATCATTTCTAGAGTCCTCTTGACATGGAGCCACTTCTAAGGATAAGGAAGCATGTTGGGATTGTATGGAAGACTTTGGAAGAGATGGTGGAGGACTAGCTAAAGTAAGAATTATAGCATATGAAGGTTTAGGCTCTTTAGGTTTAGCATTATTGAAAGTATTTGCAGCCAAGTGAAGGTTAGCTTGAGTTTCTTTGAGAGGTAGCCCTTGAGGATAACTATAGGGAATCATATGAAAAGTATCAGGACTTTCATTAGATGAAGGATTTGTGAAAGATTTGGAAGACTCGGAAGCTTTAGGAAGTGTGTGGTTATTGGAGGAAGTAGGGGATGGAAGGGAACCATCACAAGACAAAGGTTCATCATTAACATGATCTTTCTTGAGAGTGTAATCTTTATTTTCAGCATGAAAGTTCTTAGAGGAGAGATCATTGTAGTATTGATGCTTCAAGCTAGCACGATGCATTTTATAGTCCTCAGCAGTAGTAGATGGATCATAATCAAAGTATTGTTCACAAAAATCATCAAAGTCTTTTTCAAAATCAGAATCATATGGATCACCATCACGATTTATCCAATGTGACATCCCATTTCTAGTAAGCATGAACACACGACGAGGAGGACTCTTAGGAATAGAGGTGTCATAGGTATCATTATATTGTCCATCACCATAGTCTCCAAAGATGGATGTGTTACTCTCCGTGGAAGAGGTATCATAAGGATTATCACATTACTCAAATTCTATCCGGGGGTATGGTGACATGTACAAGTCTTTATCAAATGGAAAAGGACATAGAGCTTCCATGGAGAACTCTTTAGGTTCCTTTTTCTTTCTCAAGTTTGTTAAGTTTGACTTGCATAGCTTGCATCTACTTCATCATAGTCATGATTAGAATTTCTTCCTCATGTGTACTGATTCTTTGAGACATGTGTACTGATTCTCAATAGCTACTGCTCTATTCCTGACACAGTGATTTGTTCGACAGATTCTGGAACTAGGCTGAAAAAGCTAAGTATTTGGCAATTATGAACATTTTCTGACTTTTCAAAATTTTCCCAAATGACACTCTGCAGACTCGTATGATAGTTGCTAGCAGGATTTGACTTTTTTGAATTTGACTGGTAGAAAGACTTGTATGACACTGGGTTCATTACCATACGACAGATGGGCAGTAATGAAACAACACTTGATAGAAACTCGTATGACTTTTTGACCTCCTGAGATGACTTTTGACTCTAGAAAAAAAATTTACTTCAGATTTTGCAAATTTTGAGTTTTCAAATTCGGATTGTTTGCAAATTTTAATGTCCAGATTTGAGGATTGTAACAGATTTGTCTATTTTCAATAACCAAATAGATAAACAAGCACACAAAACAATAAGCAAGTGATTTCAAGCATGTCTAAAAACAATGAACAAGGGCAAAAGCAACCTTGCGCATGAACAATCAAGTGACTTATTTGTTCTAATCCTCAGAAGCGCTAATTGTGTATGTTCCAAAAATGTTTTGCAATAATGCACATATACCCTAGAAAATAAAAATTTGGCCTCGCTAGGGTTTTTAGTAATGGTTTGACTCTGCAACTTTTATGATCCAAAGGGGTGAACTCCAATCCCAGCACATCAGGGTTTTGACATAGTCCGAGAACTTAATTTTCAGGAGTTGCTAGGGAGATCTGACAACCCAACAATGAACCACACCTGTGGAGATTTCTTCCACAAGGACATTTATATAGTGGCTATCACTACCACGGAAAAAATGGTTATTACCGCTTGAGGTTCCGTCAATGCAGTTTTCCCTGTGAAGGGAGTGTCTGCTATGGTTAACCCTCTCTAAAGGTGACTCACAATAGTATACCACAAGGGGACTTGGATCCATATCCAAGGGTTTGACACCTTTTCACTTTTAACCCAGACAAAGTAGGCAAATAAATCCGACACACTAAGATGAAGATTATTCACCAAGGTCTATGATATCTGTATACACCTAAAAATGGTCACCTAGACTATTAGCCCCTTTTGCTAAATCATAAATTGCTTGTTCTTGATCAAATCCTAGTTCTATCATTTATTCGATTATTTTCTATGGGCTAACCATCTTATCCTAATTTTTTATTTATTTAAAAGGAATTCCCTCCCCTTTTAATAAATAAAAAGCCTCCACTTTTCCTCTTATCCTAAGTTGCACAAATAAAGCATTATTCTTATTTTATAAAAAGGGAAAAAGCACTTTTTGTCTCATATGGACACAAAAGTCAACTCTTATTTTCTCATTGGAGGATATTTGTGCACATGGATTGCTCCTCTTTTAAGCTCCACTGTTTATTAAATCTTTTGCCTCTTAATCTCCATGGTCCATTCCTCCTCATTTCCTATAAAAGAAGAGCTCTCTTCTTCATTCTAGGCCCCCAACGTTTTATGCTAATATTATGCTGCAGGTTTTCTAGGTACACTTTGGAGCTTTTGAAGATTTGGAGCATTCTTAGCATCTACATCTCATTCTTGCATTCTACATCTCATTCTTGCATTCTTAGCTTAGCTTCATATTTATGCTTTCTTAGATTAGCTTCATTTCTATGCTCTAGATTAGCTCACATAGATTAATTAGCTTGGGTTGTAACACTTGCATATTTTCTTTCATAGCTTAGCTAGAATTTCCATTTCTAGCATAGCATTGCATTGCATTTTCATTCTTGATTCTTGAGGATATTGGCATTCTTTCCCTTGTCTTCATTGAATCTCCCATTGCATGGTTTACTAGCAAGGTTATAGGCTAAATAGCTCTAGCTGAGAGCATTCTTAAAAGCCCTTGCACTCCATGCCTAGGGAGCTATGGATCGATTTGTGAGGGCTCATTCTTGAGTTTCCTTGCATGTAATGATCCATAGAACTGTGACACATTTATAGCACACATTTTTTGGCGCCCACCGTGGGCACCTAAAAATGGTCATCTAGACTATTAGTCCCTTTTGCTAAAATCATCAATTGCTTGTTCTTGATCAAATCCTAGTCCTATCATTTATTCGATTATTTTCTATGGGCTAACCATTTTATCCTAAGTCTTTATTTATTTAAAAGGAATATTTCCTCCCCTTTTAATAAATAAAAATCCCCCACTTTTCCTCTTATCCTAAGTTGCATAAATAAAGCATTATTCTTATTTTATAAAAAGGGAAAAAGCACTTTTTGTCTCATATGGACACAAAAGTCAACTCTTATTTTCCTATTGGAAGATACTTGTGCACATGGATTGCTCCTCTTTTAAGCTCCGCCGTTGATTAAATCTTTTGCCTCTTAATCTCCATGGTCCATTCCTCCTCATTTTCTTTAAAATGAGAGCTCTCTTCTTCACTCTAAATCCCCAACCTTTTATGCTAACTTTATGTTGCAGGTTTTCTAGGTCACTTTGGAGCTTTTGGAGATTTGGAGCATTCTTAGCATCTACATCTCATTCTTTCATTCTACATCTCATTCTTGCATTCTTAGCTTAGCTTCATATTTATGCTTTCTTAGATTAGCTTCATTTCTATGCTCTAGATTAGCTCACATAGATTAATTAGCTTGGGTTGTAACACTTGCATATTTTCTTTCATAGCTTAGCTAGAATTTCCATTTCTAGCATAGCATTGCATTGCATTTTCATTCTTGATTCTTGAGGATATTGGCATTCTTGCCCTTGTCTTCATTGAATCTCCCATTGCATGGTTTACTAGCAAGGTTATAGGCTAAATAGCTCTAGCTGAGAGCATTCTTAAAAGCCCTTGCACTCCATGCCTAGGGAGCTATGGATCGATTTGTGAGGGCTCATTCTTGAGTTTCCTTGCATGTAATGATCCATAGAACTGTGACACATTTATAGCACACATTTTTTGGCGCCCACCGTGGGCACCTAAAAATGGTCATCTAGACTATTAGTCCCTTTTGCTAAAATCATCAATTGCTTGTTCTTGATCAAATCCTAGTCCTATCATTTATTCGATTATTTTCTATGGGCTAACCATTTTATCCTAAGTCTTTATTTATTTAAAAGGAATATTTCCTCCCCTTTTAATAAATAAAAATCCCCCACTTTTCCTCTTATCCTAAGTTGCACAAATAAAGCATTATTCTTATTTTATAAAAAGGGAAAAAGCACTTTTTGTCTCATATGGACACAAAAGTCAACTCTTATTTTCCTATTGGAAGATACTTGTGCACATGGATTGCTCCTCTTTTAAGCTCCGCCGTTGATTAAATCTTTTGCCTCTTAATCTCCATGGTCCATTCCTCCTCATTTTCTTTAAAATGAGAGCTCTCTTCTTCACTCTAAATCCCCAACCTTTTATGCTAACTTTATGTTGCAGGTTTTCTAGGTCACTTTGGAGCTTTTGGAGATTTGGAGCATTCTTAGCATCTACATCTCATTCTTTCATTCTACATCTCATTCTTGCATTCTTAGCTTAGCTTCATATTTATGCTTTCTTAGATTAGCTTCATTTCTATGCTCTAGATTAGCTCACATAGATTAATTAGCTTGGGTTGTAATACTTGCATATTTCATTTCATAGCTTAGCTTTCATTTCCATTTCTAGCATAGAATTGCATTGCATTTTCATTCTTGATTCTTGAGGATATTGGCATTCTTGCCCTTGTCTTCATTAAATCTCCCATTGCATGGTTTACTAGCAAGGTTATAGGCTAAATAGCTCTAGCTGAGAGCATTCTTAAAAACCCTTGCACTCCATGCCTAGGGAGCTATGGATCGATTTGTGAGGGCTCATTCTTGAGTTTCCTTGCATGTAATGATCCATAGAAGTGTGACACATTTATAGCACACATTTTGGCACCCACCGTGGGGCAGAGTAGATAGACTTTGTCTTTTAAATTCTGCATTTTCGTCAATTTCTGTCAATTTTTTGGCAAGTTTTTAGCTTAATTTTTAGTCTCTATTTTTTTGTCTCAGACTGTCACGTGATACTTTCCAGAAGTATCGCGCGATATACCTTTGTATGCGTGTGTGATACTTCGCCTGTCAGAAGTATCGCCTGGCTATAGTAGAGTATATCGTCTGGTCTCGGGCGAAGTATCGCCTGGTGTCGGGTGAAATATCACGCAGACTAATAAGTATCACCCCAGTATAGTGCGAAGTATCACATGATACTAGTGTATGTACTTGACAGCGAGCTATTTTTGAGCTATTTTATCTATCTTGCAAGTTTCAGGTTCTTAGCTAACTTTTTGAAATTTTTTGAAAATTTCAGCGTTTTCAAATCCATGCCACTCTGGATCAGTTATTTTTTGCGGATTATCTGATTTTTCATGTACTAATCATTGTTAGATTTTGGATTTTGATTCTCCTAACTCTTTTTGGTCTAACAAGTTGTGGTTGTAGGTGCTTCTTGCTTGAAATTTGCTAAAATCGCATGTCAAAGAGGGCTACTAATGGTTTTTACAGGGCTGCCCTAAGCATAAAAACTAAATCAAGTGCTTGTTTAATTGCTTTCTTTATTAAGTGTGGCATATACTAGTTGTTTCCTTTCATAGGCACTTAATACCTTGTTGTAGAAATTTTGAGGTGGTAGGAGAGTATGCTCTTCACCCTTGTGGTGAAACAGAAATCTTGACCCATCTTGAGATTTTGAAAGCAAGGGGGTAATTGAATCTTTGCTTGGTGTGTTTGGGAGAGATTCTTGAGATAGGGGAGTATGCTCTTCACCCTTGTGGTGAACCAAAAACTTTGAACCTCAAGAATTAATCCACTCTTTGTTTAGCTTAGGATCCTTTAGCGGGCCTACTCTTGAGCAATCAAGAGGAACGACCCAAGTGGGGACAACCTTGTCATCATTTTCCTTGGTGGTGAGTGATTCCAACTCACTATAATCTCAAGGCTATCAAGGACACAAAACCTTGGTAGACATAGTACTTATCTTCGCTTGATGTGAGTAACTTGTGGGATTGTGACCATGAGGAAAGCATTAAGCAAGAATGCTTAAGGTACTCTTGAGGCCGTGAGGTCCTAGTCCTTTATGAGGAGCAAGAGGGGTGCTATGAATGGAAACCCTTACTATGAACCATTAGATAGAGGCCACCCTATTTTAGCCGCTTAGCTTCTTGGTGCAAGGATTGATCCAAGTGGACTTACCCGGATCACCCCAAGACACTCACCATATGTATTCCTTTGGTTGTGTTTTTGACACTTCCATGACAACACCAATATCCCTTGTGGGCAACCACTTGGTGTGAGGCAAGGGAGCATCAAGTTGTGGGCCACGTTGCTAAGTAATGAGTCTTGTCCTTCTAGGTAGTAATTGCTTGAATTGTCTTCGATTGTGCTATACCAGTGTAAACGTCCTCAACATTCAAACAAATGGTAGCATTCATAAGGTTTTTTATTTTGATATCACAAGTGCTTGTCTTGGCAAGGTTGCTTTTGCCCTTGTTTCAAGTGTTCTATGACATGTTTGATCACCTACTGTTTGCAAACCTGTCTTTTATCTACTATTACTGCTTGTCAAACTGAGAAATTGCACTATCCAACCTTTGAACTTGATCAAAATGCTTTAAAACTAAGTTTTTCACATTCACTGGTCAAGAGTCATATGATATTGAAGTATCCTTGCATACCCTCAACCAAGAATCCTAAGTCATTTCTACTGTCCTGTCATTGCTACAATTCGGAGTTGCTAAACTTGCACTTTAACCTGTCGTAGAGTGTCTTTTTTTGTTCTTACCTGAAACTAGTTTGTTACCTACATGCTTAGATTTGTTCTAGACTGAAACAAATGAGCGAAAAATATTGGGTTTGAGTTTAACAAATGCTACTCTTGATCACTTGTCGCATCACGGTTACCTCTCTAGCTACTTGCTTATTGAGCTTCTTGCTCATTGCTCGGCTTTAGTCAATTGATTGCTGTAAGTGCTTGAGCACTTTTGACGAGCCATCTCTCTATTGTTCTACTTTGACAAGTGATCTTTATTAGCTTTTCTTATCTCAAATCTAAGAAACTTTGTCTCATTCTATTAGTCAACCAACATCTCTTTTCATGCCGGTTACAACTCGGTCTCAATTTGAGTAGGAGAGTCATCCTCCGTTCAATTATACACAGTTACCTTCTCCAACTAGATGTTCAAAAGCACCCATTAGCAACAACAGTTCTAGTTCTAACCAATCTAAGAATTATAAGGCTACAACGTGGTATAAAGGAGGTTTCCTCTTTTCCGCATTCAAGACCCCCAAAAACACAGACACTGTCTCACTCACTTTGACTGAACAAGAAAAGTTTCAACTCTTGCAAGAACACTTTGAGCGTAAGGATAATCAAGCGCACTTAGACAAATAACACAATCAAAAAAGGATGGATGCTACTAGGTGCATGGCTTATAGAGGGACATTTCATGAGCAACCTGAGACTAGTAATCATGAGCATAGACCTCTTTTTAACAATGGCAACAATGACAACAACATGCCACCAAGATCTCCTCCAAGGCCAACTTTTGCTATGCCTTCTTCACCACCTAGACCTCCTCCCTCTCAACATGAGGTAGAGGCTAATGATGAGATTTCTAGTGAGGATCTTATGAGATGCCAACAATATGTGGATTTCCAATGAATGATGCATAAGCTTTTAGAGCGTAATGGCGATCAATATTTTCAATTTATAACTTCTAGAGGATACAAGCTTCCTCCCAACTATGATGTCAGACAAATTGTCCAACAAAGAGTACCAACTGAATTTGAAGTCCTTCAAGAAGAATTACATCAGACAAATCAACGCCTTACCCAAATGGCATTAGAAAGAGAGCCTCCAAAGGTCTCTTTTGTAGAATCAATTTGTGCTCTTCCTTTTGATAAAGATCTATACATGGTCTCATTTCCTAAGGATATTGAGGTTCCTAAATATGACAAGTATGATGGAAATGGTGACCCTCATGACCATGTGCATCATTTTTATGCTCTTAGTATGGACTTTCTTCATGAAGACACATATCTTCTACGCTTATTCCCTCGAAGCTTAAGAGGCCAAGCTTTGAAATGGTTTGTGAAATTGACACCACCGCTTAAGACTTTTGATGAGTTAACTCAGTGATTTACCCAGCAGTACTCTTACAACATCCAACAACCTGTCACTGTGATAGATCTCGGTAATCTAAGACAACATCAAGGTGAGCCATTTGCAACTTACTTACAACATTGGAGGTCATTGTATTCTTGATATCCTTGTCAGGTACCCGAAAGAGAAAAGATTGACATTTTCATCAACACACTTGTGCCTGAGCTATTTTATGATCTAAGGAAGAAATTGTTCTCCTCCTTCCATGACATGGTTGAAAGTGCATATCGGATTGAGGATGTAGCTATAAGAAAAGTGGATATTGTTATTAATAAAGATGCTAAAGCCAATGGTAAAGACAAGAACAAACCTTGGAATAAGAACAAGTATGTTGTTAATGATGGGGTTGTCGATGCTCCTAAAGTTAAAGAGCCTGCTTTCAATCTCTCCAATGCTATCTACGCAGCAAAACAACAAGAAGCTAGCAACACTCACAATGCTCCTAAACCTCAATATGCAAATAAGCCTAAGAAGTCATTTTGAAAGCGAGTCTATACCAAGTTGGCAGAACCTTACGATGTGATCCTTAAGACTTTGGTTGACAATGGATATCTTATGCTTCCTGATAAACCTGGTAACTGGGATCCGATAAATAAGCTTGATTGGTGGAGAGAGGATCATTACTGCCATTATCACAGAAAAAAGGGACATCCAATAGACAATTGTTTTAGGCTTAAGGATGATATTCGAGATCTTATTGAGAATGGCACAATCTCCACTAATGGCTTAACTAAAAATTATGATCACACAGCTTTCAAAGATCCTCTACCTAAGCATGATAAGGGGGAAACCTCTCAAACACATAAGAAGAATCATGATGCAAAGATCAATTACACATATCCTTCTAATACGCTTGTGATTAACATGGTAGAGCCCGTTGAGAGTGTTCTAATGATGAGGTCTCAAGATGATAATAACACCAATTATGGTAAGCCAAAGTTAGTCTTGCAAACACATGGTAGTTCATCTTCCCGAAGTGAGACACTGAATGCTGTTACTAGGGGGCAAGCCAAGATTGTCCTTAAAACTGTGCAAGATTCCAAGCAAGCTTTGCCTTCCAAACAAGTGGCTCCTTTAGCCACCCCTAGCTATGATCTTGTCCAATATTTGCAAAAGACACCAGCACAGATATCTATCCTTGAGTTGCTTCGGTTATCCTCTTCGCATAGAGAGATTCTTGATGAGGCTCTACGTACAACACGTGTTCCCAATGACATTGATCCAGATCAATTTCAAGCTATGGTCAACCACATTTCATCTCTGCTATCTCTCTCCTTTTCTGCAGAAGATGACATATCTATTACTCACCCACATAATCTAGCTTTACACATTGAAGTTCTAGTCTACAATACCCGAGTCCGCTGAGTCCTGATAGACAATGGTGCAGGGTTAAATATTGTTTCTTTCAATGTCATACAACAATTGGGTTTGTCAGAATTGGCTGTGGATTCCAAGAAGAAGATTACTATAAAAGCTTATGATGAAGTGGAAAGATCTTCCAAAGGTCTTGTCACGCTGCTTGTCTGAGTGGGCCCTATCACGAAAGATATTAGCTTCCAAGTATTGGACATCCCACTCGCATATAACATTCTTTTGGGTCATCCTTGGATTCATGACATGGAGGCTGTTCCTTCCACTTATCATCAGTGCGTCAAATTTCCATACAATGGCACTGAAGTTGTGATTCCTGGAGACCATACTATTGCTATTAATGCTCTTGTTGCTATTGAAAAATTTGTTCCTCACAATGAACCTTCTGTTGATCCTAGTATGTCTCTAGTTGCTACTGAGAAATCACTTAAGATGATGAGCCTTGGTATGGGTGAATATACACTGGGTTCCTATTTCTCCTAGGTCATATGGGAGACCTTCCGATCAGATGAAGCCTTCCACTTCTGCTATGGTGATCTTTGATACTTTTGTTCCTTCATCCATTCCTTTAGAAGCAGAAAGAGAAGAACAAGCTATTCAAGAGTGGATCTATAGAGAGGATTCTAGAAATACTCCCATGCTCAGTAATTCAGACACAGATACAGATGAGTCACTGCTACACACTATGGCTCAAATGGGAGATGATCTTCCTTCTACTTCACTCCTTTGGGGAGAAGAATGTATATCTACTGATGATATGGCTGAGGCCTCTATGTCTAGAACCTATGTGCCTAAAGAATCATTGCACTATGATAGACAATGTCGCAACATTGCACGACTGCTACAAAGAGGTGATCTCTCACATAATGACATGAGTATCTCTACTTCTTGGCATCTTAAGCCTCTTCCAGAAGATCCTCCCATGACAGATATGGATGTTGATGTGGTTCATACCTCTCGTAACCCACCTGATGTGGTTGATGGGTCTTGTGTGGGGTCTGATGAGTTTGTTCCTTGTATTGCCTTAGTGGACCACGCTGGTTCTTCTATGACAAGTCTAGATCTAGCTACTTTTGGAGCTTACTCTATAGGCTTAACCTCTCATGTCACCAGAGATGACATCCTTCACATAAATACTATTGAACCAGTCACTTCATTTCATCTCACATCAACACCTGTTACTTCTTCCACCAAAGAACTAGCAACAAAAAAGATTGAATCAACAATCAAACATCACGGTCATCAAGTCAAAAGAAAAGAGCAATGGTCAGATGGTGAAAACCACATTGTGGCACTGTCTGAACCTAAGAAAAGTAAAAATAAAAATATGCTCAAAAATAATGATTCTCAAATAAAAGATGACAAGCTGATTCTCTACAAAGAAATGGTGAAATTCTTCAAGCATGATCTCATAACTATTATACTTCAGCCCATTCCTAGAGCTGAGAACAAAGTTGGTAATGCCTTGGTTACTTCAGCCTCCATCTTACAAATGAAAAAGCATAAATCTCACTTCAAGTTCTTGGTGGATGAATTACGCTATCCTGCTTACAAATCTTACAATCCTACCATCTTTTCATATCTTCCACCTCATATTCCTCTTGCAAATCCACCACGCCATTCTTTCCACCATCCCTTACACTTTTCTTTTGTCTCTGGTGACTTGTATAGGAAGGGTCTAGATGGAACTCTCCTTAAGTGTCTAGAAATAGAGGAGTTAGAAAAAGTGCTAGCTGAAATCCATGATGGCATATGTGGATCACATTCTAACGATCCTTTGCTAGCTCAGACATTGCTTAGGGTTGGTTATTATTGGTCAAACTAGTTGAGACCTCCTATCGTCATAGTTGCAGCATTTGGGCCTAGGGCCTATCAGTTCTCTACATCAAAGGAAGCAGATTCTTGATGCCCATTTCTATTTGGGGCATTCTTTGTACATATTTATTGATCCTGAAAAAATTCCAAAAAAAAATTCATATATGATGCTGAAAAAATCCTAAAAAGCATAAAATGTCCTGAAAAAATACAAAAAAATCAAAAAATTCAAAAAAAAAATTAAAAAATTAAAAAAAAAATTGAAAAAGTGCCTTGGTGAAAACCTGGAAATAGGCGCCTTGGTAGCAAAAATACAAAAAAATTATAAAAAGTCCTAAAAAAATTGCAATAAATCTATCAAGTGGTGAAAACCTAGAAATAGGCGCTGCTTGAGACCCTCTACACCTATGTCTATCAATCTTATGTGGCGCTCATTCACTCCACTTCTCACTTTGCCTCTCCTAGCCTAGAATTGACTCTTGTTTTAGTCTAGGGGGCATCCGTTGTTTTCAGCTTATCTTGGGTCTCTTTGTGCATTTGGGTTTCTTAGGCACCTTGTAAATGGTGTTTTTCAACACCACCTCAACTGTGTTTTTCAACACTACCCTAGCGTCAAGTGTTTCTTAACACTTATCACATATCCTTCCCGCTGTCTTAGATGATGCAATATTTCTCACTGGTAGATGTGATACTCAAAGTTTGACTCTATGACCTACACACACGCACTTGACTTGTTGAGATATGTTGATTTTATTTTTCTTTGTGTGCTATCTATGAAGATTTCTTTGATGAGTGGTCTCTCCCTGAGAAGTTTTCGATGATGCATAGCTAGAAGACTGAGGGTATGAGAACATGTTTTATTTCTTTATTTGCTTGTGGGTATATTTTGTTGGTCCTCACTGTCATGAGCATTTATGCTTGTCTTACTTGACACTATGGACCTACAAGGTATTATCCTTGACTATTTTGCAAGTGCATGCTTATAGTCATCTTGACTTTCTTGTGTCTCGATGCGAGTGTAATTTTGCTATATCAAACTTAGGGAACCTCACTGCACTAGTCATCTTGACCTGCATGTCTTTGATGCCTAGGTGGGATTTCCATATTTCTATCTGATATAGATCATATTCAATCCACATAGTTATGCTAGTGTGTATTGTATGATCTTGTGACGCTACCAATAATGCTCAACGATGATAATTAGATGTCTATTGGCATTGTGACCTTGCAAGTAAACCACTTTTCATGTAGCTTGCATTCTTAGGTTCATGTTAGTTTAGTTTTGCATCTTCCATATGGAGAGGGCTCTCCTTTATCTTTCATGGACTTGTTAATCAATTGCACTCACCTTTTGCTTCTTCCCGATCATGTCTTTCACTTCTTGTCTTTCATATCACATCATTTTCATTTCATTTCGGGATCCAAACCGAAATCTGAGTTCACTTGATCACCCAACTCATCTTTTTCCTTCTTCCATGTAGTTGGTTAACCTTTTGAGGCCTGATCCTTCGATCTTCACTGGGGCATTCTTCACTTCTTCATCCCCATCTCTCTCAACTTCTAGTCTTTCATTCACTTTCAAATCCCAAGTTCAAATCCCCCTCCATGGTGTTTACAGGTTGAGGGACCAATAGGTTCATGCCCCGTGTCCCATGTGTGGGGCATATCTTCACTGCTTGATGGTTGTTCTATTCTTTCATCTTCGATTATGATTTCTAGTGATTTGATCATGCTGCTCTTGCTTTTGCTTTCCCTCTACCTGGATTTCACTTTCGATCCCGAGGGGTTAGACACATCATATCTTATTGGCTATATCTTTCCTAAGTGTTCAGTACTATCACTACCAGGCTGATCATGTAGGATTTTCTATCTCTCTACACTTCATTCTTTGGAGTCAGATCGCTATTTGCTTGCCTTCTTGGCTATCTGCTTGCCTTGTTGGCTATCTCTTGCCTTCTTGGCTGATCTGTTCTTTGACATAATGTGTTCCCAAATCGATCACACATTAGTCAAAGAGGGGCAAATGTATACACCTAAAAATGGTCATCTAGACTATTAGTCTCTTTTGCTAAAATCATCAATTGCTTGTTCTTGATCAAATCCTAGTCCTATCATTTATTCAATTATTTTCTATGGGCTAACCATTTTATCCTAAGTCTTTATTTATTTAAAAAGAATATTTCCTCCCCTTTTAATAAATAAAAATCCCCCACTTTTCCTCTTATCCTAAGTTGCACAAATAAAGCATTATTCTTATTTTATAAAAAGGGAAAAAGCACTTTTTGTCTCATATGGACACAAAAGTCAACTCTTATTTTCCTATTGGAGGATACTTGTGCACATGGATTGCTCCTCTTTTAAGCTCCACCATTGATTAAATCTTTTGCCTCTTAATCTCCATGGTCCATTCCTCCTCATTTCCTTTAAAATGAGAGTTCTCTTCTTCATTCTAAATCCCCAACCTTTTATGCTAACTTTATGTTGCAGGTTTTCTAGGTCACTTTGGAGCTTTTGGAGATTTGGAACATTCTTAGCATCTACATCTCATTCTTGCATTCTACATCTCATTCTTGCATTCTTAGCTTAGCTTCATATTTATGCTTTCTTAGATTAGCTTCATTTATATGCTCTAGATTAGCTCACATAGATTAATTAGCTTGGGTTGTAATACTTGCATATTTCCTTTCATAGCTTAGCTTTCATTTCCATTTCTAGCATAGCATTGCATTTCATTTTCATTCTTGATTCTTGAGGATATTGGCATTCTTTCCCTTGTCTTCATTGAATCTCCCATTGCATGGTTTACTAGCAAGGTTATAGGCTAAATAGCTCTAGCTGAGAGCATTCTTAAAAACCCTTGCACTCCATGCCTAGGGAGCTATGGATCGATTTTTGAGGGCTCATTCTTGAGTTTCCTTGCATGTAATGATGCATAGAAGTGTGACACATTTATAGCACACAATATCAACCCCACGTGATCTATCAACCCCTCTAGAGAGAGAATGTATCAATCAATAAGGGAAGATGCACGAACCAAGTAGAACGTGAGACGCACTAAGTATCCTCCCTACCCACAAGGATTCTATCATCAAGAAGGATTTCACTAGGAATCCAATCTCTCAAGAACCACAAATAGTGTTCATAGGGCCTAATTACTATGTTTTCATAGATATATTTCTAAAAGAAAATCTACCGAAAGTACCCAAAAGCAGAAAGAGGAACACTTAACGCTTAAAGAGAATATGAGTTGAGTCCATAAGGTGGAACAATTAACCCGTCACATAAGCTAAAAATGAGTCCACAACTTAGAAAATAAGTGAATTCTAAAAAGCACAAAAGGGTTGCCTGGTGAAACAATTAACGCTTCTATCCTCTAGACCCCTCCCTTTTATGGCACTGAGATTGCAACCACAGGGTGGAATGAGGGGCCGGTGGATTAGCGAGTCCAATAACCCAAGATAGCAATCTAGATCAATCACAATTATCTAAGACTGCTTAAATGAATACCTAAGATGTCACAACCTAGTATCAATTATGCAAGTGTGTAAAAAAAAAGCATGAAAAGAAGCACTCAAGCTAGACACACGAGAGATTTATTTTAAGTCCAAATTGAAATATTATCAGAACAAGTAGAATACCTAAGATCCTTGTGATGTGCTTAGTATATATTTACTTGATTTTTATCTTTGTTAAGCAATCTTGTGCAAGCAAGCAACAAACTCTCCAATAAGAAAACAAGCAAACAAGCAAACAAGATATGCAATGTATCTTCAACTTATGAAAACCTTAGGGTTAGCTCTAAATATAATTATTATCAGCAATAATAACTAGCAATTAACCCAAATGACAACTCATATCATTCATTGAACCATGTAAAAAAAATAAGTGCATACCCATCACAAAAATATTTTATTTTATTTTTGCTGCATTTGACCTAGTCAACAAGATCTGATTTTTTTGATATGATTTTGGCCACAAAAATAGAAATTCAGAATAGAGACCCCTACTAAAAAATAGAGAGCTTTCCAAAAATGTAAAAATTTTAGAAAAATCTCTTCATTTGTGTCCTAGAGACCCGTTTTACCAAAACAGACCAGTTTTTATAAATTGACTATTTGAGCTATTATATGCATCCAAATTTAAAATATAAAGAATGGACCCCCTATAAAATTTAAAGAGTTTTCCAAAAATATAAATTTTTTTGAAAAATATGTTGATTTGCATCAGATATTGATTTTTTCCAAAATTTCAAGAAAAAATTATTAAAAATTCAAAACATCTTAGAAAATTCTAATTTTTTTACTGTAGCTTCCCTGATATGTGTTCAACATAAAAAAAAAATTTAGAGAAAAACTCCAAGCCCTTTGGGAGATGAAATTAAATCTTTGAAACTTTAAGGTTTTAGCTCCCTAAAAAAATCAAAACTAGCATGTAAAGGTGGGTTGCCCCACGGTGGGTGCTAGAAATGTATGTGTGAATTTTGTACCTGATCTTTAGACACAACACTTCAGTAAAATATTAGAGGTTAGCAAAAATGAAATCATGCAATGAATTGAAAGCTAAACTAACCAGGCAATTTACTACCTTCTAATAGGTGTGAGTATGATGTTCTCAGATTATTATCGAGATCAGTGACCTTGACGACACCTAAATGAAGGATTTGAATGCAAAACTGATATAAAATATGAATGCAATTAATCTTTTTTTTTTGGATTTTAGATGCAATAATAATGAAAAACTGATATGAATCTATGCTAATATGGAAATTGATATGCTAAAATGATCTAACAATAATATGAAAAAAAAAGTGATCTCACAAAACGTGGTTGATTCACAAAGAAGTTTCAATTCTCCAGATAGCAATTCACAGCATAACTTTGCAAATTATGAGATTTTGTGGATTTGAGAGATGAATTATGAAGAGCTAAAGCCTTGATTTATAGAAATCCAGGGCTTTGAGGATGCATAAAAGAAAGCCATAAATCACTCAAATAAACTCAACTTAATTTTTGAGTTATCTGAAAATAAAGATAATTTAATTCACAAAAACATGCAAAAATAGCTTTTAACTCAAATTAGAAGTTTAGATCAACTTTA
Organism: Chamaecyparis obtusa; assembly: GCA_027943335.1. Classification (NCBI taxonomy): domain Eukaryota; kingdom Viridiplantae; phylum Streptophyta; class Pinopsida; order Cupressales; family Cupressaceae; genus Chamaecyparis; species Chamaecyparis obtusa. Next base: position 519,226 of record BSBK01003111.1, on the reverse strand, counting down.
AAACTCAAAAATGATGTTGAGTTCCAAAAAGTCAATAACTTGCATTGATTTTCTGATTTGGAGTTTAACTGCTTTTTGATTGTGCACATGGATAATTATGAATTAATAAATAAATAAAGTGATTTATTCTCAACTTAACTGATTTTGAAAAATAAAATAATTGATTTATGGGTTAATCAATTATTTTTCAAACTTTTATTCAAAATTACAATATTAAAAATTGACAAAATGATTTAATTAATTAAATAAAATATTTAATCAATTATTTGTAAGATTTTGGATTTATTGTCAAAATTAAATATCATAATTAGGAATAATGGAATTAAATTCAATTAAATAATTAAGTGGCAATATTAAATCTAATTAATTAAATATTTAGAATATTCAATTAATCAAACTTTAGGATAAATATGATTTATCGCCAAATAATTATAAAATTAAAGATAATTAAGATAATTAGGAATATTACTAGGAATATTCTCTGATGCAGAATTTATGATAATCAATTAGGATTCGATGATGTTTAGATGTGCCTTTGGTTAGGACTTTGATGTTGATTTCGTTCGATGTGTCGATATAGAGGTTAATGAACTTATAGCCCATTTTTGGGATATTACAGGTTGAACATTCATAGGAATGCTCTCTTGTATTACATCAGGGCTTGGCTCAGGCATTCCGTAATCATCCTATGGCATGTTACTATCAGGTTCTTGCACATTTTGAGATTCCTCCATATTTTGAGGTTCTGCCTGCAAGGGGGAGTCATTAGGAATGTACTCAACAGAGGGTTCTGGAGTAGGTTCTGGTGCTGGAATTAACATTTGGATTTCCAAGGGAAGGTGGAGACACTTGTCCTCACATACAAGGGCTTCTACGCACAGTTGCCTCCTCGACCACTATAGTTTTATTTTGGCGGGATCTTTTTGGCTTTTATGCTGCAAGAGTAGACACTGCAAGACTTGACCTTTTTCTCTTATTTATTTGAACTGCAGGGTTTTGAATTGCACCTTCTAGGTTAGGAATTTCTTTTTCAACTTTTTGTTTGCCTTTCTTTGTGGAAGAAGTAGGTATATTACTCTCTGGAGTAGGCTCAGAAGACTTATTTTCTGGGGATAATTCTGGTTCTTTTTCTTTTGAAGTTGTTTCTTCAATAGGCCCAGAAGACTCTACTTCAGTCTCTAGAGGTTGAGCAACAGGGTTAACTTAGGGTTGCAAAGTTTTAAACTGAACAAAATCTGCCCAGGACATGAGAGAGACATCTCTAAGGATTTTTCAACCAAAAGCTTTATTAGGGCATGGTGGCTTATGGAATTTGTGTTTCCCTTATGTGTTTCCTTGGCACTAATGCTTAGCAAATTATAGAGAAAATTAGGAACATTGACCTGAAGATTATGCCTTATACAACTAAGCAATTTGAAGTGATGGGCATGAAAATTTGAGAATCTTCATTCACAAGTTAAATACCTGATAATGTGGGTAGCCAATTCTAGAAATGGTGGTGGAAGAGACAATCTCTTGCATCCCTGGTTAGTAATTTCAAGTGGAGGATCACGCGGTCGGGAGAATTGAGCTTGAGATGACCTGGCGTCATGCTCGTTAGGATAGTGCTCTCCAATGATTGGAAACTCAGTGACCTCTACAATTCTTTCCTCAGTGGCAACAACTATTAAAATTCACACAGTTGCTTGTCCCTCTTCAAAAGTGCCCATAAATTTTGTTAACTAAGGAAAATACCCCAACCAGCCGCATGCATTAAATCTGCCGACTGCTTCAACATCCACCAGTAAAATACCATGGTGAACTAGTTAATGCCTCTGTAATTGTCCACCCATCTTAGTAATGCCTAGTCTTCAATTTGTTTCTCTGCAATTTACTACTAATCTTTGGTCTTCTTACACTTTGCAAATACCTTCTTCTTGAAATCCCAATTGCGATTCTTGAAAACACCAATTTTTCACTTACATTACCTTTGTTACTCTTAACATGAACAATAATAATGACATTGATTACAAAGGACATCACAACTTTTAAGTGGGAGTTACCTCACATTTTAATTATAGTCCTTTCAAGTCATATCAAGCTCAGAAAATCAAAATTTTGCAAGTATGGCAAATGTGTGGGATTAAAAGAATTAATAGAACACAACTTAAGTACAACATTAATGTGACAAGGATATGACTAGGATGACTTAGGAATAACACTTGAAATTTATTACACTTCCCCTGCCCCCTACAAAACATTAACAAGTGTCCTCACTTGATAAATTTAGCACGAGAATGGGAAACTGGCGTAACGTCGATATTATACATGTAATGTAGTACTATATATAATTATTAAAATTTGTGTGCTAAAAGTGAGTAAGGAGTTAAAAATTTGTACCTGGAAATTAGTTACCGTATACGCGAATGCAAGTTAATGAGAGTGTCAATTTTGGTGGCCGCATAAGAGTGCTAAAATGGTATTTTATTGAAAGCATTGGAAATAGAAAGTGTGGCTGATGTGGTGTTTGAGTGGGTGGTAGAAAGAGAAATGAGATGAGTTGGAGAGAAGAAGAGAGAAAAGTGAATGAAGATATATACCTCATATTAAATGAAGTTTTATTAGGGGTGATTTCTGAAGGCATGTTATGGTATGGCTGCAGGAGGAAGGCTTTCACCTTTTGCTGCAAGAACTATTACCTGAGGTGTTGTTAAACTTTGCATGTTGAACTGCTGCAAGAATTCTTCTTTGGTTTGTGGCTTGTGATACAGGCGCAAGCGGTGTCCATTGACAAGTAGTTTAAATTAGACTGGATCTAATGTTGTTAATTAGACTGCTCCATTTTTAAAAACATACTAAATTTCATATGGTCCTAGCCATCTGGTCTACAACTTTTCTAGAATTTCCTTGAATCGAGAATCATACAATAGAGCCCAATCACCTACTTGAAAATGCTTATTCTTGATATGTGAATCATGCCACCTCTTCCTTTGGTTCTAGATTAGCTCTATTCTCTCCAATGCTGATTTTCACATTTCATCTAAGGAATTGAGGTGGAGTAGGTGTTCTGATTGTGTTGCAGGAAGATTGATGTTCAACTCCAGAGCTGTGCGCAATGTTTTGTGTTCAAATTCTATGGGCAACATTGTTGCCTTTCCATACACCAATTCAAATGGTGTGAACCTTGTTGTGGTCTTCCATGTTGTATGATAAGCCTAGACTACTTCAATTAACTGGCTACTCCAATCCATGTGATGCAATTGTACTATCTTTGTTAATATGGCCTCTATTTCTCTATTTGTTACCTCTGCCTATCCATTTGCCTACAGATGGTAAGGGCTAGACTTTCGATGCCTTATAATATACTCCTTCATTAGCTCACTGATCAGATTTGAAGTGAACTATGCTCCTTGGTCTATTACTAATTCTCTTGGGACTCTATAACAGGTAAAAATGTCCTTATACAAGAATTTGGCTACTTTTTTATCTCTAGCATTCTGCATTGCTTTCACTTCCACCAACTTTGTTAGATAATCTGTGCATACTAGGATGTAATATTTTCCATTTGATGGAGGATCAATTGGTCCTATGAAGTCCATACCCCATTTTTCAAAGGGTGTCATCACCACTTGTGGATTAAGTGGCATCTCATCTGATTTTGTTGGATGACCCATCCTTTGGCATTTATCACATTTTTTTGTATAATTGGCTGCATCTTTGTGTAATATTGGCCAATAATATCCTATTGTTAAGATTTTTAGGGTTGTTATCTTTGTTGCAAAGTGATCTCCACATGGCTCATCATGACAAGCATGGATTATGTCATATATTTCATCTTCTCTCACACACCTCCTCATGATTTGATCTGGACCAGTGTAAAATAGATTGTTATCTATCCATAAAAATTGAAAGCTTTTCTCTGCAAGCTTTTTCCTGTCCTTCTGAGAAAAATGTGGGGGCATCTTATTTGCTGCAAGATAATTGGCTATGCCAGCATACCATAGGTTTTTGATTTCTATGTGGAACAAGTGTTCATCAGGAAATGTATCTTCAACCTGAGTGGTGTCTTCATCAGCATTTTGTAGTCTAGACAAGTAGTCAGCAACTACATTTTCCTTCCCTAGCTTATCAAAAATTGTTATATCAAATCCCTGCAATAATAAAAGCCATATTGCCAATCTACCTGTTATAGCAAGTTTGTTCATCAGATATTTTATTGCTGAGTGATCAGTGTGAACAAAAATGGGATAGCCTGTTACATAGTGGCAAAATTTGTTCAATGCATAAACTACAGCTAAGAGTTCCTTTTCAATAACTGTGTAGTTTAATTCAGGTCCATGGAGGATCTTACTAATATAGTAAATTGCATTCTCAAGGTTAGTTGTCTTTTGTCCTAGCACAATACCTATGGCATAATCCGATGCATCTCTATGGATGTGGAATGGAATAGAGCAATCCGGTCCTTTGAGGACTGGTGCAGTTGTTAGAAGTTTCTTTAGCTATAGGAAGGACTCATCACATGCTTGTATCCATATAAACTCAGCTTCTTTTGTAAGCAATGTGTATAGAGGACTAGAAATTTGACTAAAATTTTGAATAAAGCATCTATAGTATCCAGCATGTCCTAAGAAAGATCTTACATCTTTTTGCTTAGTAGGGGTAGGTAATGTGAGTATTACCTAAACTTTAGCTAGGTCCACTTGAATGCCTACTGCTGAAATAAAATGCCCAAGTACCACTCATTCCTACATCATCATAAAGCATTTTTCACTATTAAGGGATAGATTATGTTCCTTACATTAGATTAGCACATTTTCAAGATTCTTCAAAGTGTCTTCAAATGTCACTCCAAATGTTGTAAAGTCATCCATATATATCTCCATACAATCATGTGATATGTCAGCAAAAATACTAATTACAGCCCTCTGGAATGTTGCTAGAGTATTACATAGCCCAAATGGTAAGACAAAGTATGCATATGTTCCCCATGGACATGTGAATGTAGTCTTTCCCTGGTCCTTTGGAGTAATAGTTATCTGATTGTATCCACTATATCCATCGAGAAAGGAAAAATACTTTTTACTGGCTAAAGTATCAAGTACTTGGTCAATGAATGGTAATGGGAAGTGATCCTTCTTGGTAGCTTTATTCAACTCCCTATAATCTACACAGATTCTCCATTTACCCCCCTTTTTGGGCACTATAACCAAATGTGATACCCATTTACTATCAGATATAGGATATATAAAGCCAACATCTAATAACTTTTGTAATTTTGTTTTGACTATCTCCCTTAATGTTGGGTTTATCTTCCTTTGGGGTTGACGGAGTGGTAGGCTTCATTCATCGATATAAATCCTATGAGTACATAGTGTAGGGCTTAATCCCTTCATGTCCCCATAGTCCCATGTAAAGGCTTTCTCATGTGTTTGCAGTAGTTTGGTTAGTTGCTCCATCTGTTGTGAAGGCAACTTATTATTCACATGGAGATTATGACCCTTAGAAAGCTCAACAGTAGTTGTAAGGTCAAGCATGGACACTTCAAGGATAGGACTTTTGTCTACTTCACTAGGTGGCAATTGATGGATAATATTGGGTTCTGAAGGTAATACATAGTTCTCATCATTGTCTTCATATGTAGTTAACTCTAACACATAACTCTTAGATATATCTTTGATTATAACACAGTCATTATTAAGAATGCTTTGAATGATTTCATCTTCCTCTTGCAACTTTAGAAAAGATTGCCTATTTAACATCATGAGCTGAACCACAGAATTTAGTTCTTCTTCCCCATCTCCTAAATCTAGCCATATAGGTGTACTTAAATATGGCTGAGGTTGAGTTGGAGGATACAATGCTAGTTTCTTAGTGGCTTGCCCATCTGAAATTGTCATGTTCCCTGATCTACAACTAATGTTTACATCAGCTATTGCCAACCATGGACATCCTAGGATAACAGGGTAACCAGCAAGATTGACCTTTGGTGATAGAATCATGAAATCAACAAGGTACTCCCAAGAATCTAAGGCAACTATTATGTCTTCTATCATTCCATCAGGGGTGATAGTAGAGCTATCTGCTAATTACAATATTATTGGAGTAGCTCTTAACCCTTCAATGCTTAGTTTATTCATAGTATCCTTAGTCATCATATTAATGGTAGCACCTAAGTCTATTAATGCATTTTTGACAAACTAACCATTAATGATGATGTTAACAACTGGACTCCCTAGATCTAAATATTTTGGAATTACTAGTTTTCCTAACATGATATCAGCCAATTGTCCTATAACATGAACTATTGTAGGATCCTTTTTCTTTCTTCCAGGCTTTTTAAGACAAGCTTCTTTTATTGCCTTTCCATAGATAGGGACATCCTTTATTGCTTGAAACAAGGGAATCTAGATATGCATGTTCTTTAATTTCTCAAGGATATCAAATGGTTGGTCTTCTTTTGGTATAGGTTTGTCTATGCTAAGCCTTTGAGGAAAAGGTGGTTTAACTGATATCTGAACATTAGTTGAATTGGAAACATTTTTCGGGGCAGTAGTATTTGGCAAATCATTCTCTAAAATTGGTACTGATAATACAGGATTTTCTGGCACGTCAGTAATAAGAGGTGGTTCAGGTGCAAGCAAGGTAGTACCTGATCTTAAGTGTATATTAGCCATGTTAAGTGCATAGGCGGGGTACTACTGAGTATCAATAGCATAAATTTGCTGTTGTGGTTGTTGACTATTTGGATTCGGCTATTGTTGAGTAGGTAACTGTGTTTTCTTTTGAGGACCTGTATTTGTAGGTGGTGGCATTATCGCAGGCATATTTATTGGAGGTGGTAACTTCATAGGATGATGCAATCCTATTGCATTACAAGTGATATACCAAGTATAAAAGGGTGGTTGCTAAAATAGGTTTGTAATAAGATCCATGATGACTACCTAATTAGTTTGTATGCATGTGAGACACTTAGGTCTCTAGTTAACCATGTTGACTACTTAGGTACTTTGGCCCAATCTAGGCTACCATCAACACACCTCACTCGATCTTGGTTAGATTAGGATGTTCTGGGGTTTACCCCATGTCCTATATATACTAGCTGAAGATATTTGTCACTTTGAAGTTGCTCCTTCGACTAATGGAAACTCCAAGTGGGCCTCTCTAGAGGAAAAGATAGAAGTGGCTTTCTCTTACACCCAAGATCCATGAAGGTGAGGGGAGATGATACTACTTGTTCTATATTTTCATCATCTAATTAACAAGATTTTAATCTAAACAAAAGTGACAAATATTGAAGGGAGTACCTCCACTGACAAGATTTCTCCAAGCACTTCAAACACTTGGAGTCTTTCCAAATTGAAATTAATTAAGCACTATGATGCAACTAGCTAATGAAGACACAAAAGAAAATAAAGCAAGATAAACAAGTACACCCTGCAAGTTGTTAGTAGTTTTTTTCTTTTTTTAGTAATCGAGCATTCGATGAGAAATTTCACCAATGTATTAGTAATTGAGAAACCTAATAAAAATGCCTCAAAAATTGCAAATAGGTGGATATGCTAAAACTAGCTGGAGATACTAATTCACACAAATGCAGATCGATCGAGACGTTGGTTCAGAGGCAATGTAAAAACCAGAAAGCAGAATAAAACATGGTAGGAAAACTGATTACCTCAACTTACCTAGTGGAGATGATGGTTTAGGGCACGTATGTCGATCTGCAAAGACACTAGTTTGCAAAGACATTAGTTCTTCTATGGTTACTGATGAGCCCAGTTTATGGCTATTTGGTTTATGGTTTTATAGTTAAAACTTGAGTATTTCATGATTTTTTCATAGACACTATTTAGATTTTTTATGTTTTGATGCTATGTGTATGTGTGTATTTTGATACTCTTAAGATTGAAAGAATATGTTTTGATTACGTAAAAATAGGTTTTGAAAGGACCCAAAACCTTTTACATAAGGATAAAATATAAAACATTTAAGCTCCAAGAGGGCAAGTGCAACAGCACCAAAAAACACAACACAACCGAGTCCTTAAACAAAAAGAACATGTTTATGTATGTTTATGTTTAAGATTGAAAGAATATGTTGAATATATATGTATTACATGGTTATGTAGAATAAAATATGGTATTCTTTCCATTCTGCATTAATGGGGTAGTGTCTCATGTAGCCATGTGATGAGGATGATGCTAGAGTAGGAAAACTTATTGTGAATCTTTATCTTGGGTATGTGTTGCAGTTTTTGTGTGCGTGCTAATCTCTTGCAGGAAAGGATGAGTCAGCAGGCAAGGAAGACTCGACATCAACATAAGAAGTGGCATCATAAAGACAAATAACTATTTTCAAGGTTCATAATGATTCTACCATTTCCAGTCGGTAGAGGTTACTGTTGCGGACTAGGTCAATTCAACTTGCGGTCAGCAGTCATGCGTTCCTATATACCTACATAGTTGAATGCAACTTACTCCTGCATTAATTGATGTTGTTTCTTTTGTATCTGAAAAGTTGTCATATCCATGTATTGGAGAATCCTAGTCTTTAGGAGTTCTTTTTTAAGTTGTTGATAAATAAGCTGGAGTTCGTGATTCTTGGTTAGCTAGTTTCTCAGGAAATCCTTCTTGTAATCCAGCAAGTAGTGAATACAACTTTGTTACTACATCTTGTACTTATGTTTATGAATGAATGAATGACATTTCCAAATCTTAACCTTTGAGTTTTCAGTCCATTCACTCTTCTGTGGGGGCCCACATGGAAGGTGAACTCAGTTCATGATTAAGTAGGAATTAGTCTTAAGTTTTCTTGAAATATTTAATATTTTGTTGCTCCTATAGCCACTCGGTAATAGAACCATTGGTTGTTCCATGCAGCATAGATGCATAGCAATGCAACTTACTCCTACATTAATTGATGTTGTTTCTTTTGTATCCAAAAATTTGTCATATCCATGTATTGGAGAATCCTAGTCTTTAGGAGTTTTGTTTTAAGTTGTTGATAAATAAGCTAGAGTTCGTGATTCTTCGTTAGCTAGTTTCTTAGGAAATCCTTTTTGTAATCCAGCAAGTAGTGAATACAACTTTGTTACTACATCTTGTACTTATGTTTATGAATTAATGAATGACATTTCTAGATCTTAACCTTTGAGTTTTCAGTCCATTCACTCTTTCATGGGGGCCCACACGGAAGGTGAACTCAATTCATGATTAAGTAGGAATTAGTCTTAAGTTTTCTTAAAATATTTAATACTTTGTTTCTCCTACAGCCACTCACTAACAAAACCATTAATTTGATCCCTACAGCATAGATGCATAGCTATTTTACTGTTGAAGCATTATTTTAAGCTCTAGGTTAAGTTGTTGTTCTAATTCTTAATATAGATTTCCTGCAGTATTTTCATTACTTAAGTTGTGATGACTTTGAAGATGGACTAGAGCATATACTTTGTAGACATCATTTCAAGTTTATGTTCCCATTTGATAAATCTAATGAGTTCAGTATGTTATTTTAAGTATGATACTTGATACTATTTAACCATAAAATCACTGTAAAAGGATGTCCAATCCTTAGTCACTGAGGTATTAAACTGACCAGTCATTTTTGGCATCATTTTTGGGGATGGTGTCAATCTAGTTCAACCCTGAAGTCATTGTGTTAGTTTAAATTTTGCATTATTTTGAATGCATAGAAGAAGAAGAGACCATCTTGGGAGATTCCTTCCTTGCATTATTCAGGATGACTAATTTGATATTTTTAATCTAGAGCTTGAGGAACCCCAAGTCAAGAACATACAAGAAGAAGAACCATTTGAGAATCTATTTGCTGATGCATATGAACAATTGCCTTCATCATCATCTTCTAAAGAATCATTGCATCTAAATGACCTTTTCATTGCCCCTAAGTTTCAAGATAATCCACTTGCCCTTGTTGTTTATCAACCACAATAGCCAGGACCTCCTCCAAGGATGGCTCAACCTACCTTTCCTTTCCCCATCCCTCCTCAGCAAGGTAATCAAAATTTGAAGAACATACTTGCCTCTGCACTTCCCAAATTTTACAGCCTTATCACAAAAGACCCCGAAACCTTCCTCTTTGAGTTTGACATCCTTTGTAGGAGTTATGACTATACAACTGATGCCCACAAGCTGAAATTATTTCCATCTACTCTAAAAGAGGTTGCTTTAAGATGTTTCATGGGGTTGGGTGCCAACTCTATAGTAGATTAGCCTACGATGAGCAATATGTTCCTTTAAAAATATAAAGAGTACTATAGGGGTCATGATTTGAAGGGAGATGACATTTTCAAAATGTCCCAAAAGGAAGATGAAACCTTGGAAGATTATGTCTCAAGGTTTATGTTCAACTTGCAGTGTAATACACAACACCAGCTGAATGAGGAATCACAAAAGCATCTTTTCCTAAAAGGTGTAAATGATGGCAGCATTGAAGCCTTAAATCTTATGGCAAGTGGTGACATCACTCAAAAGAGTTGGGCTGACATAAAGAATATATGTCTAAACTATTCAAGAGCTACCATGAAGAAAGGTAGAGGACTAAGAGACCTTCCTCATAAGTCTAATGGTTCAGGGGTGTCTAAGGTGGAGTTGTCAAAACTGTTGTCAGATTCTAAGAAAGACATCATTAATGATTTTGCCACTCAGTTGGACACCATGCAGGCAAGAAGGAAGAAGTCGATGCTATGTTAGTTGAATATTGTCGGCATTGTAGAGAAGAGAAATGAAACTATAGATGCAAGACTATTGCAAGATTAGAGTCACAGCCAATGCCTACCAAATTTAAAGCCATTGATGAAAATGGAGAAGTGCTCTACATTGCTCAATGCAAGCCATGAGATTAAAGAATAGGTATGCCACAAGACCCTCTCCAAAACTATAATAATAATAGTCAATGACAAAATTATTAGAATATGGGTTTTAGTGGGCATAATAATTGGCAGAAACCTTAGCAAGGTTGGTAGCAACCTCAAAAAGGTTGGCAACAACCTCAGCAGGGTTGGCAACAACCTCAGCAAGGTTGGTAGCAACCTCAGTAGGGTTGGCAACAACCCCAACAGGGGTGACAACAACCTCATAATTGGACTAACCAATCTAGTCAACAAGCCTTAATGCCACCACCTCAATAGTAGGCTCTAATGCCTCCTCCTACAACCAATAATACTCCTCCTAAGAAGACTTAGCTACCAACTTAGCCTAATCCTAATCCCAACAATACCAAGCCACTATCACAATAATAAAGTTATGCTATCTCCTTGAATGATATTCATTTAAGGTCAGGAACAACTCTTGATTCACCTTAAAAGCCTATAATAATAAAAGTCGAAGACTCCTCAAATGAACAAGTGGATGTGCCAACTTAGCAGACCTCTCCTGCAGTTAAAGAGCCCCCATTTCCTCATAGGTTGGTAGAACAAGCTTAGCCTACAGAAAACCAAGCAGTGACATATTTCCTTAATCAACTGAAGTAGATGTTAGTAAAAATATCATTACTTGATGCTATTAAGGAAGTTACTATTTATACTAAAGCCATTAAGGAAGCCTATATAAAACAACCAGGGAGAAAGAAGAAGGATCCTAAAACTATTCACGTCCTAGGACAGTTGTCTGACCTGATGTTGGAGAAGCTAATTGTACCCAAATATTCTGACCTTGGGAGTCCTATGGTTACTGTCACCATTCATGGAATGCAAGTCCAAAATGCTCTAGTTGATTTAGGTGCATCATTAAATGTCATGACAAAAGAGGTATTGTCTCACCTACATATCATTGGCCTCAGAGAAACACCAACCATACTTCATCTTGCTGATAGTTCTACTATCAAACTAGACGGGATGGTAGAGGATGTCATAGTCACATTAAACTCTTGGGAGTATCTAGTAGACTTTGTTATATTTTCCCCAAAAGCTAACATGGGTGGGTATCTTCTCATTATAGGGTAGACATGGCTAGCTACTACAGATGCCTATATAGCTTGTAGGTTAGGGAAGATGACAATATCTAATGGTATCCATACTAAGAACCTGACTTTATACTCCCCTACTCAGCCTATATTGCAAGCTGATCAAATAGTCTGGCTAGATTTGGGTGATGTTGATCTAGAAGTCAATTCCATCCACTAGCTTATGATGATAGGTTGAGAGCCATTTGTAGCTTCTAGGGAAGAAGATGAGACAATTTCATCCATTCTCATGAGTGAATATGGGGTAGGGTCTCAGTTGTGTTCCCAAATAGACTGTATCCTGGAAACTATTTTATCGCCTCTAAATGCACCTTAGTATTCAAAAACCTCCCAATTCCTTCACTCATTATTACCCCATGAGGTGGATTCTTTTCCATTTGCTCAGCTATCCATGGCGGATAAGGTAATCAAGATTGAAGTTAGTCCAGGGAAAGAATTGAATGTTAGCAATGCTTTATCACTACCACATTAGAAAATTGTATCAAATTTATTGTAGGAAAATCAACAAGCATTTTCTTGGGACTACACAAACATGAAAGGATTGGATCCTAAACTCTACACTCATAAGATCTACATCAATCTTGAATATAAACATGTCTGTCAGCCTCAAAGGAGAGTCAACCCAGTCTTGAGGGATGTAGTTAAGAATGAACTGCAGAAGTTGTTAAACACTGGTTTCATCTACCCTATCTCTGATAGCCAATTGGATTCACCCTTAGTTATAGTACCAAAGAAGGGAGGGAAATGGAGATTTTGTGTAGATTACAGAGAGCTCAATTCAGCCACTAAGAAAGACCATTTTCCATTTCCATTCATAGATCAAGTTCTTGATAATTTAGCTAGAAAGACATATTTCTCTTTCCTGGATGGTTTTAGTGGTTACAATCAAATACAAATAGCTCTCGAGGACCAGGAGAAAACAACCTTCACATACCTGTGGGGAACATTTTCCTACTCAGTCTTACCTTTTGGCTTGTGCAATGCTCTAGCCACATTCCAACGAGCTGTCATAAGTATTTTTTTTGATATATCTGCTGACTGTATGGAGATTTATATGGATGATTTTATTACTTATGGGAACACTTTTGATGAAGCTAAGGCAAACTTGGAAAAGGTTCTCAAGAGAAGCTAGGACTACAACCTTTCTTTAAATAGTGAGAAATGTTTTATGATGATGGAGGAGGGTGTTGTATTAGGTCATTTCATTTCATCACAAGGTATTCAAGTGGACCGAGCAAAGATTGAGGTAATCAGTACCTTGGCCACACCAGAAAAGTAGAAGGATGTGCGAAGTTTTCTTGGGCATGTTGGGTATTATAGAAGATTTATAAAGGATTTTAGTAAGCTTGCAACACCTCTTTATAACTTGTTAAAAAAGGATTCTAAATTTGCTTGGGACTCTCAGTGTAATAAGTCTTTCCTACAACTTAAGGAATTTCTCACCACAACACCAATTTTGAGGGGACCCAATTGGGGATTGCCTTTCCACATTCATACAGATGCCTCAGACTATGATATAGGTGCAGTACTTAGCCAGAAGGTAGACTCAGTTGATCATGCTATTTATTTCATCATGTTGCCCCACTTTTGTTCTTCCTCCTTTAAAACAAAAGTGAATACCTTGTATTAGATTGAGTCATAAATTTTGAGGTAATAAATTGGAGTCTAAGTCTAGAATCCCCCTAGGATAGGTAGTCTTTATCAAATAATCCCTTCCTGCCTTCTTTCTTCCTTTAAGCTAGAGTGGTTTTTATTTTCATCCTAGAAATGGGTAAGTTATAGTTCCTAATTCAATAAAGACTCTTTTTCTTTCAATTTTGATCGATGGTATTCATATGAATGTGAATCTCTAAAATGACATTTTTCCCCTTTGTCAGAAAATTGAAAATTGCCTTCTCCTTGGCGGGTTTCGATCCATGAAGGTAATTTTGTGCAGGAAGAGAACACTGGAATCATCAAGTACATAGACAAGGCCTAGAGATCGAGATTCTCAAGTTAAGAGCGAGTTGGGTCCAAAAAGGTAGCTTGGTGGAGAAGCTGTAATGAACTTCCCCGCTTGCGGAGTTTTTCCTATAGAAGTTGCTTTCTGAAGGATAGTGGAAAGTGTATCAGAGATTCCCGAAAGCCAAGTTTCTAGATTTTAAGGAAATGAGATTGAGCCCCTACAGTGGATAAAATGGTCTCAGAATATGAGAGAGTGAGTAAGAGACATTTTTCAAAGAATTGGTTTTTAGCTTCTCCCTTATCGAAAAATCACCTGAGAGGGTCAGTTTCTAAGAAGAGACACTTGTGAAGGAATAAGCACAAGAATTCATGGGAACTAAATGATATGTTATGATGAAGATAACCTACTTTGACATCTGAAAGAAATTTCTAAAGAAACGGGTCAGTTGCAGATTTTCAGAAAATCACTCCCCAGCTTCTCCACAGTCGGGTTTCTACCTTCAAAGTGAGTTTTCTGACAAAGGCGTTGAATGGAGAGAGGTGAAAAAGTAAAAATCTGCTACATCAATTAAGTTACTATTATAGCTACTCCAAATGGGTAAAAGTGATTTCTTAAGGTTGTTAATGAGGTGCATTTAATTCAAATTTTAACATTAGAACTTTAACAAATATTTTTGAAAATCTCTCACTCATGTGGTGTGAGATATGGAAAGTAACAGTAAGGAAGCTGGTTGTTTATAAAAGACTCAAACTATCAAGCAAAGATTACCATGCATTCACATCTTTTTCATATGCCTTTGATATCCCACAAATTCACAAATCATCTTACGACATTCTCCAAAGCTTCTTAACAGTAAATCAAAAGCATAATCAGAAGCTATGGCCACTAGATTCATGGGTGTTGATGGGTTGAACTGGATAACATTTGAATGGAAAAATTTGATAGATACATCCCTCAGATTCTATGATCTAGGAAATCTACACAAAATATTGAACAAAGAAAATATCCACCCCATGTACACAAGCTCAAAGGTAGCGGTTTGGTCGAAGCTGTTGGATTTCCTATTGCAGTGCAAGCTCCCGAACTAATCTGGGAATGTATAACCAATGTCAACCCAGATAGAAAATAGATTTTTCTATCAGATGACACAGTACTTATCTCCATTGATAGAGTTTGTGCAAAATTGTCTTTGTATCCCAGAGCGAGCGAAATTTTCAAATATGAACTTCTCGACCACAATTTCAGAATATAATGAGAAGAAGATGAGGTGGAGGAAAGAGATCATGAACTCGTGGTTTTGGAAGGCCAGAAGCATAAAGGGAAAAGTGCCAAAGACACTTTTTGGGATACATTTGAAGGTCGAGATCATCGACATCCTGGTGCTCCTTCATAGGATAAAAGGTGAAAGTGGCGCATTGAATTTCATAGAATGATACTTCTTCTTGGTCTAGGTAATATGTGATGAGCATCATTATATAGACTGGGCTCAAGTGGTAAATGAAAATCTATCTAATGCCTTGAGTCTCACCAAGTACCAGAACAAATTCTATATATCTTCCTATTTAATCTATGTTTTAGTTACATTACAAGAATGGCCAGGACTCCCTAGGCTAGAAGAATATGAAGATGATGTGAAAATTTAGGATTTCTTCCCTCATTTGAAGTTACAAAATAGCTATGCCAAGTTCATTAGAGTTAATAACTCCTTTACAATGAGGTTGTGCAATGAACTACAAGGATGCCCAGAGCGAAGGTTCTCACCAGAGGCCATGGAATTCATCACCCAATTTGGGAGCTTCTTCATTCAATTTGCTAGTTTCTCATACCTTCATCTTGTAGGTTTTGATGATTTTCCAATGAAGCTGCCAAGGTACCCCGATGACATGATCGTGCTTGTAGAGGTGATTCGGTAGATGTTGCAAGTGAACCTGATCAGTGCAGGAATTAAGAAGAAAGGCTACAAATTCTCTATCACCATTGGAGCATATAGCTGCACATTGAGGTCAAATGCTAAGAACGTGATGAAGGTGTTCGAGAGCAGATATAAGTCAAAGGTGTATGAAGTTTTGAGGCCTCAATTTGATCTAGTAAGTTATGCCAAGAATCAACTACAGATTGGCACTATGGTCAAGCACATCCCCAAGCTTGAACATTATTGGGCAAATTGCAAGGATGAGTTAGAAAGATGGGAGAGGTTTTACTCCAGATTGACTATTGAACAAATTAAGTTGTTCAATATCAACATTAATGTAGAAGGCATTGTTGATGATGGAGAACACATGTATACTGACACATATCGAGATCAGATCAAGCCCTGTCCTATGAGCTTTGAACCAGTTCAATGTCAAGCTATAGAAGATTTGGAGACCTTAATAGCTAAGGTTATTAAGAGAACTCATAAGTGGGTTCAGTGGATGATGGGTAGGAGAAAGAGATCTGGGAAGCCTACTCCTCAACAAGCTCTTGTAGTTGAGCTGGCGAGTGCTCTTGCATCCTCCTCTTTGCCAACGTCATATATGGCCAAAGGACCAGCCCAACCAATAGGTGGAGATGATGAACCACCTAAAAAAGAGATCCCACTTTAGAAGACTTGTGGAGTAGGTTCATCTCTAGTCATTGGTTCAAATGAAGAAGCCAAAGTTGAGAAATCTAACAAGCCAGCGGAAGAACCTGTTGGGGCTGCGAAACCAAAGCAGCAAGCACAAGGGGAAACTTTTGAGACACAAGGTGACACTCCTACTCAAGAGGCTCCTACCATTTTTGAGGTTGGTGACGATAGTAGCAGTTCAAAAACTGATGAGACAGATGAACATTTGGGATCTCCTCAAAAGGAAAAGAGAATTTCTTCTCCTCAGGTTAATCCTTTCGCTTCCAAGCCTAAATCTTCCCCTCCTGTTATCAGGAAATTATTTGTGGAAGATTTAATTTCTGCAACAAAAGTTACAAGTGTAGAATCATGGCTCAAGAATAATTTGGAGTGGAAAAGAAAAAGGGTTGAGCAAGTCGCTCCCAGTGGTGAAATGTTCTCACAAGCGATGCAGTCAGGATCAGCTATGACCAAAGCTAAGAAGACTAGGACTCTAACCACTCTTGGTCGAGATCTAGACACAAGGCACTTGATGATGGAAATAGTCAAGCCATTGAAGGATGACAAAATTGAAGACCTTATTGCCTCGAACTTTTCACTCCATTCCTTAGACATGGGGCTTGCCCACCATGATACCAAAGTAGACTTGTGGAAGTCTAGTAATTTCTTGATCGAGGAAAAGCTCAAAGAACTCAAAGTCACAAAGACTCGACTCAAGGTGGAGATTAAAGAAATGAATAACTTCATTATGTAGTTGGTCACTCTTATGGAAAGCCTACCATGTTCCTTGACAACATTTGATCCTACTGTAGCTAAGAACCAAGCAATACTTGCCAAATTGCAAGAAGATAGACATTTTGGGCACATTAGCAAGAGGTAGATTGAACGACTTAAGTCTGAAGGTTTGTTAGCCATTGAACAGCTCGGGTGTGTCTTTTTATAGTTAGAGGCAGAGAAGGATTCTCTCAAGGGACACATGCATACACTCACAGCAGAGAGGTTGAGATGTGAAGAGTGCATGGTGCTACTACATTAGCTGGTCGCTATGAAGACTAAAGATTCAATCAAGGCCAACATATTGTAGAAAGGGGATGAACCTCTGATCGAATGGCTCCAAGGGGTTGAGTTCAAAATAGACATGATAATCAAGGCAGAGGTGGGAATGAAAGTGACCGAAGAGGAATTCACCAAAGAACAAAGTAAAATCTTTGTATATTTGACAGGTCTTCGCTCTGAGTCTCAAGCCAGCGGAGATGGTAAGAGCCCAATTGGTATAACCAACATGCAAAAGTTATTCTTTGAGTACTTGGACCAACTTGCAGAATTATGTAGGTCTCACCTCGACAGAATACATGATCTTCAACAACTCAATGGATGTATACACAAAGCCATGGAGAAGACACAACCCCGAAAGGATGCTACAAAATGCATAGAGAAAGATCACACCCGCTGGCTCATAAGATTGAAAAATGTGTACATCCCAGATTTTGAAAGGATGATTCTAATTCTTACGGTCGCCAAAGCTCATAAGGCTAAATTGGAGAAGGTGAAGAAGCCAGCAAAGAGCAAATAGCTTTCCCCTCTTCTTTTTGATATACTTTGTAAAATCAGTAAATGGCCACTTGTCATTTACCAACTTTGTATAATATGAACCGATTCAGTTGATTTTGTAACAGCTTAGCTCTTGAAGCCTATATGTAACATTTTGAAAATCAATGAAAAGGTCGGCTAATTTTTGGTGTGAAATACATCTTATTATAGAGTCAATCAGAAATGTGTTTTATGCCATTTATTTACTGTTCCATGCATTTGTAAGTTTGAATGTTTGTTTTCCTTATGCTGGATTGAAATTAGTAAATAAACGGAGTTCCATTTCTCTTCTTTAGTGCAGCTAATCAACAATAATCAGAGCATTGCTTTGAGGTTGGGAGAATACACATATGTCTTGTTTAGATCAAATTCATACATGTTGTTTTACTACATTTCATTAATACAAGTAGAATTCATCGTTGCATTCCCACTGGTACAAATTCATAAGTATTGTAAAATCCCAAAGTTGGTTAGAGTTTAGAATCAAATTCACTGCTTGGATTAGTTTCTCAACGAGGGCTAATTTGGTAACTTCTACTATTCTCTAGTCAAGAGCATACCCCATCAGGATTCAGAACAAATAAATTTCATTGCATATCTTCACATAAGGGAGCTGTACCTATTAAAATTCAGAGGGAAGTTAGTTGAACAGTTAACAACTTTCCAACTGTTTGTATTCACATTATTTCTTAAGGATATTTTGGGCAAATAAAGAGTTAAATTCAAAAAGAATAATATGTTTACCAATAGATTTTTGGCGACTCTATTGGGGAGAGAAATAGTCGCTAGACCAGAATATTTGTCATGAGGAAAAATGGTGTTACCTCATGAGAACATGTTCCTTGTGCTTCAACCCAATCTCAATTTTCAGGATGACCAAGAAGACATAGTCTCATCCCTGAATAATTTTTCTTGCAGATACAGAAGAATGCAAAGCATTATAGGAACGCGAGTCAAGTGCTTGAACAAGAAGAAGTGAGAGCACAAGCACTTGAAAGAGAAATTCAGAGAAGAAATCAATGCAAAGCCAAGCATGAAGCTAGATAGCTAAACTAAATTAGAGCTCTGGATCAAAGAAGATTTCTCAGAAGTGCCAAGGGGCAAGGTGGAAAAGACCCTACATTTGAAAGGCTCGCTAAGCTCGATTTTCCCATAATAGACTTACCTCATTAGAGAGGTGACATAAAAAGTAGGAGTAGACCACCTTCACCTCCCAAGACACAAACTTCATTGCCTACAATTTGCCAAGTATTAACTTTACATGGAGTAGTTGCTCCCCCTGTTATTAATTGTCTACAACATCCTGCACATACAGTCATGGTAGCTCCATGGCCACTGCAACTAGTCCGTTATAGTTTGCAACATATCACCCACTCCCTTCAGGATCTAGAAAGAACTTTCCTAAGTTCTCAGGAGATGGGAAAGTTACTACAAATGAACACATTAAAGCCTTCTTCATAGCAACTCACATCCTAGGAATTGGACATGAAGATGTTGCAGTAAGGCTATTTGTTGAAACTCTTGTTGAGACAGCGGCTGACTAGTTTTATCACTTGGATGATACTTCAATTACAAGTTGGGCTACTATGAGGTCATCTTTTGAAGCCAGATTTAAAATGGTGGAAGATGAACATGCCTTGTTGGCACAATTGACCTCCATCAAGAAATAGGCTTCTGTAAGTATGAGAGAATTCATTGCTAAGTTCAATAAAATCATCAACAAGATTCCCACTGCTAATAGACCTACTCCTGCGAATCTAAAGATATTATTTATGGGTGCCATGCCGCCAGACATAAAATATGATTTAAGAAGAGCACGACCTATGGATTTGGATAATGCTCAGAGAATAGCCATTGAATTGGAAGATGACATGATTTCTGCTGGCAAGTGGAAAAGAGAGATACAAATAGGTGCTAGTTCAAGTGGTACTACATCAATTAATGAGATGATGCAAAAAATATCCAATGAAATCATTGCTTTAAAAAGACAACTCCCTAAGTTTAACAATCTATATGAGAAACCATTTCAAGATCAGAATAGTAGAAATATTGATAGCAAGAAACTATAATTACCTACTCCACAATAGAGGCTTGCAATTGAGGCTCCCCCTAAGAAAGGAAATATGTGCATATTTCATCTAACGACATACCATAATGGTGAGAACTATCCTGAAATAGCCTGCATGATGTAGTTATTATCTACCAATGAGTTAGACACTACGACACCAGACAATGAACCATATTCATACTCGCATGGTGACTCTATAAATTTATTTTTTGAGTACAAATCTGATTCTAAGAAGCAAGGAGAGTGTTACGCTACCATAGATGGCACCACCTGTGCAGTCCTAACTCAGAGCCAAAAAGACAAAAATCCCATTGTCATTCCTTCAATGGGAACCAACGATGCATCTACTTCAGGAATGAAAGAAAGTATTCAGGGAATGAAAATCTCACAGCCCAGCTGGGTAAGGAAAATGACTCCTTTGATTTCATTCAGTTCTGTAAAAATTCCAAGATCCAAATTTCTCCCATAGATTATTTGAGGTCAAATCCTGCTGAATTGAAAAGATTCATAGATTACTTAAAGGGAGATAATATTAAATTAAATCATAATGTCACTTCTTTCAATGAGGATGATTCCTCACTAGCGAAACTATTTGAGCAAGGGGAAACCACTGTGCTAGCTACCTTCCCGAGTCAAAAACCTGAACCATTTTATGTCTCCTTGTATATCAATGGTTATAAAATTAGCAACTATATCATAGATTCAAGTGCCTTTGATAATGTGATGCCTTCCCCTATGGCCAAAGCCTTAGGCCTTACCATGACAAAATTCCATGATAGATGCTATTCTATGGATGCTAAGCAAGTTCCTCTACTTGGCCAAATCAAAGATGCCCAAGTAGCTCTAGCTGCCCATCCTGAAAAGAAGATGCTACTGACGATCCTTGTTGCAGATATACTGGCAAGCTATGGACTACTACTAAGAAAGAGTTTTTGTAGAGACATGGGTGGGGAGATTAAATTGGATTGGTCCTAGGCAGTAATTCCTATGGGAAATAAGAAGGTTAAACTAGAACCTGAGGAGAAGTCAAAGTTCACAGTTCTGAAATATGATGATCCGAAAGCTCAGATCCTATACCAAGAATTGGAGTTTGGAAATTATATGATGTTTACCCAGGGTGTTGTTGATGAACCTAAAGGAGAGAAAGAATAAGTTGAGGCCTCTGCGAAGGATAAGATTCTAGAAGTCCAGACACTGGAATTCGATGGTAGTTGTTCTTCCTCTAGGTCTGGTGCAGGAGTGGTATTAATTCCACCCATAGGTGAACCTGAGCTGATAGCTTTCAAACTGGAGTTTGCAAATACCAATAATACAGCTAAGTATGAGGCATTGTTACTTGGAATAATTGCTGCGAAGGAAAAGGGCGTAAAAGTTCTAAAAGCTTGAGGTGATGTTGACTTGATTGTGCGCCAGATCAAAGGTCAATACTTTGTCAAAAATTGGAAGCTGAAGAGTTATAGAAACAAAGTGTGGGACGAGATCAAAGGATTGGATACCTTTGCAATCGAGTGTCTCTAGAGAATTAAACTCCAAAGCAGATTCACTAGCAGTCTCCACTTCCTTACTACTACCTCATCCAAAATTTAAAGAGAAGAAGTACCAGGTAGAGGTGGTGTACATGTCATTAGTACCTGATAACGTAGATGATTGGCAAGTATTCGATGATAAAAAATGCCTGCAACTCTTCCTTGAAGGTAATGAGAGTCCCCCTAAAGAAAAGCCAAATGATCTCTCACAAGATCATCCCAAGAAACAGAAGAAGGATGAACCAGGCATGACTCAATTACAAGGTAATGTCATTCCCCCATATTTTATATCATTAGAGAAATTGTTCCATCGTCATGATACTTATGTTAAGAGGAAAAGGATAGAGAAAGGTCTTACGACTGGGGAATATGAAGGGATGAACATTGGGAATGAGTCAAATCCCAGAATGATAAACATAGAGGGAAGTGTTGCACACCTAAAGAGAAAGAAAAAGCTAGAAGGCTTTTTCTGGAATACCAAGATGTCTTTGCCTGGACTTATGAAGATTTAAAAATCTTCATGGGAGGAAATTTCAAGCACCAAATTCCCCTAAAACCTTATGCTACTCCATTAAGATAGAAACAAAGAAATTATAATCCAAAAGTGGTGGATGCTATCTTTAGAGAAGTTGAAAAAATGCTCAAAGCCAGGATTATCTACCCTATCCACCACTCTACATGGATAGAAAACATCATCCCTATGAGGCAAAAAAATGGAGAAATAAGGATATGCATAGACTTCAAAAATTTAAATCAAGCTTCTTTAAAAGACAACTACGCACTCCCCAATATGGATCACTTGTTGCAAATAGTTGCAGGAGCCAAAATGATGTCTATGCTTGATGGCTTTTCTGGGTACAACCAAGTTGAAGTAGAGGAGAAAGACCAGCACAAGACTACATTTACCACTCCCTAGGGCACATTTGCATACCACAGAATGCCATTTCACCTCAGCAATGTCAATGCAACATTTCAGCAAGGTATGGATTTTTCTTTTGCTGATATGAAAGATAAAATCATTGTCATATATTTGGATGACTTAACAGTGTTCTCTAAGAAAAGAAGTGATCATGTTAAGGATTTGGTATTACTAAGGTGTAGAGAACATGAGATCTCTTTAAATCCTAAGTCATTTTTTTGTGTTACCGAAGGAAAACTACTAGGTCATATTGTATCATAAGAAGGTATCAGGATCGACCTAGAATGAGTCAAAGCCATTCAAAGGCTAAGTTTACCTATAAGTAAAACTGGAGTGAATTCATTCTTTGATCAAGTAAATTTCCTCAAAAGATTTGTCCCTAACTTTTCATAAATCACCAAGTGTATTGTGGACATGATGAAAGGTAATCAGAATTTCAAATGGAATGACCCTGGTAAAAGAGCCTTCCAAGATATAAAAGATGCTATAGCCAATGCTCCCATCTTATGTCACCCAGATTACAAGAAGGATTTCATGATTTATTGTTATGCATCTGAACATACATTGTTAGCTATCCTTATGCAAGAAAATAGAGAAGGAATTTAGGCTCCTATTTCCTTTATGAGCACACCACTAAAAAATAATGAGCTAAGATATTCTCAGACTGAAAAATATGCCTTCTTGGTGGTGAAGGCCTTGAAGAACTTTAGACTTTATATCTTACATTATCACTCCATTGTGCTTTTTCTTGACATTGCAGTAAAGAGTATATTAACCTAGCAAGATGTAGGATGTAATAACAGAGGGGCTTGGGTAGCTAAAACACAAGAATATGATATAGAGATTAAGCCAACTAAATTGGTACGAGGCAATGCACTATGCAAAGCTATGGTAGAAAGTGAAGAAGATAATCAGCCTGAAACAGAACAACTAGTTTTAGCAGTGAGTTTACAAGACCCATGGTTTGAAGACATTGTATATTTACTAACTTATGGTGAATGCCTTGAAAGATTGATAGCTAAACAAAGGAGAGACTTGAGGTTGAAAGTTGCTAAATATGTCATTTGGGAAGGGATGTTATACAAAAGATCTATAGATGGGACTTTTCTTAGATGTGTGGACAAGCAACAGCAGGAGAGATTGTTAAAAACATTCCATGATGAAGCTTGTGGTGGGCATTTTTCATCTTCTGTAACTACATTCAAGATATTGAGACAATGTTATTATTGGCTAGGAATGTTCAAGGATGCATATCATTGGGTGACCAAGTGTGAAAAATGTAAAATGTTTACAAGTCAACCTCAATTGGAAGCTCTTCCTCTCAGACTAGTAATAATAGAAGGTCCCTTCCAGCAATGGGGCCTCGATTTCATCAAGCCTATCAATCCTACATCAAGCGCTGGTCACACTTATATAATCACTACAACTGATTATTTTATGAAATGGGTGGAGGCAAAGGCCACTAAGAGAACTACTTACGAAGTAGTGTGCGAATTCATCAAGGAGAACATCATGGTAAGATTCGGCGTGCCTGTTAAACTAGTTATGGATAATGCAACTTGCTTTTCTTCAGCTAAAATTACTAAATTCTATTTCGAGTACAACATAACTACTAGTCATTCATCCAACTATTTCCCACAAGGGAATGGTCAAGCTGAGTCGAGTAATAAGAACCTGGTAAATATAGTGAGAAAACTTGTATCAGATAACCAAAGGACTTGGCATAAGAAAATTCACAAAGCACTCTAGGATGATAGAGTAACTCCAAAGAGGGCAATTGGTATTTCACCTTTTGAGCTGGTATACGGAGTTGAGGTAAGCCTTCCCCTACCTTTGGAATTGGCTACTAACAAGTTGAGAACGGTGGTAGAAGATGGCATCTATAAAGATGGGTTGGAAAAATGATTTATGTATCTAAATAAACTTGAGGAAGAATGGGAGAAGATTGTTGATCACATCACAGAACATCAGATGCAGGTAAAGAATCTCTTTGACAAGAAAACTAGACCAAGGAAGTTCATGGTTGGAGATTCAGTTCTTCTAAGGGATAAACGAAGGGTGCCTAAAGGAATGCATGGAAAATTTGAGACACTTTGGAAAGGACCATTCATCATCCGTCAGGCCTTTGATAGAAATTCTTTCAAATTGGCATATCCAAATGGTGAGGTACTACCCTTGACCTATAATGGTCAAGATTTGAAATGGTATCAAGTTGTAAATTGAAAGCAGGTAACCCCTGTATTGTATGATAGTTATGTTTAGTTCCCATTTCTATTTTCCTTAGTTTAGGTTTTCCTCACTTTGTCTTTCCTTTCCTGTTTCCTTCCTTTGCTTTAGTTTTGTTGTGAGCTTCCTTTTCATTTATCTTTGCGAAATCAGAGATTTGGATTCCTTGCTTAAATATGATTATATCCAAGTCCCCAGATAGAGCCAATTGTTACCCCACTTTTGTTCTTCCTCCTTTAAAACAAAAGTGAATACCTTGTGTTAGATTGAGTCATGAATTTTGAGGTAATAAATTGGAGTCTAAGTCTACAATCCCCATAGGATAGGTAGTCTTTATCGAATAATCCCTTCATGCCTTCTTTCTGCCTTTAAGCTGGGGTGGTTTTTATTTTCATCCTAGAAATGGGTAAGTTATAGTTCCTAATTTGATAAGGACTCTTTTTCTTTTAGTTCTGATCGATGGTATTCATATGAATGTGAAGCTCTAAAATGACATTGTTCCCCTTTGTCAAAAAATTGAAAATTGCCTTCTCCTCGGCGGGTTTCGACCCATGAAGGTAATTTTCTACGGGAAGAGAACATTGGAATCATCAAGTGCATAGACAAGGCCTAGAGATTGAAATTCTAGGGTTAAGAGAAAGTTGAGTCCACAAAAGTAGCTTGGCAGAGAAGTTGTAATGAACTTCCCTGCTTGCAGAGTTTTTCCTACATAAGTTGTTTTCCGAAGGATAGTGGAAAGTGTATCAGAGATTCCCAAAAGCCAAGCATCTAGATTTTGAGGAAATGATATTGAGCCCCTACAGTGGATAAAATGGTCTCAGAATATGAGAGAGTGAGTAAGAGACATTTTTCAGAGAATTGGTTTTTATCCTCTCCCTTATCAGAAAATCACCTGAGAGGGTCAGTTTCTGAGAAGCAACAACTTGTGAAGGAATAAGCATAATAAATTGTGGGAATTGAATGATCTATTATGATTAAGATAACCTGCTTTGACATCTGAAAGAAATTGCTAAAGAAACAAGTCACTTGCAGATTTTTGAAAAATCACTCCCCAGCTTCTCCACAGTTAGGTTTCTACCTTCGAAGTGAGTTTTCCGACAAAGGCATTGAATGGAGAGAAGCAAAAAAGTAAAAATATACTACGTCAATTAAGCTACCATTATAGCTACTCCAAACGAGTCAAAGTGATTTCTTAAGGCTGTTAATAAGGTGCATTTAATTCAAATCTTAACGTTAGAACTTTAATAGATATTTTTGAAAATCTCTCACTCGTGTGGCATGAGATATGGAAAGCAACAGTAAGGAAGCTGGTTGTTTATAAAAGACTCAAACTATCAAGCAAAAATTACCATTTGTTCACATCTTTTTTATACGCCTTTGATTTCCCACAAATTCACAGATCATCTTACGACATTCTCCAAAGCTTCTTAATAGTAAATAGAAAGCATAATCAAAAGCTATGGCCACTAGATTCATGGGTTTTGATGGGTTGAACGGGATTACATCTGAATGGAAAAATTTGACAGATACATCCCTCAGATTCTACGATCTGGGCAATCTACATAGAAGATTGAACAAAGAAAATATCCACCCCATGACACAAAAGATCAAAGGTAGTGGTTTGGTCAAAGCTACTGGATTTCCTGTGCAGTGCAAGCTCCCGACCTAATCTGGGAATGTATAACTAGATTCAACCCGGATACAAAATAGACTTTGCTACCAGATGACATAGTACTTATCTCCATTGACAGAGAGTTTGTGCAAATTAGTCTTCATATCCTAGAGTGAGTGGAATTTTCAAATATGAACTTCTCGATCGCAATTTCAAAATATAATGAGAAGAAGATGAGGTGGAGGAAAGAGATCATGAACTCATGGTTTTAGAAGGCTAGAAGCATAAAGGGAAAAGTGCCAAAGACACTTTTTAGGACAGATTTGAAGGCCAAGATTGTTGACATCCTGGTGCTCCTTCACAGGATAAAAGGTGAAAGTGACGCATTGAATTTCATAGAACACTACTTCTTCTTGGTCCAGGTAATATGTGTTGAGCATCATTATATAGAATGGGCTCAAGTGGTAAGTGAAAATTTGTCCAATGCCTTGAGTCTCACCAAGTACCAGAACAAATTTTATATGTCTTCCTATTTAATCTATGTTTTAGCTACATTACAAGTATGGCCAAGACTCCCTAGGCTAGAAGAATATGAAGATGATGTGAAACTTTATGATTTATTCCCTCATTTGAAGTTACAAAATAGCTATGCCAAGTTCATTAAAGTTAATGACTCATTTACAATGAGGTTGTGCAGAGAACTACAAGGATGTCCAGAGCGGAGGTTCTCACCAAAGGCCATGGAATTCATCACCCAATTTGGGAGCTTCTTCATTCAATTTGCTAGTTTCTCATACCTCTGTCTTGCAGGTTTTGATGATTTTCCCATGAAGCTGCCAAGGTACCCCGATGACATGATCGTGCTCATAGAGGTGATCTGACAGATGTTTCAAGTGAACTTGATCAGTGCAAGAATTCAGAAGAAAGGCTACGAATTCCCTGTCACCATTGGAGCATACAGCTGCGCGTTGAGGTCAAATGCTAAGAACGTGATGAAGGCATTCGAGAGAAGATATAAGTCAGAGGTGTATGAAGTTTTGAGGCCTCAATTTGATCTAGTAAGTTATGCCAAGAATCACCTACAGATTGGCACTATGGTCAAGTACATCCTCGAGCTTGAAGATTATTGGGCGAATTGCAAGGATGAGTTAGAAAGCCAGGAGAGGTTTTACTCCAGATTAATTATTGAATAAATCAAGTTGTTCAATGTCAACATTAATGTGGAAGGCATTGTTGATGATGGAGAACACATGTATACTGACACATATTGAGATCAAATCAAGCCCTATCCTATGAGCTCTGAACTAGTTCAAGATCAACCTATAGAAGATCTGGAGACCTTAACGACTAAGGTCATTAAGAGAACTGATAAGTGGGTTTAGTGGATGATGGGAAGGAGAAAGAGATCTAGGAAGCCTACTCCTCAACAAGCTCCCGCAGTCAAGCCGTCGAGTGCTCCTGCATCCTCCTCTTTGCCAATGTCATATGTGGCCAAAGGACCAACCCAACCAGTAGGTGGAGATGATGAACTACCTGAAAAAGAGATCCCACTTTAGAAGACTTGCAGAGAAGGTTCATCTCTAGTCATCGGTTCAAATGAAGAAGCTGAAGTTGAGAAATCCAACAAGCCAGCGGAAGAACCCGTTGGGGCCACAAAACTAGAGCAGCAAGCACAAGGGGGAACTATTGAGACATAAGGTGACACTCCTACTCAAGAGGCTCCTACCATTATTGAGGTTGGTGACGACAATAGTAGTTTAGAAATTGACAAGATAGATGAACATCTAGGGTCTCCTCAAAAGGAAAAGATAATTTCTTCTCCGCAGGTTAATCCTTTCGCTTCCAAGCCTAAATCTTCCCCTCCTGTTATCAGGAAATTATTTGTGGAAGATTTGATTTCTGCAACAAAAGTTACAAGTGTAGAATCATGGCTCAAGAATACTCTAGAGCGGAAAATAAAAAGGGTTGAGTAAGGTGCTCCTAGTGGTGAAATGTTCTCACAAGCAATGCAGTCAAGATCAGCTGTGAGCAAAGCTAAGAAGACTAGGAATCTGACCACTCTTGGTCGAGATCCAGACATAGGGCACCTGAAAATGGAAATGTCCAAGCCACTGAAGGATGACAGAATTGAAGACCTTACTACCTTGGACTTTGCACTCCAGTCCTTAAACATGGGGCTTTCCCACCAAGATACCAAAGTAGACTTGTGGAAGTCTATTAATGTCTTGATCAAGGAAGAGATTGAAGAACTCAAAGTCACAAAGACTCGACTCAAGGCGGAGATTAAAGAAATGACTAACTTCATTATGCAGTTGGCTACTCCTTTGGCAAGCCTACCCAGTTCCCTGACAACATTTGATCCTATTGTAGCTGAGAACCAGGCAATACTTGCCAAATTGCAAGAAGATAGACATTTTGGGCACATTGGTAGTAGGTGGATTGAACGACTTAAGTCTGAAGGTCTGGTAGCCATTGAGCAGCTCGAGAGTGTCTTTTTACAGTTAGAGGGAGAGAAGGATTCTCTCAAGAGACACATGTAGACACTCACAACAAAGAGGTTGAGATGCAAAGAGTGCATGGTGCTACTACATTGGCTGGTCTCTATGAAGACTAAAGATTCAATCAAGGCCAACATATTGCAGAAAGGGGATGAACCTTTGATTGAATGGATCCAAGGGGTTGAGTTCAAAATGGAGATGATAATCAAGGTGGAGGTAGGAATGAAAGTGACCGAAGAGGAACTCACCAAAGAACAAAGTAAAATCTTTATATATTTGACAGGTCTTCACTCTGAGTCTCAAGCCAGCGGAGATGGTAAGAGCCCAATTGGTATAACCAACATGCAGAAGTCATTCTCTGACTACTTGGACTAGCTTGTAGAGTTATATGGGTCTCACATCGATAGAATACCTGATCTTTAGCAACTCGGTGGATGTATACACAAATCCATGGAGAAGACACAACCCTGAAAGGATGCTGCAAAATGCATAGAGAAAGATCACACCCCCTAGCTCATAAGATTGAAAAATGTGTACATCCCAGATTCTGAAAGGATGATTATGATTCTTGTGGCCGCCAAAGCTCATAAGGATAAATTGGAGAAGGTGAAGAAGCCAACAAAGATAAAATAACTTTCCCCTCTTCTTTTTGATATACATTGTAAAATTGGTAAATGGCCACTTGTCATTTATTGACTTTGTATAATATGAACCGATTCGGTTGATTTTGTAATGGCTTAGCTCTTGAAGCCTATATGTAACATTTTGAAAATCAATGAAATGGTCGGCTAATTTTTGGTGTGAAATACATCTTGTTGCGGAGTCAATTGGAAATGTGTTTTGTGCCATTTATTTACTATTCCATGCATTTGTAAGTTTGAATGTTTGTTTTCCTTAAGCTGGATTGAAATTAGTAAATAGACGGAGTTCCGTTTCTCTTCTTTAGTGAAACTAATTGACAATAATTGGAGCATTGCTTGGAGGTTGGGAGAATACACATATGTCCTATTTAGATCAAATTCATACATGTTGTTTTACTACATTTCATTAATTCAAGTAGAATTCATCGTTGCATTCCCACTGGTACGAATTCATAAGTATTGTGAAATCCTGAAGTTGGTTAGAGTTTAGAATCAAATTCACTACCTGGATTAGTTTCTCAACAAGGGCTAATTTGGTTACCTCTACTATTTTCTGGTCAAGAACATACCCCATTAGGATTCAAAACAAACAAAATTCATTGCATATCTTCACATAAGGGAGTTGTACCTATTAAAATTCAGAGGAAAGTTAGTTGAACAGTTAACAACTTTCCAACTATTCGTATTCACATTATTTCTTAAGGATATTTTGGGCAAATAAAGAGTTAAATTCAAAAAGAATAATCTGTTTACCAACACATTAGTAAAAATTTGCAAGGTGTGGAGTTCAACTACATAGTAACTAAAAAGGAACTTCTTGTTGTTATCTATCCAGTGAATAAATTCAGGCACTATATTACTGGGTATGAAATATTTATTCATACTGATCACTTCGCCATTGAGTACTTGATGAACAAACTTGCCATATCCAAAAGATTGGCTCACTAGTTGTTGCTTATGCAGGAATTTGATATCACTATAGTAGACAAGCCCGACAAGGACAATGTAGTAGCTGACTTCCTCTCTTGGTTGCATGTCCCTAATGATCCTGTAGCCATTGATGTTATTTTTCCAGATGAACACCTCTTTCTTTTGTTAGCACAAAATCCATGGTATGATGACATTTCTAATTACCTAACCACCGGTAGGATGCCAACTCACTTCTCTGCTAAAGAAAGGAAGCTATTAACTAAAAAGAGCTTTAACTATTCTTGTATTTCTAGATTTATGTTTTATACTGGTCCTGATCAAGTAATGCATAGATGCATAAGGGAAGATGAAACATATGATATCTTAAGGGCATGTCATGATGAGCCCTGTGGAGGTCATTTTGAAGCCAAGAGGACAACATTCAAAATCCTGACTACCGGATATTACTGGCCAAGTTTACACAAAGACTCAGCTCGATACACAAAGAAATGTGATAAGTGCCAATGCATGGGGTGACCCACTAAATCATATGAGATTCCCCTGCAGCCTCAAGTAGATGTAGCACCCTTTAATAAATGGGGAATTGACTTTGTGGGTCCTATTGAACCATATTCACAAGGTAAATCCTACATTCTAGTTTGCACTAATTATGTCACTAAGTGGGCAGAGGCCAAGCCTATGAAACATCCTAGGGATAACAATGTTGCCAAGTTCCTCTATGAATTTATTTTCACAAGATTTGGTGTGCCTAGGGAGTTAACCTTTGATCAGGGAGCTCAATTTACTGTTAGAAATAAGGAATACTAAGAGGGGGGGTGAATCAATATTTTACAAACTTTTACTTTTGCCCAATTATGGATATAATAGATTATCTTAACGCATGCATAACATAGAAAGCTAAACAACATGCATAGCAATAAAACAAAAAAACTCATAACACATTATTTGTTCTTGAGGAAACCCTAGCCAAGGGAAAACCCTGGTGGGGATGATACCCACAAAGATCCACTAATCAAAAGTATCATGTTAAGGATGTTGACCCTGTTAGCAGTCTATTACATGCATATAGTGTCTTAGTCCTGATTAAGGGACTATAGGCCTTGTTAGAAGCCTCAACCTTGTTAGGAGTTAGTAGTACAAAATGTGATTACCAGATGAGCCCACTGCCCAAACAAGTAATATATAATATTCACTAATTACAAAAATAGGTCAAGGTACATAACCTTATACTTCTTGCATCAATATCTCTTCGCTACTCTTTCAATATCACTATTACATACATTCATTACTTCACTTTACAATTACATCTTTACATATCTTTATACAAGTTATTAAGATTAATAACTTTCTAGTCGGCTATCATATTACAAGATATACTTATCCAAGGGTTAAGATCTAGGATGTCATCCCTTTATATTTTTAAGTCATTATTTTGATAAACAAAATAATCCCTTAACTCTTTATCAATTCTATCTTCATATTCTATCCTGTCGGCTTAACACTGTCTTTAGTAAAACTGTCATAACTTCTTCTGTACATGTCGTACTAACTTGCACTCTGAGGTGAGTCTCCAATAGCCACCATAGTGTCTATGTTCAAGTGCACAAGCACTGAACTTACTCTAATCAACATCACCAATCAAAACTATCTTCGGGTTCACTAGCAAAAACACACTGTCTCATACTTAGATAATTTTGCATTGCACTTTGACATACTAGCTCTCTGACCTATGCGATCTTCATGTAGATAATATGTTTCCATAATGAAAACATCTATGTAACCAACTCGGCCAAATTGCCAACAATCTCCCCCTTTGTCATTGGTGGCAACATATGAGAAAATTGGCTAAGTCTTAGACTCCAAAATTTCAAAATTGTGGCCATAATACAAAATGTGTATATACCATCCTTATGACTTCATGAATCCTCTCTATATACTATACTCCCCCTAAGAGTATGTATCCTTATCAGTTTTCTACTATATATCTCTCCCCCTTTGACAATAATGACAAAAAAAAGGTAAGGAGGGTTACAAAACTGTGTTCACAAAAAGCTATACCTTGATTCAATATTGCAAAGCCAGTAGGCTTGCAACACAATCTGCAAAATTAATCTTCATGGCCTCTAACTCTTTCTCCCATGATTTCTTAGTTGAATCTGCCACACTAAGTAGTGCGCACAATCCATAAGACGCAATCTCACATGCTTGGAGATTCTCATAACTAAACTTCTGAAAAGATGTCTTGGCTAAAAGACATTCTTCCAGTTGCCCTTCAATAATGTTCAAGTTTATAGAAATGTGTTCTCTTAAAAGAGTGAATCTCTTCAGCTTCCTATCCTTGTCATCTTGCAAAACTCTTATTTTATCATAAATTTTGCAGATTTTCTTCTCAATATCAAATATCTTCACATTGGGGCTTGAAAGAAGGTTTGTCTCATTCTGAATTTCTACTTCCTTCATCTTCATCTTCATCTTCTGAACTTCCTCTACTACCAAGTTCTCTAATTTTGTACACTAAATGTACAAATATTTTCCTCTTTCTAAATTCTTTCTCAAGTCCTTTATGCAGATATCAAGGTTATTGATATCATTCCCGATATTCTAACTAATGTCCAAAAGTGTTTTGGCTTCATAAGCTGCTTGAGCTTTCATCTTTTCTATATCAGATAAATTTGTAAACTCACCATCAAAAGTATTCATCACTTTCTTTTCTCTTTCCAGAGGGTCATCTTCTGCAATTTGTGTAGTTATAATGCCTTGTAACTTCTCAGTAACCTCCTTTAGGCATCCTTCAAGACTCTTTACTTTCTTGTTCTTTCTGATGATCTTGTTCAAAGATGTGATCAATTCCATCTAATCATCATCATCTACTACCTTTCCCAAATTCTCAATCATGGAACCAATCTGAGTTTTCTTGCCAGTCTTAGGTGTAAGACTGATTTCTTCTTGAGTGGGAATAGGTGCTTGTTTCTCTGTCACTTTAGGTTCTACAATTTTGGTTTTTGTCTTCTCTTCTCCTTTGGTACTATCCTGCTCTTCAAAAGTTGAATTGTCAATAATGTTTTCAAGATTCTTGAATAAGTTATCATCACTATCCAAGGTGATCTTTGTTCCTTCAACATTCAAGGCTTCGTCCTCAATATTTAAGGCTGGAGGAGAAGGAATGTCCTCTTATTCTGCTTCTTCTACTTGATCTTTAGATTCTGTTGCAACTGATGGTTCTCCAGCATTCTCTGACATAACCTTAATGATTGCTTGCTCTGTTTCTGTGTTAATTTCTTCATATCTACCTCCCATAATCTGAATAGTTCTATTCTTGGTTCTTAGATGGGTGTTTAGATCCTTCATGATTTGTTTGAAGTGTTCTTCATCTCTCACAACACAAAGTTTTCTTACAAGATTTTCTCTAATAGTTATATCTTCCTCTGATGCTCTCTTCTTTCTATTTACAAGTTTCTTGTACAAGTCATCAGGTATCCTACCTTGAATTGTATCAAATTTCTTATTAGATAAAATCATATACTTCACCACTACATTTTCTAGATTCAATCTTTCTGCATAATCATAGAGATCATAATATTTGTTCATCTTTGTAAAGTCTCCATCTTGAATAATCTGTTCATTAACCTTTTCAATTCTAGGTTTCCAAGTTTTCTTCTTAACATGAGTGTTTTCATCATCTTTGATTTTTGCAATTTCCCTTTGAACTAGTGGCACCAATGTCTTCTGCCTCTTACCCGGTCCAGTAGCAATCTCTTTTATTCTTTTGCTAGGTGTGGAGGAGGTTGATCTAGTGGATTTTCTTGTTTCTTGATCGTTCTCTATTTCTTCCACTTTCACCTTAACTGGTGTTTCTCCTTGCTGTACTGCAATTGATGATAAAGGTGGCATAGAAAAAACTTCTTTTTGTCCAATTTCTCTAACTACTGCTATTGTTTTCTTGGCTACCAAAAACTCATGTTCAATCATCCCTGTATCTTTTAGAATTTTCTTGATTGTACTCTCAACTCTTTTCTTTGACTGTTTCTCTTCAAGGATGATCTTTGCGGAGTTGAAGTTCTCCTTAAAGGTTCCAAACCTGTTACTGTGAATATCCATCTTAAACTTAAGTAGTCTGCTCATACATTCTTCTGTCTCAATCTCAGATATTTCATAGCCAAGAGGGTCTATGAACTCTATTCTAGGTTCTACTGCTTCAGTGTAAGTAAAGTCAGTATCAACCATGAAACATATCTCATTTTTATACTTCTCCATAAGAGATTGTGGGATCCTTGATCTGCTTGACATCAAATTCTAAATTTTTTTAATTACCAACACTGCACTTTCATTTACTTTATCAATAACATGCCTCCTATACACTTGGTTAATCCTTTCCATTGTAGTTTGGTCATCATTCCAGTCATTTCCAATGGTGTAAGAAAATCTTCTCAATAAATGAAAAAACATATAAGTGATTAAATATGAGAATCTAAATTGTGAATACTTAGTCTTCTTTATCTTTTTCAAATTCTCAAACAACTAAATTCTCAAAATCTCACACATGTCAACTTGTACTTTATCAACACACATCAAATAAGTTGCATGTATCATTCTAGCTACCATGTTATCCTCTCTCGAGTTAGCACAAAACTTAGTTGTTAGGATCTTACACAAGTATCTGACATCATCTTGTTGTATCTTGCTAATCACTATTCCTCTACCATTGTAGGATGAATTTGTGTTGTCTATGACTATTTTCCTCATGTTTTTCTCATTCAAAGGAATGGCTCTAGTTTTAGATAGTCCAGTTACCTCATGAATTAAGTCAGCTGTGATATCTATCACTCTATCATCTAACCAAAACTTTCCATTGTGAACTCTGCTTAGGATTATCTTGGTACATTCTTCATTGTCAAATTCATATTGTAAAGCATACTTAATGATCTCATTATCTTTCAAATGCTCAAACCCTACTTCCAATGACATGTCTTGATTATAGATCTTCTGATATTCCTTTGTGAAGTCACTATCACTAATAGTCTCTAGTTTACATCCCAGATAACTTCTAACATTCTCTAGATGTAAAACTCTATCTGGTACGGATGATAAAGCTAACCTAGGATCATCTTCCAAGGGTTCTATTTCTTCCCTTTTCACCTTAGGTTTATTCTTATATCTGGCATTGTAAATCAAAGAAATATCCATGATTTCCTCTAATTCCTTAACTGATTTAAAGATCTACCAAGTAAAATACCTCAATTTCATGATTTAGGGCTTGCATAGATTCAGCACAAAAATTCTTCACCAAATCCTTGCAAAATGCTTCCAATCACTACTCTTCGATTTCCTTAACACTTTTATTCACTTTGATGATCAAATAATAATGTTCATGACCTTTTATCATTTCAATCTCACTTCGATCTGACATTGCATTCAATTCTTTTGTCGCTTCTTTCCAAAAAGTTGATTATTTTAACCTGTAAAACTTAAAACTTCTTGCGATCTTGCAAAACATAATATTTTTCTTTGCGCTCTTAACCATAGCATTAGAACATCATATAATACCTTGCATTAACTGCACAAGACTCAATTCATCATATATCAATTTCTACACTAATCTAAGTTCCTATTTTACTGTAATTTTCATGAATTAAGTACTTTGAGATGGGTCAGGTAAAGATTCATTCTTACCATTTAATACTTCACCTTTCTGACTGCCTTCAGTGCTGAATATGTCTCCTTGATCTATGCTTATAACAAACTTCACTTCATCTGAATTACTACAACATCCTTTCTGACTGTTGTTTGCATCTTCATTTCTTCTTGCATGACTTCTAGGGTTAGGATTGGTATGAAAAACTCTATTGTTCATTCTGCAAAACCTTACTTTATGTCCAATCTTGTTACATATCTGACAAACTATTCCATTGTTTCCATATCTTGGTCCAGGCTAATTGATCTGTGATATGCAATTTATAGCAATGTGTCCAACCTAAATCTATAACATACTACTCCATTTCTTCTGTTCATATCTTCAGTAGGTTTCTTATCTACATGGTTAGTATTTCTAAACATTCTACTACTATTGTTATTCTCAACAAATTTAGGTTTTCTGCATTCAATAGCTCTATGTCCAAAACCATGACAATTATAACAATAACCATTAAGAGGTTTAAATTGCTTACTTGTGCAATCTCTCTTCATATGACCAACAGTATTACAAGAAAAACATCTACCTTTGAATTCTCTTTGCATACCTTTAGGTGATTCCTCTTACTTAGGTGGTTCTTCTTCCTTAGGTGTATCTTTAGATTTGTTAATTTCATCAGACTTCTTCTCATCTATGCTTTCAGATATTTTCAGATCTGGTTCCTTGCTTTCTTCATTTTCTTTAAAAGTGTTGAATCCAAGACCAGTTTTATCATAGAATGGTTTTTGATAAGATATTTGTTCATCAATCTTCTCATTAGTTGAATATAGTCTTTCAAGTTGCTGCTTAGATTGAGTCAGTTCTCCTTTCACAATTGTATTGTATTTCTCAAGTTCAGCATACTGCAAATTGAGTTTCTCAAGTTCAGATGTTACTTTACTAAGTTTAGATTTTAGCCCTTCATTTTCAAGCTTAAGATTTTTATTCTCAGATTTCAGATTTGCTTCATTCTTGCCATTTCCATCTTTCAGACTTACCTTCAAATTTGCTATCTTCAGTTCATGTTTAAGGATCTCATTTTCTTTTTCTAAGTTGTCATCACAATCTTTAATGTGAATTTCAGATTCCTTTTCAGATTTCAGATCTTCCAACTTGCTTTTCAGTTTCTCAATGAGGTTCTTTGCATCATCATATTTTCCTTTCAAAGTATCTCTTTCTTCAATAAGCATATCAATCTGTTCAAGAGCTTCTTCAAGATTCTTCTGTAGCTGATCCATATCCATAGAGATCTTACTCAAGCTACTAGGCTTTCCTTGAATGATTCTTTTTCGAGTAACTAAGCTCTGATACCAATTGTTAGAAATAGGGAATACTGAGAGGGGGGGTGAATAAGTATTCTACAAACTTTTACTTTTGCCCAATTATGGATATAATAGATTATCTTAACACATGCATAACATAGAAAGCTAAACAACATGCATAGCAATAAAACAAAAGAACTCATAACACATTATTTGTTCTCGAGGAAACCCTAGCCAAGGGAAAACCCCGGTGGGGATGGTACCCACAAAGATCCACTAATCAAAAGTATCATGTTAAGGATGTTGACCTTGTTAGGAGTCTATTACATGCATATAGTGTCTCAGTCCTGATTAAGGGACTATAGGTCTTGTTAGAAGCCTCAACCCTGTTAGGAGTTGGTAGTACAAAATGTGATTACCAGATGAGTCCACTGCCCAAACAAGTAATATACAATATTCACTGATTACAAAAATAGGTCAAGGTACATAACCTTATACTACTTGCATCAATATCTCTTTGCTGCTCTTTTGATATCGCTATTACATACATTTGTTACTTCACTTTACAATTACATCTTTACATATCTTTATACAAGTTATTAAGATTAATAACTTTCCAGTCGGCTATCATATTACAAAATATCTTTATCCAAGGGTTAACATTTAGGATGTCATCCATTTATATTGTTAAGTCATTATTTTGATAAACAAAATAGTCCCTTAACTCTTTATCAATTCTATCTTCATATTCTGTCCTGTCGGCTTAACACTGTCTTTAGTAAAACTGTCATAACTTCTTCTGTACATGTCATACTGACTTGCGCTCTGAGGTGAGTCTCCAATAGTCACCATAGTGTCTATGTTCAAGTGTGCAAGCACTAAACTTACTCCAATCAACATCGCCAATCAAAACTATCTTCAGGTTTATTGGCAAAAACATACTGTCTCATACTTAGACAATTTTGCATTGCACTCTGACATACTAGCTCTCTGACCTGTGTGATCTTCATGTAGATCATATGTTTCCATAATGACAACATCTATGTCACCAACTCAGCCAAATTTCCAACATTTACTTCAACTCTAATAGCTGCTTTGATGGAAGAATATAAAATTCGGTATGGTGAATCATCACCTTATCACCCCCAAGCCAATGGCCAAGTAGAGGTTACTAACAGAGAGATGGAATCCATTCTTACTAAGACATTAGCACTCCATAAAAAAGATCGGGCCACACAACTTCCTGAAGCCCTTTGGGCTTATAGAACCACCTGGAAATCTACAACGGGCTTCACTCCTTTCGAGCTAGTCTACGGTAGGTCAGTTGTCATGCCTATGGAATTTGAACATAAGACATTAAGGACAACCTTGGAACTTGGTCTGAATCTTACTTCTACACAATAGGAATGTATTGTGAGTTTGAATGGACTTGATGAATGGTGCAAATCTACATTGAATAATATAGAACTAGTCCATTAGTAACAGAAGCAGTGGCACGATAAGTTTATCAAAGATAAAATGTTTGTTGTTGGTGACTGGGCACTTCTTTATGATTCTAGGTATCAAAACAATCCAGGGAAGTTTCAAACTCCCTGGTTGGGACCATATAAGATTGTTGTTGTGTTCTCAAATGGAGCGGTTCAATTATCCACTGTTGATCCTATACGCTTCAAGTTATTGGTTAATGGGCAAAGGCTGAAACTACACCACAAGCCACAAAGCAAAGCAGAGTTCCTGCAATAGTTCTCTTTCACCGATGATGACATTTATCTTACAACCTTTGTAAATGAGCCTTCCGCTCATTTAAGTTCTTCTCTTTAAAAGTTCTCTTTGCCCCATAATAAAAACTTTCTTCATGAAAGTACTTTATCCGTAATTAACTCCATCTCATCACTTCTAGTCTTTTCACGCATCCATTTCATCATTTTCCACTAATGGATGATCGTAGGCACTGCTCTCAACAATTTCTCAGGTTCGTACACTATCTGAGATATTTATTTATTTTATTTTTTTCAAACTTCTAACTATGCCTCATCACATGTGTAATTGTGGAACCAATTGCCTAATTAAGCTGGGGCGGGGAGATATATCATTTTTTTTGTTTTATGTGTTCGTAAAATTATTATATTCAATTCTTTTAAACCTTACCTGTACTTTTACACACTTCTTGCCAACTTTCACTTTGAGTGATGTGACAACCTTGAAGGAGCTATTATTTCACACATAACATGCAAAGGTGGCTAGTACGAAGTCTGCGAAGTAATTATGAACAGTTAATTCATGATATATTTTAGATTTGCACTCATATTTCTTTAAGTGCTTACATTTTTTAAATTCCAGAACTTTTTGTATTTGAATTTTCCTGTAGCTTACCATTTCAAGCATTCCTTGCTCAATCCTTGTTGTAGTTTGTTTGGATTTTCTGCAACATTATTTTGAGTATTCTGATAATCTAAAGATGGGAGGAGATCTCATCCGATGTGAGACCATAGTGCATGATATTTTATTAAATGATCAAGCATGTATGCCATATTTCCAAACCAGAGGGTGGCTTGATTATATTAAGAGACTCACCAGCTGGGATGGTAAGGTAGCATTGCAGTTTTTAAGCACATTGAAGGAAGGAATGGCCACAGTTAAAGGACTAAGGGTACAATTTACTCAAAAAATTGTGGTCGATGTTATGGGTCTACCATAGGAAGGAGAAGAGTTCTCAGAAAACCTTGATCCAACAACATCCAGGGCACAATTTACTCTGCACTCAGATCCACTGCTGGAAGTTGACAAAAAGTAAGGTACGCATAGGGTATCTTTGCCAGACCCCTTTAGGCTGTGTGCAGTCCACATTATCAAATAATTTACTTGTGAAGGACGATATGCATTATTTCATTCTATTCATTTTAAGTTCTTAAGTTGCCTATGGCATGATAATCGACCTATTAATGTACCCAATTTCATGTTCAATATTTTGACGAAGAGAGCTTCTCTAGTGTAGGAAGGTAAGCTTAACACTATCTCTCATCACTGCTTAATTAAGTTAATTATTGAAAAATCTTTGAGAGAACATCATGGGAGGATTTTCTGTTAGAAGGATTTAAGGAACAAATCCTAGGGCCTATAGGGCAAAAAGAGTAGGAAAAAGGGTTCAAACTGAACACGGGGTTAAGAAAATCATTGTGGAACTTGAGCTAAAGTCTTCCTCGAGGAGAAGGTCTAGGTTTAAGACCCCTAAAAGTTCCCCTCGGTTCTCTACTTCTGGGTCAGCTCAGAGTGAGGAAGAGGAGAAAACCTCTACAGAAAAGACTACTCCCTCATCAAATAGGGTTTCCTGGAGGAAAGTAAATAAAGGAAGAAAGACTGTCCCCAGTTCTTGTCGGGAGACAGAAGAGTGATCTCATGTAGCTTCAATCGCTCCTAGAAAGCGAAAAATTCTTGAAAAAGAAGAAGAAACCCCATTGAGAAGGAGTGGTAGAATGAAGCAAAATGTGTCCACAGATATACCATCGACAAGGTCAATTGTTGAACCTGAAGTCTCTGAGCCAAGGAAAGAGGAGCCTAGAAATAGTCAGCAAGATTTGCCTAAGAAGTTTCCTGAGGTTGAAAAAGAACAGTTTCCTGTGGGGAAAATGAATAAAGATTGCATAATAATTGGAGATGACTCCAGTTCTGACAAGCAAGCTTTTAGGTTCCAAAGGAGAGGTTCATCTTCCAAAGGTCCTCAGACAATTGACAACTTCAGTGATTTAGAAAATGATGTGATGTTAGAGGAATGTTTTGTAGAAGAAGAAGTACCAGAATCACCTCTTGCAGTAGTAGGGGAGAATTTGTTCAAAGAGAACTTTGATGTTAACATGAATTTTGTCAATGAAATGGTGGAGCAGATATTGAGCGAGGGTTTGGACGCATTGGCTTCTGTCATGCAATAATGTAGTAATTCAGAGAGATCTATGGTGGTGTGGATGGATCCCACAAAATAAATGAGTTTGAATAATGGTAAGTCTCCTATTTTACATTTGGTAGGAAACCCTTGCATCAATACTATGTTAGATGTTTCTTGCTTTGTGTCCTTGTTTTCTGTTATTTTCCAGTTGTCTAAACAATTAGTTATAGAGAGGGAACAATGGAAGCAACAAAAGAAAGAATTGAATAGATTCATTGATCAACATTATCAAGAAACCCTTGAAAAAGAAGAAGAAGAAGTGGAGCAACTTCATGTGAAACTCACTAAGGTAACATCCCTTATACCTGAGCTAATGAGCTGTAGATCTCCATCTCCTGTGTATGCCATATTTCTCAAGGAGAAGCTTTTGAATTACCAAATGACTTGCATAATGAGAGATAGGTCTCCATTGTTGAATGAACCCCTTGAGCTTTCCCAAGCTTTTCATAGCTCTCCTGCAACCATTCAAAATTTGTTGTGTGAGCTTTTTCTCCACAATCTTGCAGTACCCAATGATAGAGTTTGGAATCCCTTGTTGTCTATTGGGGATATCCAACTGAGAGCCCTCATGTCATGGATTCAAAATGAAATCAGTTGAGAATCCCAAGCAAAGGTGTATAGAGAGTTGGAGGAAGAAATTCCTCTCTATCTAAGATCGGAGGCCAAAGATCCTAAAACCTATTACTATGACTATTAAGGATTGCTCCTTCAGATTCAGGGAGTCGACTCATTTATCCTCGTAGGAATGTAGCTTTTGATGAATATGTTCAGATGGATGAAGTTGAGTTGCCTGAAGCTATGAACTCGATTTAATGGCAATGGATCATCATGACTAAGGAATTTAGGAATAAGGAGTTGCATTCACCTCTTAACTTCACCATGGAAAATAGGCGAGCTCCGTGATATATTTCCTTGGGTAGAGTAAGGCAAAGTTTTTGGATTCCTCTCACATTTCAGCTGCCCTTACTCATTTCCCCTTTGTTGGAAAACTTAGAAAGCTTAGAAGATTATGATATGGAGGGGGAAGTGAATAGGTGGGAGAAGTACAAAGAGACCAAGGGATTTTATTGGAGCTATGCAAAGGGGGGT
The DNA here is from genome assembly GCA_027943335.1 of Chamaecyparis obtusa. Classification (NCBI taxonomy): domain Eukaryota; kingdom Viridiplantae; phylum Streptophyta; class Pinopsida; order Cupressales; family Cupressaceae; genus Chamaecyparis; species Chamaecyparis obtusa. The sequence goes on along the minus strand of BSBK01003111.1, from coordinate 476,767 downwards.
AGTGGACATAAATTAGCTACAGATTACCGAATGACAACAAGGCTAAAAAACTTTATGTTTGCTATGGGACCAACAAAAGGCCAAGCTGGGGGGCAATGATGAGCCCAGTTTATGGCTATTTGGTTTATGGTTTTTTGGTTAAAACTTGAGTATTTCATAGACACTGTTCAGACTTTTTATGTTTTGATGCCATGCGTATGTGTATATTTTGATACTCTTAAGATTGAAAGAATATGTTGAATATATATGTATTACATGGTTATGTAGAATGAAATCTGGTATTCTTTCCATTCCACATTAATGGGTAGTGTCTCCTGTAGCCATGTGATGAGGACAATGCTAGAGTAGGAAAACTTATTGTGAATCTTTATCTTGGGCATGTGTTGTGATTTTTGTGTGCGCGCTAATCTCTTATAGGAAATGATGAGTCAGAAGACAAGGAAGACTCGACATTAACAGACGAAGTGGAATCATAAAGACACATAACTATTTTCAAGGCTCATAATGATTCTGCCATTTCCAGTTGGTAGCAGTTACTATTGCAGACTGGGTCAATTCAACTTGCGGCCATTTTGGAGGAAATCTAATAGTCATGTGTTCCTATATACCTACGTAGTTGAATACAACTTACTCCTGCATTAATTGATGTTGTTTCTTTTGTATCTGAAAAGTTGTCATATGCATGTATTGGAGAATCCTAGTCTTTAGGAGTTATGTTTTAAGTTGTTGATAAATAAGCTGGAGTTCGTGATCCCTGGTTAGCTAGTTTCTCAGGAAATCCTTTTTGTAATGCAGCAAGTAGTGAATACAACTTTGTTACTACATCTTGTACTTATGTTTATGAATGAATGAATGACATTTCTAGATCTTAACCTTTGAGTTTTTAGTCCATTCACTCTTCCATGGGGGCCCACACGAAAGGTGAACTCAGTTCATGATTAAGTAGGAATTAGTCTTAAGTTTTCTTGAAATATTTAATACTCTGTTGCTCCTGCAACCACTCAGTAACAGAACCATTGGTTGTTCCCTGCAGCATAGATGCATATCTAGTTTACTATTGAAGCATTATTTTAAGCTCTAAGTTAAGTTGTTGTTTTGATTCTTAATATAGCTTTCCTACAATATTTTCATTACTTAAGTTGGGATGACTTTGAAGATGGACTAGAGCATATACTTTGCAGACATCATTTCAAGTTTACATTCCTGGTTGATAAATCTAATGAGTTTAGTATGCTATTTTAAGTATGATACTTGATACTATTTAACCATAGAATCACTGTAAAAGGATGTCCAATCCTTAGTCACTAAGGTATTACACTGACCAATCAGTTATTGCAAATTAAATTTTTTGATAACATTTAGTTTTATAAAATATTAGGACTATCAAAAACCCAAATGTAAAATGATTGAAATCCACACAAAACACTAAAAATTAGATAAAACATGCAAAACCAAGTCAATACCACACAAAGACAATTGTTAAACTTGAAAACACAAGCGTTAAAATTGAACAAGCAAAGATGCTACTACGTATTACAGAGACATTGTTCTGTGAGTTTGATCTATGTTTGCATGACAAAATTGAGAAAATGTTAGAAAAAACTAGGGATGTGGGTCCCATCGGGCATGCCAAAATGTATATGTGAGAATCTAGCTTGTGTAGTCAAGCCTAAACAAGTCAAACATTAGTTTAAAAACAAGACCAAACACATAAGACTCAACACATACAATCGATAAAGCCAAAATGGATGTACCCATAATCCATTTGATTTGCTCTTTTAGGGAGAATGTGGACATGCTCTCCTAAACACAATGAATTAATCCCCAAGATATGCAAGCTCTAAGACGATGATATGAAGCTAATGCATACTAACAATGGAGATATATGATTCAAAAAGATGAAACTTATGATCAAGATGATAAGAATGATAAGCTAGATGCAAAATTTAAACTAAATGGATTCCAACAAGCCAAAATAATATGCAACAAGCTAAGATTATACTAGCATGCGAAAAAACACTATGAAATGCTTAAAAGAACTCTAGAGTTAAATGAACATAATAACAATGCACTGATAATGGATGAAAATGCAAAGGAAGAGGCTCCTATTTATAATTTTTTGGAGGGAAGATAAGGATGAGGTTAGGTGGAGCTTATGTGGAAGCCACATAAGGGCCACATAAGCAAAAGAGGTTGGTCATGCAAACAACAAAGTTGCTCACACATGTGTGAACAATTTTGAAAGGGATGGGGCATTTAAGGTTGGAGACAAAGTAAAAGGGGAATGGCTCAAGGTTGCTCACACATGTGTGAGCAACTTTGAAAGAGGAAAGTGGGGACAAAGTTGTAAGAATGTAGTTAGGTTATTTAAGGAAGGTAGTTGGTCACCTTGGGAAGGGTTGCTTACACGTGTGAGAAATATTAAGGGGTTAAACTTTTTAGGAATCTCAAAACTAACTTAATTAATCTAGGATTAGTCCAAAGGGTAGGTTTAGAGGTGATGGTGATAAGATATGTTAGGGTTTTAGGCTTGATTAAGATTTACTTAAATAAGATTTAATTAAATCATGTTTTAGGAGATGGAGGGATTTAAATAAATAAATTTATTCAAATAGGAATGATGAAAAATGGGTTAAATGTATTAAATAAAATTTAGCACATTAAGGGTGAAGCATTTAAATAAAATTCAAATACCTTAGGATAAGAAGAATAATGTGTATAGTTAATTAAATAATTAAATATATAGAGGAAAAGGATAAATACACTTAATTAGTTAAAATTAACTATATAGCTAAGGGGTACATTAATCAAATAAGATTTAATTAATTAAGGTGATAAAATGTGTCAAGGGATGTTTTTAGACGTCTACATATATAAACAATCATCATTTTATCATTACTAAATGAGTTGATTAAAGCTTGCACTGTTTGATATTTATAATTGTATATATTTGTTAAATTATTATTAAAAAATAAGCGACTTTATAAAAATATAAACATTAATATTTTAGTTCTTATTTTTTGACATTATCAACAGAGATTTGAAAAAATTATAAATATTAAAATTTTTGATTAAATGTTGATTGATTGATATTTTAACATTTAATAATTATAATTGTACATATTTATTAAATTATTAGTTTTTATTATGTGAAATGAGATTTGAAAAAATATTTTATATTATTATTAAATTATAATTAAAATATAAAAAATATAAATATTAAAAAAAATTGTTCAATTTTTTAAATCTCGTTTCTTATTGGTTTTGACATTATAAAAGAGAAAATTTGATTAAATGCTGATTGGTTGATATTTTAATATTTAATAAATTTAATAAATTTAGGCGAATGCATTACTAATCCTGCGGTGGCAGGAAGTAATAACAACAGTGTTCTCCCGATGATTAACTCCTCCGGAAAACGCGAAAAGATCGAGTTTTTCGTTTTTGAGTCGTATTATCAGCCAGGTCGCTCTCTCTTGATTTTTAAACGCAAAACCCTAGAGTTTTTTATTAAAAAAATTCAAAACCCTAGTTCTTTATATGTGTATAGCAACAGGGTACTTATGAACACGCTCCTATAAGTTGTACTTCAACTGATATGTTATCTTTGCAAAAGCTTAGTTTTATGATAAAATAAACTAGTAGTCATTTTGTTTTAGTGGCCAAAATTTTGAGTCTCAGTATGAATATAGTAGCAGGGTCCTACGAAAGATTTATACTGGGATGGAGTCTGGATGAGGAGAGCAAGAGAAAAAAGAGAAAAAACAATAACAATGAGGAAGAAGAAGAACAAGCAAAAATGGGTTACACCGTCAACCCCATTTTCACCTATCCTGCACACATGGGTCCCATCAAAACCCTAGCCATGGCAGGTTCTGTGCTGGTAACAGGTGGCATGGATGACACAATCAAAATATTTGACATGGCTCACTACCTTGAAGTCGGTTCTCTCCTCCAGCACAGCGCTGCAATAACTAGCCTCTGTTTTTATGGAGATGAATGCTATGGCAACAATTGTAGTAGCAGTTCTTACCCCCGGAATTTGTTGAGTGGATCTCTGGATGGCACAATTTGTATTTGGGATTCAGATTTGTGGGTCCACTTGAAGACCATGAAGGCCCACAAGAAGGGTGTCAATGATCTGGCCATACACCCTTCTGGGAGACTTGCTCTCTCTGTTGGCAGGGATTGCCATTTGAGCATGTTTAATCTAATTAAGGGGAGGTGCACTTTTACTTCAAATTTGCAAAAGGAGGCCACTGTTATTGAGTTTAATTCGAATGCTGGAGATAGTTATTCTGTAGCTATCGAAGATGTGGTATCTGTTCACGATGCTGAAGATGCAAGGTTGCTTCATTCTCTGCAGCATGGAAAGAGAGTAAACTGCCTTTCTCCATTCATGGTATGTACCTTTTCTTTTTGTTTGACTTTTTCATTCATTTGAAACTGAAACGGCATATAACAATATATTTGTACGCAATGCTTTCATCTATAGTTAAGTGATGGATATAAGTTTTAAAGGTAATTTTTGCTGGCTATTTGACTGTGATACTTTGTGAAAATATGTTTTGATAGTACACCAGTGCTCAAATTTAGGAATCATATTAAATTTCTCTGTTTGGCCTGTTACCATTTTTAAATATGATTGACAAGGATGTCTTTAGCTTTATTTAGCAGAGTTTTGTCAATAATTTATTGATATTCTTTTCAAAATTATGCAAATATTGGAAATAATCTGGTGAAGCATGAAATCAAATTCCTGGTTTTGTTAAATCTTTTTATAAGCACATGAACAGAATGCCTGCTTCTATAAAGTATTCCCAGTCCATGCACAAAATCGATATGAATATCTTCCCCTTGGCCTCTTAAAATTTATAGTATTGTTGAGCTAACAACACAAAAGGAATTGCCAACATCTCTGCAACTTAAAATGTTTGATATCCTTATTCTGGATACACTGGATACAAGTACTATTTTTATATTATTTTACAACCATGGAGGATTTCAACTCTCAACCTGACACACTTAACTCTTTCTAGGACAGAATGGATTGCTATTGACTGCTGGAGAGGAGTCTACCATTCGGGCATGGGATTTAGCATCTGGAAAGATTACATTTTCGATAGAGAATGCACACAAAAGTCGTATCAAAGGCCTTGCTGTACTTGGAGCAAAAACCAGTACCGAATCAGATGAAACTCCTTATCTTGTTGCATCAGCATCATCGGATGGATCTGTGCGGATTTGGGATACCAGAATGGTGTGTACAGAGAATCCAACCCCTGTTTTCGAGATTGACTCAAAAGCAAGAATAACTTGTCTTGCTGCATCTACCAAAAATGTCATAAAGAGTGAGTTTTACTCACTAAATAAGACAAGTAATTTCATTTTCAAATAAAATATCTTAACAAATGGTGATCTGGGTAACACTGTCATATGTTTATTTTGAATTTTTTTCAAGTTATCAGGAATTTCACTCTTACCTATTTATTTGTTACGGCACAAATCTTCACTGGATGATAAAGATATAAAGAGTGAAAGCAAAAAATCTAATCGTCAAGGGAGTTCACGTCCTGCATTAACAAAGAAGAAAAAATTCAAAAAACGCCTTGGAATGGAAGTGGAAGAGGGCATGAAGAAGAAGGATATCGAAAAGTCTACAGCAAATTAGCAATGATGCTTGCAGAAGATGGCTGACTTGAATTGATCTGTAATGCTCTCACTTCCATTTACATTTTTCATACATGACCAAATTATAAAGACTCTAGAGCTGACTGACTATGGGTTTGGATGGATGCGTCGGCTTTTATCCAATCCTTGCAAGGTTCAGATTATATGCTAATGTACATTATTGTTTTTTCATGTTTTAAAAGTATCAATGCATCTCTTGTCAAATAAGGCCTTTTCTGTTAAAAAAAACTGTTTTATCATGAAGAAGAAGGATATTGAAAAGTCTCTAGCAAACTAGCAATGGTGCTTGCACAAGATGGCCGACTTGAATTGATCTGTACTGCTCACTCCTATTTACCTTTTTCATACTTGACCAAATTATAAAGACTCTACAGATGATTGACTATGGGTTTGAATGGATGCTTCGACATTTATCCACTCTTCCCAAGGTTCAGGTTGTATGCTGATGCAAATTAGTGTTTTTCAAGATTTAAAAGTACCAATGCAGGCTCTTTTTAAATAAGGCATTTTCTGTTAAAAAAACTGTTTTATCATCTGTGGCTTCATGTAGGAGAAGTGTTCCCATTCCTGCTTTTGAAGATGAGAAGCTGTATATACATTTCATATTAATAAAGTCTTTTTTGGTTTTTAATTTTATATACAACTACTCTAGCACTTTGTGTTTTTACAATGCGTGCATCTTATAAAGTTACATGAAGTACAACAAGTAGTACTTTAGCTTCCATTACAGTGCCTTCCGTAATTCAGGCAGGAAGTGTCAGCATTCAGCTCATGCCCTCGTGCCCTTATCCTTGAAAAAACAATATGTTTTATCAAGACAGTCATTCTGACAACACTATTAGTAACCATGTCCTCCTTAAACATCTAACCTCTCTCTTCAAAGTTTAAACGTCAGAGCCTCTCTGAATGAAGGTTAGAGGACCACATGTGTACTGTTCTGGAGAAAACAGTAGCACCAAGAGATCTAGTTCTACAATGCTAATCTCATTCCGATGCCTTGCATATCTATGATATTTTAGCCAGCACTGAATATTTCAATTGATGTACTGATTTTTTGTAATTCTCATGACAACTGTTCGCACAGTAAATGTACTTGTTGTAACTTAGCAATGAACTATAATTTTAGTAATGAAGTGAAAAGCTCTGAAAACTCTTTTTACCTAAATACTTTGTTATATGACTGGCAAAATAAATACAAAATCTGATTTTGTTAATAATTGAATATTAAATAATAAAATATTGATATGTTCTTTCATTCTTTAATCACAAATGTCTGTCATTGTTGAAACAATAAATATTACTTTTTTAACTTCCTTTTTACAGCGAAGGACAGGCAATCAGAATTTTTATTCAGTTATGCTCCTTTATACTTATGACCAGTGTCTTCTTTCTAATGTGCCTTTGAAAACGAATATAAAATCTCAATAATTGTTGAGTGGCAACGACTACAGGATGCCAATGCAAAACATACTTGTAAGATTCCACTTATCAGGCAATGCTTACTCAGCAACATCAATATTGTTGAAATTTTAAGATTGCTGCAGATGTAATAGCACTGCCTAGATTGTAATGGTATGTGTTTTTCAAATGCAACAATCTCTCTTTCATTTGTATTGGGAATGAGGCTAGGAGGGACATGTCCCTTCATGGGACATGTCTATTCATTATAATTTGATTAATCTTATAATGTTTCATCAATCAATTATTAATTTAGAATAATATAATAGATTAATATTGAATATTAAATTTCATATGATTAATAATAATATAACATATATTATTATTAATCAACTTATATTATATGTATTCTAAATGATCATACGATTGAAGCTACAAACATTAACACTTCCTCTTAGCTAGGGAGGATGATCAACCAGAATATGTAGTAGTCTCCCGTGTCAACACTTATGACCCTCACCATAGCTACACAAAACATCAACACTCCCTCTTAGCTAGAGAAGATAAAATCCATCAAGATGCAAGTCACAATAAATCCATTAATTTTGAAAGAGAGGAGATATCACCTCACTGTGATATCAGGAGATATGGTATATGCAGGAATATCAAGTCACATGATATTCACCATAGCTCATAAATATCTAGGGTATGTGCAATGGCATCACGTCTCATGATGTCTGCCATATGGATACTAAGTTTATGTAGAGACATGTCTCTATTTGACATGTCTCATACGGTCCAATCAATCTGTTATACTAAGTAATCACATAACTTATGATATGAAGTATCACTGAACTCGTGGTGTAGAGTATCACATATCACATAACTTGTGATATGAAGTATCATCTAACTCGTGATACAGAGTATCACATATCACATAACTCGTGATATGAGGTACAACCTAACTCGTGATACAGAGTATCACATATCACATAACTTGTGATATGAAGTATCACCTAACTCATGATACTAAAGGATATAATATACTCGAGAACATTACATTCTCCTTATATATCCTAGTTATGGTATGTGCATTGACATTAAGTCACATAATGTCTATAATGTCTACCATATGGATATTGTATCATGGCATGTCCACGGATATTACGTCACATAATATCCACCATGAAGATCTTTAAATCATCTATGGTTTATTTAATGATATCAGCCTTATGATATCTACCATGATGTCTAAGAGATCCTAACCATCATGACATGTCCATGGATATCAAGTCACATGATATCCATCATGATGGAGATGTTGCAAAGTCGTCACCTCACAACATCAATCAAATACAAGTGTTCATTGTCGAAAAGTCCTCACCTTTCTCCAATGTTCACAGGAGGGCCCATAAGTCATGAAGTCACACACATGACATCCACCTTGACTCATCTCAGAGGGTGGATCCACCATGGCTCATCCCAAAGGGTGGAAACAAGGGCTTTCACCTTAGACTTCTCCCTCAAAGAGAAGAATGCAATAACATACAAAATAATAGATCACAGATGTTGAAACTCCTTTTCATCTAAGGCTTCATTCTCCAACATACCAAGTTTATCTCGAAAGTACACAACTTTCTCTCTAGCAAGAAACTTGGTGAGAATATCAGCCATCTGTTCTGTAGTGATAATGTACCTTGATAACATACTTATGTACTATATCTCTTATATAGTATGCATCACTCTTAGTGAACCCCAAGTTATGTAGGAGTTAGCATAAAGGCATTTCAACCGGCACACATGGGACTCAATCTCATGATCATAGTCCTCTGACTGCAAAAATCATCTCCATTGTTGAACCAATATGACCAAATTCTTTGGAGATCAGAATGAATCAGATCCTCTAGATGCTTCCTTTAAATTTTAAGGTCTTGCAACAAACTCTTGACCTCCTCGTCCAAGGTTGCTTTAGATGAACTATCAGACTCCCTCTGAATCTAATATCAACCTTCTGCCAGCAAGTCGTGTCTTTGTTCTTTAGTCTGCATCAAGCTCTTTTCTTGAATGCCCTCTGATCCAACAACTTATCCATCTATTTGGGAATATCATGACCTAGATATTTGCATAAAAGCCTTCTAGCCCACATACATGGAACTACATCATTTGAATCGCAATCCTTTGGCTTTTTATAGTTTCCTGGAAACTAGGGAAACCATCTCGATATGGCCTGCCCTTCTAAATCAAAATGATTTAGATCCTTGAAAATCAATTTTGGGAGATCCTTTAGTAGCTCTCTCTGTTATGAAACATACATGGCCCCAATCATTAAAATATCTTGCTCCAAGAGACTCTCATCATCTGGTACATGATCATGTTGAAATTTTGATCATAACATTATTCGTAGGAGTAGTTTCTCGTACACAAATTTACTTGTCTGATTCCATAGTAACGTGAGTGAATGTAATAAACTGTGGATTTATCCCCAAGCTTGGCAACACCAAACATTCATGATAATCTGGCTTCCATCTAAAGCTCCAATTACATGCAGCAACCTCTTGACCTTCTCATCCAAGGTTGCTTTTGATAAAATGTTAGACTCCTGAATTTATTGTCTCCTCTTCGAAGAAACATTTTCAGTCATCAACTTAGTTCCATGACAACAAACATCATGTTCTTTCTCCCTTGAATGCAATCTCTTATGCTTCTTCATCCTGTCATGAAGACATTTCAGAGAGATTACAAATAGTTCATAAAACTAAACTATCCTGAAGTGAAATACCAATGATAGAAGCATACAAGATTTATTATGTCAATTTTATTGCATAAATTAATGACTCAAAATTTGTGAACATTATTCGAGGGTATGCAATACTTATCTCTATATACGTATGATACTCCTGGGCAATTCACAGCAAACTTACAACAAGCAGTTGAGCATACATTGTCATTTAATGCCCTTGTTACAACTCGATTCCCATATGCTATGTATCTAGTAAATGCCTATACAAAATGCTTGACATTAACCAAAGCTTTGAACCGTATAATATATAGTGTTTGGCGACCAAGAGATTCTTTCCACTCATGGCAATTAAGAGACTCAAGAAACCAAATCCACTATGTTGGTAATGGACTCTGATTCACATAATCTTAAAGATGACATTCTCACAACAGTATTGATGCATTTTTCTCTTCAAGTTTCCACGTGCTCCTTCAAACATTAGCTCTCTCAATACGGAGTCTTAGGATTGATCCATCTGATGAGTCATCAATGGATAGTCATTTTTAATAGTGTCTCAATCTTCTATTTACTTCAAAATTTCATTATGCGACAATGTTTACAGTGTCACAATTCCTTGTATATCCAATAAGGTATCTTATGCTTCCATTGCACTGTGTTGATCCAAGATATGATTATGTCCTCAATAGAATGTGATTCAACAATTTAGCAGCTCCAAGGCCCATATCAAATAATTTCGTTATGATGTAGTATATATGTCACAAGAAGTTGACATCAATATATTCAGGGCACTTGTCACAGGTGTTCAACAAACCAACCAATTGATGATGGCTCGACAATCTTTAGACCTCCATAGGCAATAGTCAATGCTTGTTTTATTTATTAATGTGAAGCATCTTCTTATAGATACAATGTGTTACCATTGTAGGCAATTGATAGTTATTAGTCGTGACTTTCATCCCAATGTTTTCAATGTGCTAGCTAGATGATTGTCTGTCTCCCCCGAATTGACAAAGTTAGGAAGCCGTCACATTTCTACCAAAATAAAATCCAGTGGACTCAACCATTCAGAATCATCTCACAAGTATGTATTTTCATGTTCTTAGGCCCTCAGTCTTCTTTACTAATACTTTCTTTGCCACCGCCTCAAGCTGTGAGTTTATCTGTACTGTCACTTAGAATCGAGAGCTTGTCTTTTAATGTTTGGCTCCTTGACGTTCTGTACATTGAGAGCTCCTCTTAGAAGAGATGGTCTGGTTATTTCCACTCAAAACAACTCAGACTATTCATCATGGAGACTCGTTTCTTCAGTAAATGCAGTTGCCTCCCGTGGCAAACATTGGACCCGCCAATGCACTGTTTGCAAACGAGCAGACAGTCACACATTGTTGCCTCACCAGCAGCATTGCAAATATTTGACCCAGCCTCGTGACATAGGGGGCGTCACAGAGAACATTAGACCCAACCTCATGACATCACAGGCAACACACTAGAGATAGAGATTTCTGCATTGCTTATGATCAGATCCGCTCCAGCAGACATTAACCCTGTGCTGCACAACGAAGATCGGCCCTTGTCAATATCCTCTGTGCTCAGTCTGCACTCTATCCTACTTCTCACAGTCTTCACTCACAACTGATCTCGGCTTTTATGCATTGCAATGATCTTCCATACCATGGAGCATTGCAATGATCTACATTGACATTGTATCTCTGCAGAGCATACACTCCGCTCATAGATATTGTGGCGAGCAGACACAGACATTGTAGGATACAATGCGATGAGCAGACATAGGGAAAGAATCTCCAACACACCCAATGCGGGAATATCAACGCGAACGCTCAGATCTCCAAGCCCGCCCAGCTCTGAGATCTTAGCTTACTGCGGGAACCCCAACTTGCGGAGGCTGTAATTCCAAGCCCGAACCTAAGTGCGACAAATGAACAAACAAACCACTGCATTGCCAAATCAAATGTATGTCTCCTCCAATACTGTCGCCTCTATTATGCAGTTGGTCGAATGTCTGGAGAAGCAAATTTGATACCAATGGATGTTCTTGATGCCTCTGAGATGAATCTGAAACATCTGCGCACAAGGAGAAATGCTCTGCTCCAATGGGCTCACTGATCGACTATTCTCAGAGAATTCAATTTATATCAACGTGCAAAGGATGATGTGGCTTACTGTGCAAACTTACTATGGCTCCATGTCTGGTTTGAATATCGATTGTATATCTATCTTCTACATTTGCAGTTTGGCTCTGATACCATGTTGAAATTTTAAGATCGCTGCAAATGTAATAGCACTGCCTAGATTGTAATGGTATGTGTTTTTCAAATGCAACAATCTCTTTTTCATTTATATTGGGAATGAGGCTAGGAGAGACATGTCCCTTCATGAGACATGTCTATTCATTATAATTTGATTAATCTTATAATGTTTCATCAATCAATTATTAATTTAGAATAATATAATAGATTAATATTGAATATTAAATTTCATATGATTAATAATAATACAACATATATTATTATTAATCAACTTATATTATATGTTTTCTAAATGATCATACGACTGAAGCTACAAACATTAACAAATATGGTCAATCCTCAATTTTTTTTTGCATGCTCTGGGTGTTACAGATTCAAGTTTCTACTTTTCAGTATTTTGCTCTTAGCATTACGTGAATTGAAATGTTTTCTTTTAAGGGTGATATTTATGTTCTGCTTCAATATAGAAACTATGCATAATGCTGCTTTAGTTTTTCCTTTTCTGGCTGGGTAAATTCCCCTTTTTGTTGGTCCAACCTTCAGCTGGACTTGCACCTGGGTTCTTTTGAGCATGCCAAACCTTGCATGCTCGATGTGGTGTTCTACACAATTTTAAGACTTTATCTTCTCTCCTGGGCTTTGATCCTTGGGCTTTGCATTGAATTTTTGAAATCTGATTGGCTTTTACAACTTGAGCTCATCCTATTTGATGTTTAGTTTTGCATTTTAGTAACCATCATTTTCAAGATTGGTTGATGAGTCTTCAAATTACATATTAAAACAATGGGTGTATTTAAAATAAAAAATCTTCTTAATTGTCTCTTAGAATGAGATTGTTGTGATATCATACTGCATTTTCTTACTGCAGGGGTTTCAAGTCGAAGGAACCTCAGGTAAGAAAAGAGGTCAAGGAACAGGAAGAGAAGGCACTGCAAAGTGGTCTGGTCTGGAGAGGCAGCTGGCTGATATAATGGACTTTAATATTGTGAAGTGTTACTGGGAAGAATTGGTAATGGAAGGTTGGAAGTTTATCACCCAATTTCTGTAGTAGGTGGCTGTGGAGAGTTCATATTTTAAACGACATACAAATATGCAAATAGTGTACAAATAAGTGTTCACATCTTATTGGCTCTCTACAGCTGAGATTCCTTGCTTGTGTTTGGATATAGACTACAATAGAGTTCGAGAATGTGTCAATGATACATTATGCCTAATCTGCATGCTTTTCATTGAACAATTTAGGCAACTGTGGCCATCTAACTTTGTTGGCACAGTTTAACTTGTGTTTCGCTGACATTTCTGACAATCATTTTTGCTGAGCTATTTCTATTTGTTGACCTATTTGATAATTTTATATCCCAAAGGCCATTGAAGGTCATCATTTAATCTTTTTTCCATAAAACAAAGGCAGTGTATCATGTATTTTTGAGAGTAATATATAGTCTTTCCAATGAAAAGTATTGTTAGTGTGTTGTCCAAAAATCTATAGTTCTTTAGATGCAAATTAGTGCTTGTATATTCATTTAATGTTGAGAAGCTACCCATAGTGCCTCTTGTGCACGAGATACCATATAACTTTAATCTGTCTCACTTAACATTAGTTATTTTTAACTAAAAATCCATTATTTTGTTGAAGGGAAATCATTTGTTACTTATGACCTATTTAGGCCACATTCACATAAATGCCCTGTCTTTTAATGTGCTTCGATTATGTTCAATGTGGCAAAAGAAGGGAGAAGGAAACCCCTAATAAATTTTGTAAATTTGTGAAATTTTATAGACTGGAGAGACATGCACCATTTTTTCCTGCAATATTCAGCCACCAATGCCCAATACTATATGCTACATGTTTACAGCAGGAAAGTCATGATTAAATACCATTGTGTAGACATCACTTTAGAAATATTTTTTGAATCCTTATTTACATAGGAGATCCCAATTGACCCTGTCCATTTTTTTGCCCTTGGGTTTTAACAACTTATAAGTTATATCAATATGCTTTAAAACCAAAACTAAACTTAAATTTTCTGGCTGTTAATTACTCAGGGTTCTATTATATTGGGAATGGTAGATGTTTATTTGAGGTGCCAGCGACATGAAAAGCCAATGCCTTTACTCAAACATTGTATTTAAATTTAAGCTTGCCAATGTCTAAACGTGAATTTCCAACACCACAGTGGATATGGGCCCAATTTCAAATCATGTAATTTGTTTAAATTAAACTTCAACATTAGCAATGATTATGTTGTAGTTCACGCAGTTAACTTTGCACTATCAGTTTTTGAATTTTAAGATCATAAAATCATCATATATATATATATCACTGAAGTTAGGAATATATGTCCTTGTGCTATAAGAATCTATGTGAACTCTAGCATTATGAACCTCAATAAAATAATGCTGTTATAAAGACCATCTATTAAGAAAGAATCAACAAATTATATTAGAAGGTGAAGTAGGACTTGCAGAAGTATAAGGAGCTGCAGGAGACGTTGCAGCTATTCTTGGACACTAACAAAGATGATGAAAATGGGAGAGAGTACATGGCCTTATATTTCATGGAAGAAAGATTATGGAAAGGTACAAGGGCATATGGTAGGCAGACTCAGACAGGGATCCATTTTTCTTTGTAAAAATGAATGGTTGAAAGAGTTTAAAAGACAGCCTTGAAACAAAATCAAAGTTCTCTTTGCACAAAGTAGAATTTACCCCAAATGTTTTTTGAATCCTGATAAGAATGTACACTTGTAAATGCTGGGTGATTCATGCCATGTGTAGAATGATTAAGTATACATTGTTTATGATTTGCTTTATGTATTTTAGGCGTTCAAACATTGTTTTTGAAAGAGGATGTATTCAATCTCAATTGAACTTTAAAAATCATGCCTTGGAATTCTCACGATGGGTAATAAAAATAATACTTTCGGTCAGCCTAGATGGTTTGATTTCAACAATGTTCACATGTAGATATGGAATTTTTTGCCTAAATGATTAAAGCCCACAGGTATGCTGGAATTTGATTTGCACGTAATCTAAAATTTAAAATTCACAAGAAAAATGGTTAGGGATAGAAGGATTACTGGCTTGTTTTTCCTATAAGCAAGGGCATACAAAAGAAAAAGCCATTGATGAATCAGCATGAAGAACAAGTAGAAAAAGATTGAGGGAAATCTCTGCTAACACCAAAAGACAAGAAAAATAAGATAGAAGATAACATCCTTGAAGGTCAAGTCTCTTAAGGCTAAGGTAACTCATTCTTGAAATATAAATTCTTATGTATAGATATTTTGTATGTATTGCTATTTCGTATTTTGTGCCATTTGACTCCTCTTGGGAAAGTTGGTGTCCCAATTTAGAGTGGCATTAATTTTTTCTTTTAATGGACTTTGTCTTGACATGATGCACACTTACCACTTTGATTTTGTCTCACTAAGACGTGTTGCATCTCAAAACATGTAGGAGCATCTTGATTAGTCTTCATGGAGGTTAAATATGACATATTATTGTGGTGTATAAGAGGAATGTTACATTGAAATTTTGATCAACTCTATGACAATGTTGGGCACCTGTAATGAAGCCTCAATTCCATGGAAGAATAAGGACAAATTGAGTAGTCAAACATTCTCTGCTATGACACTTAGAACATTAAGGAATGCATATCTTGAGTTGGTTTCTCTTTTATGGTTATTTCCATTTCCCATTTCATTTCCATCTATGGTGTAATTGTAGAAGGTAACATATTTTTGCAAGTACATGAAGACGAGGCATCATGCAAAATACAATATTGTATCTTATCAAGCTTCTTCTCTTCTATTACATATTTACTTTGGAATGCATGGTTTATATATATTAAAAGACATATTGGAGTTGGAGCAGACCATAATGGTTAGAATTGCATACCCTACACATTTTCACTTTCATTTACCCCACTTTGCATTCATGTCAGTATTTTATGGTCACACTTGATTTTGACCTATTTGGCACATAAATCAACTCCTATCTAGCATCCATCAACCGTTCACCCATGCAAACCATCTCAATTACAACACTTAGTATCCACAATATTTTGCCATAGAGAACTAGATTGTGTGGTGCACCTAACCCACCAAATTTAAGTCTGTCCTTTTGCATGTAAAAATTGACCCTTTGGTAAACTAGTGGTTAGCCTATTGGTGTATGTACAAAAAATTCAAATTGATGACCATAATCATGTATTCAAGAGCATCTCCAGTGTTATTTATACAATCATGGATCTGATCCAACATGGGTTGGGACCCCTTGGAAGAAAGTGCAAATAAAGATGGGCAAAGTTTAGGTAATGTTCCCACTTTTAAGAGAAAACATTTCATTTGCATGCTTATCATTGCATAAAAGATAACTAAATTAAAGTGAGTTCTTAATTAAGAAGAGAATTGTCAGGTATGCAATAATGAGAAACCATTGGTACAAAATGTTGTATTTTAATCTCAATTTTTGAATTAAAAAAATTCTAGATCTTTTTTTATTGTTGTGTGCTTAATAAACAATAAGACGAGGAAGATTGTGACAAAAAAAGAAGTGAACTGCAGAAGCCTCAAGGCTCATTCTTATGTACTTTAACTTTTATACTGTTGAATATTAACCAAACCAAAAGGTATAGCAAGGGAGAATGGTCAGATGCAAAGCACGCACATCCTATTAGTAGATTGGAAAAAATGACCATGCCAAGACTTGGCAGATAGTGACTATTGCTCCCTTCACAATGATCTCAACAGCACTTCTTACCACGAAAAACAATGACCCAAGAGTACATCTTACAGATTTTGCTAGTGAACCATACTGAATATTGTAAAAAGGTACCAACATAAAATGTAGATATAGTGTTAAAAGGGAAATGATCAACCATCATCATACAAATTATAATTTGATTTATTCGAAACCAGAATTCCTGTATTTCATTCTGCAGACATCCTTAAACAGATATAATCTCATCAGAGAACCAAAGCCTTATTAAAAAATAATAGTGCCCTGTATTACTTGCAACATTATCTGTGTGATTAAAGTTCATCTTGCTTGTTGCTCTACATAATATGACACAAGAATATTTGAAAATAATACCAATCACTTGATCATCGAGGGCATAAGAGATTCAATAAAATTCCATTTTGCCCATGAGTTTTTCATGGAAACTTCAAACTAGAATTGAAAGAGGAATTAATAAGACACAACTAAAAGCTTGCTTGGATCAATATGTAATATAATAATTGCCATCACAGAAATTGCAGAAACACATATAAAACTAGAGAATATACCTGATTCAATCAGATATACAGTTTAGGTCACATGTCAAGACATCAATCAAGCATAACTCGATCATTAAATCTGACTGTAACGTCAGCTAAAATTAAGAACCGAAACAGGAAACCAAACCAAAATACTTATAATTAACCTCACACACAGAAATTTCCATTCCTTGGTCAGTGTATGCATTGGATTGTAATATCTAAAGTGCTAAAATGTACAAAGCATAAATATTACATCAGTGATATATTTAGTGTATCTCATTTGCAGAAAAACCCCAAATCTTTGCAGTATCAACCAGATCGCCTCAGCTTCAACAGATTAGATAGTCCGTACCGTTGTCTCAACTACAAAAATGCACAGGCAAGCATGAATGGATATAATTTGCAAGCACGAATAAGCATGAATGCATATAATTTGCAAGCATGAATAAGCATGAACATTGTATGTATATAATTTGCAAGCATAAATGTAATCTTATTCTAACTAGCACTCAACATAATATATGCATATAGGCATGTCACATTATGAGCCAGGACTTGAAAATAAAACTTGCCTCTGAAAAATAACACTGCAAAAGAAAAATAGAAAATATATCTGAATCATATTTCTTGGCTGTTTGATTGTCTCACCTCTATATCCATCGGTATGTTTAATTCAATAGCCTAAATGTATGTTGCCATGGTTTATTTATGCAACCCATCTCTAACTGTATTGCTTAGCCCATAGCCTATTGAATGTGCTCCAACAAGTTCAGATGGGTTTGATCTCCAAGCTGAGTCTCCATAAGCAGAGTTGCTGTAACTATCGGTGTATGCACCTCCATAGGCCCCTGTTGTTGAGCTATATGTTGCCACTTCAGTTCCATACCCACTATTTTGTGCTGGATAAGCACCGGCATTTGAACCATAGCTATTTTCAGAACTTCCATAGCCACTTGCATACCCAGCACCACTTCCATTTTGCTGGTTATTACTACTTTGACGTAAGCCCCATGCTGCACCTCCACCATAACCAGTTATGCTCTCATTTCCTGCACTCCCATAGCCTCCAGAACTACCTGTGTTAGTATAAGGTATGGCTCCATTGCCCCACATATTTCTCCCTGGAGCTGGGTTGTTGTTATATGCTCCGGTTCTTGGATTCCCATAGCCAGCAGGACTTCCATAGCCAGTGGGAGCTCCTCCATAACTGCCACCTGTGCTGGTAGAATAGCTTGGGTTGGTTTGAAAACCCGAACTGCCATAGCTGCCCCCATTCACGGTAGGTCCATATCCTGCGCCATTTCCATAGCCAGGTGCATTGTATCCGGTAGGTCCATATGAAGTGTACCCACCTCTACCTCCTGGAGCAACAGCATGCTTAATATTCATTCTAGGCCCATAAGGCCCTACCGAACTTGAATTGAAGCCATATCCATAGCCAGCACCAAAATTCCCACCTCTACCTGCTCCACCACCAAATCCACCTGCAGGATACCTGGCATTTCCAGTAGATTGTTCCTTGGGGATTGACCGCTTGACTTCAACCATCTTTCCATTGAGCTCATGAAAGGGCTTTTGCACAACAACATCCACAGCATCTTCCGAGTCATAAGTGATGAAGCCAAATCCTCGAGGTCTTTGACTACTGTGATCATACATTACAACCACATCGGTAATTGTCCCAAACTGCTGAAAATAGTTTCTGAAGTCATTCTCAGTAACAGAAGGTGCTAAGCCACCAACAAATATCTTCTTTGTCCTATTCTGACTGGCTGGCCCATGGCCGCCAGTATTGCTCCTAGTCATGCTATGCTGCTCATCTCTGGGGACTGCTTTTTTCGCTTCCACCTAAATAATATTTGAAAGGGAAAAACAAAGAAAACTAACTAGTCATAATTTGACAACACTACCCACTAGACACACTCACTTCTAGACCTCTCTACTAGACTACGCAAAGATCTTACCGTTCGGCCATCGATCATGTGCTTTTCCAACACAACCCTGTCTGCAACAGGTGGATCTGCAAAAACCACAAAGCCAAAACCCCGAGCTCGC
The DNA here is from genome assembly GCA_027943335.1 of Chamaecyparis obtusa. NCBI lineage: Eukaryota > Viridiplantae > Streptophyta > Pinopsida > Cupressales > Cupressaceae > Chamaecyparis > Chamaecyparis obtusa. The sequence goes on along the minus strand of BSBK01003111.1, from coordinate 457,352 downwards.
CCTGTTATTTTATCCTTCATAATTACTACTTCCACAACATCACCAAATGCCGTAAAATATTCTTTGATTCGCTCCTCTGTTGTTTCCCACGAAATGCCACCAATAAAGATCTTCCCCCGGTCTGAATCCATGTTAGGGTGCTGCTTTAGACAGATTAATCACCAAGTCTGTATCACAAGCAGTGAACAATCAAAAACCTAAGCTAACTCAGAAATAAAAAATGAATCAAACAGCATCTTCATAACAAAAGACTCTTAATTTGAATTTCCAACGATCCTCACCTGCTCCTAATTAAAGATAGATTGATTAGACTAATCAAATTGTGTAAGAAATTCAATCTTTAAATTCGTTGGACAATAAGTTGCATCCCAATTAAAGATCGATTGATAATCAAGTGGGCTGGTAATTCAATATAAAAGTACCTAGCAGCAAATGGTAGTCCTAAGTTCAAATCTCAATTAGTACATAAAAACATTGAACATAATATCAGTGTATTGATAATCAAGTGGGCTGGTAATTCAATATAAAAGTACCTAGCAGCAAATGGTAGTCCTAAGTTCAAATCTCAATTAGTACATAAAAACATTGAACATAATATCAGTGTCAGGTCACAAGAGCCACAGCACATTCATTGTGACTCAAGGGAGGTGTTGGAAATGAATCACTTGAACGACGGATAAATCAATGACCAAATGAGCCAGTAGCTCAGTAATAGAGCACCCCGGCAACAAACGGGTGATCCTAATTTCCAATCCTAATTGGTCCATGAAAAAGTCCAACAAAATATATTCAGAATTGCACCCCAAGCTGGGGATCTATAGATATATATTGGATTTCAAGATTGTTTCCATGACAAAGTGACCTGATTGAGATGAATAAATGAGGTCTAATTTCCATCACCAGGACAAATAAGATCTAATTGAACATCTGAATTACAAACTAACAACTCTAAGTCATAAATACAAATACAGGCTTGCAAATGCATACCAATCCAGGGTCTAACCAGAATTTTGTATTATCATAAAAAAAGTGTGGAAACACTAATCATATTTTCAAATTTCGTAAAACAACTAACAAATGCACAACATAACCACACCCTCCTCACACTCTAAATCAGAATAATATGAACATCCCATAGGCCACCGTACCTGTGTATCACAAACCTCTCAAGACACTGGAAAAACTCGTAATGGAGTTGACTCCACACAAGAAGATGAATGAAATATACTAACCAAGCAACCCGATCAAATTCGACTCCGATTTTTATTTCCTATGCTTTGAATAATGAAGATATTTGCTGAAGTTGGGCTTTGGGATGCAAGTTCATAGTAGGTTTGTAAGCATCTTAATAAGCTCAGTTACTAACATTGCTTCGTGGTGCCCGTGTGCTTTGAGGTTACCTAGCATTGAAGTTGTTCTAAGCCAAATTCAGATGCTTGTTTCTAAAACAAAGTGAAGCCTGTGAGTTTTGAGGATTTTCTTCCACCTTAATGTTTATCTATACAAATTAGCCCAGCGACAGCTTGAATTGGATACAGACCCGGTGCATTTGTTCATGCTTTGAACACCATCATAAATCAAACATTTACAAAATCAAGTATCTAACAGAAAATTTAGCTCAATTGGCCTAACTGGCAATTTTGTGGGAGGGGGGTATCATGACTATGAATCCAATTATCAAACCCATAAACAAAAGGAACAATCTGAGTTTCCAAATGTGTTAAAAGAGGCCAAAATTCAATTTCAGAAGAATACTACACAAGGACTCGAACCCAACACCAAGTAGACTAAATCAGCTAGAAACAAAATTGACCAGATCTTTGGACAGATACATGTACACCAGTAATCAAAGCGCAGATCTGCACAAAAATATACATTTTGAGAAGAAAAAACTTACTGTAACAGCTCCCAGAAGCTCAGATCACGAACAAATCTATAAAACACTTCCCCAAAAGAACAAGAATCGGACAATTGAGCTTTGGAATAACGCAGATGCCCCCCAAAAATAAAAGAAAGCACAGCAAAAGAATAACGTGCTTTATGTACTCTTGTTATACTTGACAAGTACTCCACCCGAAGATGCCCATTGGCCCATTTCTTCTCTTTGATTAATTTTGTACGGGCCCGGCATAGATGGGAGAGAATCAGATTCATTTATTGGACAGACGGTGGAGATTCCCTGTGACCGTTTGTTTATCTACTACGAGATTCAATGACTCTTTTAGTAAGCACACGGTCATATTCGAGGATCAGTCGCTTTTTGAAATTGGGTTATATTTATAATCATTAGTTTATTGGAATAAGCATATCTATGTTTTTTTAATTGTTGATTTACAATAATTAATGTTGAAAGGTATTTTACAATGGAACAGAGTGAGTTGGAGGTTATAGATTAAATTTTCAAGAAGTGAAATGTAATAAAATAGTATAAAATATTTGTTCTATAAGGAACAATGTTATAACGTTTTCTTTATAAGATGGGTATATGTTCTTTGCAAACATTTGTTGTTTAGAGTATGTGCTTCTATTTATGTGTTCATATTTCAGTCTTATACTATGTAGGTAGAGATTGTTTTGCTTTACAACAATCATATTTTGCACACATTGTAATTGCTTCTAAATCTAGTAGATGTGATTTTTTGAATGAGTACTTCAAATGAATTTTTGAGTAAAAATCTATGTTAATGTCTTGAAAATCTAGAAGTCATGGAAAATAAAATATCTTATGAATCAGATAAATAATAATGAAAAAGAAAGGATCACTAACTTGATTTCTGCTAAAAATTCATCTTTCTTAAACTTTACTCTTTACACATATTTTTTGAAAGTTCTAATTTCTTAAAAGATTTTTTAAACAATTATATGTAAATAGACTTTAAAAATCAACAATTTTATTTCAAAATTATTAACAAAATTAAAAAATAATAACTTAATATAATCAAATATACTAAAACCAATAATTCAATAACAACCATAATAAGAAAGTACTCATATTCAGCAACCCATATAAACATCATTAATACCAATATAAAATGCCAATATACATTCCACCACAAGAAATAAGGCATGCATGCCACAACTTCAAGTTTTTAACAGAGAAAACAAACAAAGAATCATATCTCACAAGCTAGATATTATATATGAAGGGAAAGATACAACAAAATTAATCTAAGATGGACAATTAACTTGAACAGGGACATGAAGAAAGCTCTAGAGGTAAACTGTTTAACCAAGAAAGAAAGCAGACAAAAATGAAACTATGATGAGAGAATTGAAAACAAGATCTGATCTTTTTATGGCCAGAGAATCAGAGATTTATTAGTTTGAGTTGGGACTAAAAGAATGAGATTCTTAAGACGTGCCTAAAATACTATGTGTCAAATGCTGGAACAAAATAGTGGGGTCCCAAAATTCTTGATTAGATAAATACAAACTAAAAAAAGTTTTAAACCATGGATTAGATAAATGGTTTCGATACTTACCCTGTTCAGTTCACATTTTCATTATATATCTTCTCAGAATCTCTGTTCACAGGCAAAGCCACCCCTATTTCCTTGCCTTAAACCTTATCTATGTAAGATGAGTTTTGACAATCTCAGATTTGTTACACTTGTTTCTGGCAGAAAGAAATCTATTTCATGGCATCAGACAGGTTTGCTAGCTTTTTTAATTTTTTAATACTTGCAAGGGTTAATTATGTTGTTTTTAATTACATTGATTAGTGTGTAAAATGGTATTTTTAAAAATTGAAAATTGAAATTATATTATTTTCTTTTGATTCTAATATCACTTATTTTTATAAATTTATCTTATATCTCAAATTTGTTGATGGTTTAGGTTCATGAATGTGGAAGTGATCTAGATTATCTTTGGGTTTGTAACTTTGAATCAAATATTTTTAACATTCAAATTTAAATTTAAAATGTTATTCATGTTATCAATTATGAGTTGACTAAAGTTTGAATTGTGTCAAATTGCATGTTAGAGTGATGAATTTAAAGACTATCCCTAATGAGATAAATTATATAGGATAATGTCATGCCCAAAAATAAACAAGCAAAAATGCAACATTTAAAAAAAAAAAAAAAGAAACAAGGAACATAAGAGCAACCATGCTTCCTCCACAACATAGGTAGGGTTGACTAACCCTAAGTGATACGACCAAACAAGATGATCGATGGCGTCGACAAAGAATCAGTTAGGGGAAGGGGTTAAGGGATGGTTAATGAAGTTCAATTAAGTAGCAACTTGGACAAATACACTAAATTCCTATATGATTAATAGATATAATTGAATTCGTATTTTCCGACCCCATAAATCTCATTACAAACGACTATGAATTAAGACATTCCCCCAAGTTAACATAATTGAAAGGATTCGTGATTATATCACCTAACTGAAGCAAGTTTTAGAGGATGGAGACGTTCCTAAAAAGTTCCGTTTAATACTGTTTATATTTCCACATTTAATTCTTAAACAAATACTAAGAATGTTAATAATTTACAATCCAAATGTTCGGTTGAACCCAAGAATAAAACTCATATATATATAATTGTATAGTTTAAATCTATCGTTGAATAAATTTCTTAATATAAATTCATATATCACACTTCGTTACAGCGGATATAATTATTTATTAATTTTTGAATTAGAAGTTTAATAGAATATTATTCTTAATTATCAAATCAATTAATGCCCACTTAGTAGATTCAATGGCTAATTTTAAGAGACGTCGCATAAACGTCTTATAACACTTAATAAAATTTCATTCATCTATATATAATAAATGATATCGATAAACTTTGTTTAAATATGAATTAATTAAAACATAAATTATTATAATGCATGGTTGAATAATCCTAGTTAATAAAATTAAGTGGATATAGCAACTTCTATTAATTTATATTAAAATTAAACTAATTAAATAAAGTAATTCATAAACAATATTTAAATTTACTTAATACTATTTAATATTAACAAAAATAATAAATAAATTAAATAAAAAAATAAAAATAAAATAAAATGTAAAGAAGTTTTTTTTAAAGTCTCGTAGGAGTGTGGGACCGGGCCCGCCTGTCATGGTAGGGAAGTACCCTGCCGCGGTAGTGTACCCCATGTCACGACAGGCGTACCACCTGCCGTGGCAGGGGCAGGGGACCGCCTGTCACGGCAGGCCCTACGCCAAGGGGGGTGTGGGGACCACTTGCCCCTCCCAAAGTTCTTTTTAAATTTTATTTTTTTATTTTTTTAAAACGAGTTTGTTTTAAAAAGGTAATTTTTTAAAAAATAAAAATAATTTTTTTGTACCTCTTAATTAAATATGTATATTTTTTTTAAAGCTCATTTTGGGGCTTCTTGGGTGGCGACCCAGGTGGGTCCCACCTAGGTTGCCTACTTGGAATTGATTTTTCTTTTATTTGTTTACTTGTTCTCTTTGCCAAGTGGATGAAAAATAATACTTTTATATTGACTGTGGTTTTTGGAATTGTATGGGAGATTTTATTTTTTTCTCCCATACAAATTCCAGAGAAGACCTGTAGGTCTCTATTTGGGCATTTTTTTGTGTTTTTTTTCACTAAGTTGTTTCTTCATTTATTTGTGTTTTTGTCTCTTCTCTCTTGGTTTGATTTTTTTTTTATAGCTAAAGACAATGTAATGTAATTCTTGGTTTTGAATGCATACTAAGATTTAAATAATCTCCATAGATTTGCCCAAATGACATTTAGATAAAATTTTCTACTCATTACAAACAACAAGTTATCAACCTTTCATTTCTCTATTGATTTACAATCACATAGTAAAGCTTAAATCTTTATGTTGTTTAACAAGACTAATACTTTCTTTCTTTCCATTTTATTATTGTCAAACAAACCTGATATACATTGACACGTGTTTACCATCAAATAATTCCTTGATAAAAACTATTACATACATCCATTTCCATTGAACTCAATACAATAAGCAATAAAGAAATTAAGCATTTTATTTCATCTTTGTTTCAACATGAACACATAGCATATATATCTTTGAATAAAGTTACATTTTTCCCAAGCCAAGAGTCTATTCCAAAATGAAATGAAGCATTTCTCTCATAACTCAAATACATAAGTTTACAACATTACAACTACAAGATTTGGGATTTTCTCCCTTGAATGAAATCAACAACACAACTACATTTCTTCATCCAAAATGACACCAACAATGAGGTTTCCAAAGGCCTTTCCACATAAACATGTCCACCAAAACCTGCAATAAAAGAAGGGTCATACCATGGAGAGCTCACCTCCCATCCAAGGTCTCAAGGAGACCACCCCCGAGCTTGGAGAATCAAGGGCTAAACGGTTACATATAACCAAACATACTCACAAAACATATATAACAAAACTACATTAAACTCCCAAACCATGGCTTCACAAATGGATTCCTAGAACCCATTGAAATAGGGTGAAGGTGGACTTTTCCAAGGAGGAGAATGTCATTATAAAATACATTTTCCATCAATAGATTTTCATGCCTTCCAAAGGCTACATGATCACAACTTCCATACACAAGTCTTTAACCATTATCATTCCCCAAATGCAAGGGTTAAAACATGGCTTCATGGAGCCCATACTCCATGAAAATTTCCCTCTTCTCCAAGAGAAGAGACTCTCAACTACAATGGAAAGCCCAACTAACCACTTCACCCAAGGCTACTACTTCCCTTTCCAAGGGTGAGTGATGCCTTAAACTCCCATAAACAACATACCCAAAAACAAAATAACAAAGGATGAATCAAGAATCCAATACACCCAACCCAACATAACAATAACAATTTTCACAATACACATTGCATGCAAGATTTCACACATTCATTCTACACTACAAAATATCAAAAAACTACAAATGCAATAAGCATTCCTTCATGGCAAGATCACCAACCTTGGTCCAAAGAAAATGGTAAGAAAGAAGTTGAGAAGAGCCCTTATCCCTTTCCTTTGTCTTTTTCCTTTCTCCAACCCTAAGTGTCTCTAAAATTAGAGAGTGGGTGAACACCCACTAAGTCTCTCCAAGCCCTCTAAAAAGACCTCCAATTCCTACTCATGATCTAGCAAGTAATGAGACATGACCTCTAGTCCTTGACCTTACCTCTTGTCCCCCCTCTTAATGGTGAGTTTAGCAAGAAGTGTGGGACAAGTCAAATGCATGTGGCCATCTCCATTTTCGCCACTCTTGAAGAGTATCCCTTTGAAGGGCCATAATGGTGATCTAGACCTCTCCATAGGAAAAATCTAGCCCCTAACTCAAGGTACACCCATAGGGTTAGCTAATTTTGGCAAAAAATGCACTCTAAGGGGGTGGTCCCACAATAGTGTGTCCCACTTTTTGGCCAACTTTGACACAAAGATCAACATTCTGAGAAAAAACTTCACTTTCAAACACCTGTAGGCGCAAAACAATTAGGAATTTGAAGATGATGTAAACTAGAGTCTTTTAGAATTTTCTTTCTAGTTTCTAAATATATTTTTCTTAAAAAAATTAAAATTCATTTTTCCTTCTCCTTCGAAAAGTCATTTGTGTGAAAAATTGTGTTTTTAAGGAGTTACTGTCACTTGGATCAACATAGCTTTTTTTAAAATATAATAACGATGTAATTCTTTCGGGATTATATTTGTAACTTCAATATCTAAAGGATGCAATTGGTTTCATTCATTTTGGATGAGTATTTCGTAGCTTATTAAGTTCTAAAGTGACAGTAACTTTAATATAGACATAAGGTCACTTGGATCGCTCTAACTTGATCTATGCATATCGAAATTCATTTTTTCTTTTTTATATAGAAAGGTAACACAAATATTATTTTCCTAGATATTTTTCATAATTTATTTTTTGTAATTTACTATTTTTCCCAAAGTCTTGAAGAGACAGGTTGTTGAAAGATCAAACAACCTATGTTTAGTTAAAGTAATATTTAAAAGTGATAATGGACTCAATATGTATTAAAATTATATTCATTAGAAAGATTGTTCTGAATAGTATCATACTACATAGATAGGTTTTTCAAATGGATTCATTTGATTTGTTAAAGTCGAAGTGATTTTTTGTCAGCATTTTAATGGGTGCGAAAGAGACTCCATTGTAGGTATGAATGAGGAGTATAGATGTTATATCAATGTTTTTTTAATCTAAGAGGCTTTGAGCTAACCATTCATAATTAATTCCTTCAAATGGAACCTCTCAAGGCTTAAATCATCATATTTTATTAAAAATGTGTTATTTCAACAAAAATCAGCATGTCTAAAAAAGTGGGACACACTATTGTCGGACCACCTAGGGTCACTTTTAACCCCTCTAAAGTACCACTTAAGCTTGAATCTGAATTCCAACTTGATGTGATCCCTACAAGACATCTACATGCAAGTGGGATTAATAAAATATCATATTAAGTTGGGTGATTCTTGCCAAACTTTAATTGACATGTCACTATCCACATGGACATTACAAGTGTCAACTGACACCATAAAATACACTTCACATTCACAAATGACATGTCCAATTAACAACATGAATTTAATATATTAACATACATACAAATTATGTTTACAAATAAAAACCACATTACAACGAGGTTTAAATCTCTTCATTAGATTAAGCCTTGGCTTACTTAATTGCATAAATGTTTAGCCCCGATTTTTTGAATAATTCCATGGTTTTCTTTCTTGCACACTAAACTCGAGCATCAATAGTCCAAGGCAATAAAATCACATGTATATGCAATTCATAATTTGCAACCATTAGTCAATATATATAATTCAATTCCTAATTACACTTTTCATTAAAGTGATGTTCAAAATAGTGTTTGCATAATTCTAACATCATGACATATTATCCATGTTATTTCTAAAACGTTAAAGCATAATCTATGAGATAGTCAAATCTAACCACGATTAAGTCCTTCTCATCAAAACATATTTCTAAGCATGTATAATAAAATTAATATGCTCTAGGTTCTAATCCACATCAAAATATAATCCACATAATATAATCCTCATCATAAAACATAATAACATGAGTCACTGTCAAATCGATCAGAAAGTGTATCAAAATATGAATGTATCAATAGTGCTATGATGGGTCGGGGTGAGGCCTCACAGATATTTAGGATACCCATCTCGATTTTGATTTGCATGTGGATAAAGAATCTAAATCAAGATCACATCATTCTAAGATCATCACATACTTGCTTATTGTCCTTAATATTTTCATTTAGAGTTGTAAAGTCAACTTATCAAAGACTTAACTAAGGAGAATCCTAATGAATCCATAGATTTATTAAAGGTTTTTGTAAACACCACCTATCTTATCAAATACAAGTATTAAACAATGAGGCAAAGCATGTTGTAAACTATGAGACTTTATGATATCACTTTTTTTAGTTTTAAATTCACATCCATGTATCATCTTTAGGTCCTTACACATGGATCTAAACTTAAATAACACACAATCAGATTTATAGGTCAATAAAAAAACTTAAAATTCTAAAACCTTAGATAATGTATCTATGACACATGAGTAGAGTCTAAGTTACAACAAAAATAAAATTTAATACATATTCAATTAATTTATATAATTTATTAGCTTTAATTTAGCATACAATTCCATGTATTTTAAGTTATCAATACTCATGCTTTGGTCTTAAATACTTGGTGAATGCCTTAAAAAATTCCCCCCATTTAATGACTCAACATGCCCATTATTTTGGTGACATTATGATATTCAAATGTGTTGTACTATATATTTTTGTAATGAATATCCCATATGTGAGTCCACCCCTGAACAAAAATGGGATTCCCTTTTGATAATAAAGAACTTAATTTGAGAGCAAGATTCCAACAATATTTTCCCAAACATAAGAAATGTGTTATATGAATGAAACCCATCCTCTTTTGTCATTTAAAGTAAAAAATGTTATTGTGAATTATCTCCACCAATAATGAACAATATTATAAACTATTAACATTTTTAAAAAAAATTTCACTTACAAACATCATCATACCCGCAATCATTCATGATTTGTAATCAACCCCTAGATACTTCAAAAAGATTATATATAAGTCAATCTAAAATAGTCTTCAAATGTATCCACATTAAGAGGCTCAACCTCTCTAATATGAATAAGAACTATTCATCTCACTAAATATTTTGGTCTATGGTATAGGAAGCACTTTACTATGTAACTATTCATGCATTTCTTATAATCCCAATACAAGTTATCTAGCTCTGTTTTATTGTTGACCATAGGGTTTAAACTAAAAATGCCCTATATTAGTTCCTTATTCAAAGTGAAAAATATATCTCTCGATCCATTCATCAATTTCCTAGTATCAAGGTTATAATTAGTGTAGATAACAGGTATGAGGTCTACACTTATAATAACATTGGGTGCTACCAACATCCGAAATTCAACCCTCCAAATATTGCACATTGGGATGAACATCTCCGAGTGGTTGAATTAATATTTACAAAAATCCCAACCCATCGATGGATCTTCAACATTCCTAATGCATTCAACTTTACATTGCAATCTATCTGTATATAAAGAAAATGGAAACAATGTAATCTATCTATATAACTAGGTTCAAGAAGAGATTCAAACAATAAGTAGGACACTGATCCTTCTCTAAAATATGTGATTATGGAAATAGAAATTATGAAATGTAGTAATGTTGTACAATATAAAATGGTGAGCAATGCTAAGATGTAGATCACTCACCAAATCATGTTGTCAATTGGAATAAAAACCCATCCTTAAACCAATCTAATTAGCACAACCCAAAAAGGAGAAGGGATGCTAATGCAAGATCTAGGTAAAAGGGGGATTTGGGTATTCCTTATTGAATAAAGTGTAATTATGTGATGTGACTAATATGTGAATGATAGAAAGAAATATAAATCTAATATGTAAAATTAAGTGCAAGATGAAAAGAGGAGGAATGAACTCACCTTGAAGCTAGGAGAGGAAGAGTAAACTTTATATCAAGTTTTAATTGTCGTAGAGCTGTCAGAATCGGAAATGGTTATGGATCTAACACTCTGACACCTACAACTTCTGACTGTGAAAATTCCAGATCCAAAGGACAATGTCGAACAAAGTTGACCTTTTCCTAGAGACTCTGAATTTGATGAAATTTGTAAAGGATCTGCAACTCCTAAAATCTAGATCTCAAACTCTGAAAACCTGTTCCTACACACAAAAAGAAGGGGAAAATTCTTGTAGAAAGGGGCTTTCCTTGGTCAATCCCATGAATAGAAATTAACCTTGAAATTGAATTGAAATTGAATAAGGAAAGATGAAGTGTAATCTAGATTTGAAACATAAATCACCTTATACCTCAATGATGCAATGCCTCTTTGGAGATGATCACAAGTGTTGATGTAATAGCTTGGACTCCACAAAAACCCATTAGTAAATCATGAAACAAAACCCTTGAATGATGAATGTTTTATTTTTCCACAATGTTGGATTGAGGAAGAAAAAGAAGAAGAAGACTTGAAAATGTTTGATGACTTCCTTGCACTTGAATCTCTTGAATGCACAATGGATGAATGATAGCTTGCATGTGGATGTCTCTTGATTATCAATTCTAGGTGTGTAATGGATGTAAAAATGAGAGGGATAGGTCTTCTTTTATATACATTTTGGGGCCTAGATTTCACAAGGCCGACCCTAATTAATGATCTAAAAGATAAACCCCGCATCGGGCCCAGACCCCACTAAAAGAAAAAGCCCTAGGACAAGGCTAACTTGGGTCAGCCTTGTCTAGGAATGTTTTACTTTATTTTATTCAGGACCCAAGGGTTAATGCCATAAAGGGTGTTGAAAACCATAGCCCATCCACAAATTAGGACAAATCCTGAAATCTGAAAATACATGTAAAAGACCTAGTTGGAAGACAAATTATGTGACAAGATAAAAAATGGAAAATCATGCATAGAAGTTAGAGCCATTCTCAAGTTTTGAGCTTGAATAATATTGATTTGAAGGATGCAAAATGGCTAGAAAGATGTGAAATCAATGTGGAAACTCATACATACTAAAATGGGGCTAAAAATGAGCACTTAATAAGGGTGCTTAATGTGTGATCAAAATGTGAAACACTTCTATGAACCATTACACTTGAGAGAATCCATGGGAGACAAAATATCAAGAAGCGGCTCATAGCTTCCTAGTTGAAGCGAGTTTAATCCTTCTCATGATGCTCATCAAATTGGCATGAAGGATTAGTGACTTGAATACTCCAAAATGAAAGATTCAAAGCTAAGAAATGAAGCTAAAATGAAAGAATGCAAGCTAAGAATGAGAGATTAAGCTAAGCATGTATGCAAGCAACTGGTATTCTAGAATGAAGATGCAAGAGCTATTTTGTTGAAGCAATGCAAAAAAGGAAACTAGATTAGCAATGCAAGATTTAAGCTAGAGAATGAAGCTAAGTTAAGAATTCAAATAACAAGATTATTCTAAGAATGTAAGAGAGCTAGAATGCAAGAATGCAAGATTACAAGATGTAACAAAGCTAAGATGAAAATGATCAAGATTGGGACTTAGAATGCAAAAAGTGGACCCTTGAGCAAAGGAATAGCTTCATTTTAAAGGAATTGCCTCAAGAATGAAGGGTGGAGATTAAGAGGCAAAATAATGAGTGATTGAGATGAAGAGGCAAAAGGGAAATGTTAGGTAGAATAAGACAAAATAGCAATTTTGAAAGCACATATCCCCTTTAATTGCTAATTAATCAAGATTAAGTGGGTGCACACATGTGAATGTGTTCTTTTAATAAACTGTAGGAAATTTATATTAAAAGTAATGCTATAGAAATTAAATAAATATGCAAGCTCTAGAAATTAGACCATAGTACAAGCTTGATATAAGATTTTTGATTTTTTTAATAATTATGCAAAAGAGATTTATAGGGTTATTTTGCACAGTTATGTCTAGTAAATATGGATTGAGGCTATTTGGTCGAATTTAGGGGCTTATGTTCTACTAGATAAATTTTAGGTGATCACATTTTCCCTTCTTTGACTAATGTGTGAGCGATCTGAGAACACATTGAGTCAAATAATAGATTGCAGATAAAGCATCGACTCCAAATTAGATTGTATGAAGACCGATGAGACATCAAGGATATCAGCTTTGGACTTGATTGAGTGAAGACTGATGAGCGAGTCAAGAGTATCCATCCTGATATGAAGCGATGCAACTATATATCTGTGCAAGGAGATTGAGATAGCTAATCATTTGAGAGACAATACCAGATTGATATGGGTCCTGACGAACCTAATATGTCCCAAGTGATTGAAAAGATGCATGTCTGAGTGAACTGATATGAAGTGATGAGAACACTCTTTCACAAAGGAGATGTGGAGAACCCCAACTTGATATGAAGTGATGAAGCTAAGATTCCCCAAGCGATGATGTTTAGTCTTGATTGGCTTGATCGATTTTGGATTTGGTTTAATTACTAGATTTGTAGATTAGGAGATTTGATTGATGAAAATATTTTCTATGTTATCATGGCCCCTCAGGATCAAAATGGAAATGAGGTGCAAGGGGCAAAGATTAGCCTCAGAGATCCAAGAAATGAAGGTGGAAGTGAGTAAGAAGCGATAATGTCAACAGTCAACTGCATTTGGAAAGTAAATAGATCTTGAATTTTGATTTTGATCCCAAAAATAGGATAAATAATAAGGATTTGTAGTTGAATACCTCAGTGGAGAGAAAGGAAGAATTAAAAGAGAGCATAGCTCAAGGGAAATTAGAAAATGCACAACTAAAATGTAGCCCTAGAATGAAATGCATCCTAAGACACAAGAGTACTCAAATCACCCATCCTATAGCCGTTAGTTTTCATGATTTGAGTGTTTGGGACATTAGAGGTTAGCACAACCTTCACCAATGCAAGAGCAACTGTGAAAATATGAATATGACCCTATCGGATAAGATGTAGGAAATACATGTAACCATCGAGGTACAAGATCCGAGATGACCTAAACATGGTTTCCAAAATAATGTTGTAAGATAACACCCCTATCAAAGAAAAAGCTACCAAGATAACTAGGAGTGTCATCGTACGTGCTACACACAAGAAACATACAAGGAGATAATTCCAACCCCTCCTAAGTGTCCAAATGAAGAGGGTCAAGGTATGTGTGGTGTTCCAATCATGATGGAGGCTCTTACCACAAACACCCAATTTATTAGACATCTTAGGATCATTGAAATTACACCACAAGTAGGAATCAAAGAAAAATATGTTATACCCCCAGCCATGAATCTCTAGTCAAATAGACATTGTAGAGTGATCTTAGAAGACATAGCAAGTGAAAAAATCAATGATAAAAGACAACACACAAGAAAAAAGTTCAACATATCTTAGTCATTTTCAGTTTTCTAGGATGTAGTTTGTGTTGGGTGTTAAGAAAACACCTTTGTGCTAGTGTCAAAGTGTAAGTACATAGTGAATATATAGTGCAAGATCTGATATGTTTTGAGAAACACAGTGATGTCCAGATTGGTAGTGTTAAGAAACACTGAGGTTTGGGGTGTTGAGAAACACCAAGTAGTGTCAGTGATAAAGTGTCCATTTGGAAGGACTGATAAACTGACTCAAGTTAAGCTCAAAAGATTGACCAAGTGATAAAACACTAGCAACTTAGATAGGCGTATGATTTCCCTCAGACGACAGAGAATAACTGAGGACAAGATAAAGACAAGTTCCAACCCATGAAGACACAAGGAAATGAAGAACGAGATGGATGCAGGGAGATAAGAGCTCAACCACACATTGATAGATGGAGCGCTAATTACAAGTGATACTTGTTTGCCAGGTTTTCACCACTTGGAATTATTCATTTTTTTTTCTACCAAGGTGCCTATTTCCAGGTTTTCACCAAGACACTTTTTCTCTTTTTTTGTTCTTTTCATATATTTTTGCTTTTTTTTGTATTTGATTTTTTTGTGGATACATCAAGGCACCTATTACCAGGTTTTCACCAAGATGATCATTTTTTTATGAAATTTTATGATTTTTATGATTTTTTCAAGACTTTATATGCTTTTTAAGAATTTTTTTCAGGATCATAAGTTATTGTACAAGGAATGCAAAATGCTTAACTGTAGAGTTGCTTTAGGTGAAGAGCATTGAGAGGGTTTGTGGGAACATCTTCATTTGAAGTTGCTAGTTGATAAGCTTTAGAACTAGATGTTGTAGTGATGATAGAAGGATCCAGCTAGTAGTGTCCAATTGTCAAGAGTTTCATAGCTAGGGAAAGATCATTCGAGTGAGATCCACAAATACCCTCATAGATTTCTCTTAATGCTTTGTTAGATTCCTCATGTTCTAGATGGGTAAGGAGAGTACCATCTAGACTCCTCTGAAGTGAGTCATTAGAAATGAGTAGATACTGAGATACACTTCTTGGAAGGCAATGATAGAGTGGAGAGTAGGAGGAGCTATTGGAGTTAATGATGGTGTAGATGATTTGAGATTTAAGTGAGTCACATGAAGGAGATGGAAGCTTGAATGTCAACATTTATTTTTATTTTATATCCCAATATTTCAAGAGAGACTTGGGAATCCACATAGCCTTTGATAATTCTTTACTTTGAGATGCTTTTGATTGCAATTCTTCTATGATGGATTTTGGAATCCATATTTTCTTTGATTTTATTCTTTTTCTTTAAGAACCTTTGTGGTCTCTTGGATATTTATTTTGTCTTTGTAAGCACATGTTATTAGATAGGACATGGTGATCTTTATATGTAAGTGGATTCTTATATTTTTGATGTTTATGTTGCACATCCAAATTGCTTCCAGAAGAATCAAGAATTATAGATGAATGAGGCTGATGTGAAGGGTTTAGATAGAGTGATGGATGGGAAGTGGTCCAACCAATTTATTTAGGAGGGACGAGGGATAAAGATTCAAAAGGTTCAAGTGTAAAGACACTGATATCATCCTCATCGTTCTCGAATCAATCAGAGAGATCAAGAAAGTTATCCTCCATAGAGCATTGTTGATCATGAGTTTTCCTAGAAGAGTTAGAGGAGTTTAGAGGAGTATTACATGAATCTAACCCAGATGGCCTATTCCAAGAACTAAGTACCTCTTCTTATGGAAGAAGTGTGCGAATAGGAACCAACTCAATCTTGGACCTTCCTAAGCTCCATAAAGTTGTCATAAGATGGGGTCTTATATACTCATAATTTGCTTGACTAGTTGGAGCATTGTCTTGATTAGATGGCCTAGGATCCATAGGAATGGTTTCCATAGAAGGATGAAAATGATCTTCATCATTAGCTTGATCTTGAGAATTGGAGCTTTCTCCTATTTCAAAATTTGTAGCAACAACATATTTGTTTATGACATCAACTTGAATTTCCATTGTAGCATTTGATAATGAGTCCCAATCATATTCATGCACGTCTGTTTCATTGTTCTGATACTATCTGATGTAATCCACTAGAGTCATTGTAGGAGGTATATTTCAGTAGCGAGAGCTTATTTAGCAGCAGTAGGAGTAGAGTAGTCTAGAATAGGCATAGACCGATGCATTCCAAGCTACAAGTGACATCAGCTAGTTGCCCCCAATCAAGATTATAGTTAATGATGCACTTAGTAGTAGTAGTACCATCAACAAGAGTAAAAGTTTTCTCAGGAGACTAAATGCGATTTTCTTGATCAAGACCATGTTCTACTGGATCTGCAAGTTCCACTAGGTAATTTTATTGAAGAGTTTGAAATAGCATATAAGGCTCTCCTTGATAGTTTGGATTAGAATTTTGGATATGCAAGAGCCTTTCATATGTCATTGGTTATATTTCTACTTCTTCTTCATTGGCTGAGTCCTTATATGTGTGAGTGTTGCAGCTAGGTTTTCAAATTTATGTCCATGATAGCCAACACCAGTCTTGTCTTTAGGATTTCTGAATTCATCATGTAGTGGTTCAATAAGACCTTTGCCTTTTCCAAGAGGATTTTTTCCATCATATCTCATCTTTTGCATAAGTTGGTAACCCACACCATACTTTATAGGTGAAATGTTAACATGTTTGATCTCTTGTTCAGGTTCTTCTCTCTTGGAAAGTCTTTGTAAGAAAACACTTTCTTCTCTTTCTAGCTCTAGGGGAATCTTAGCCTTAATCATTCTAGTACCTTCATGTATAACACATGTTGTTGTAGCTGTAGGAATGAATGAGAGAGATGTTTTGCCATAAGATTTTGAACAAAGTGGAAGAGTGTCCACTTGATATCCTCCCATACCAGTGGGTTTGACAAGTATTATTTTCCCATAGTTTGATAGAGTTATTTTTCCATTTGCTTCTGCTTCTTTAGGATTTTATCCTTCTTTGTTATGAGGAACCATACAATCTTCTTGTTTAGGATTTCTACAGACATATGCTTAGTCTACATGAATAGTAATCTCAATTCCATCATGATGGAATTTAATGCATCAATGGTATGTAGAAGGAATTGCTTGCATAGCATGGATCCAAGGATGACCCAAAAGTATGTTGTATTCCAAAGGAATATCAAATGCCTGACAGATGACGTCGCACTGAACAAGACCTACCCAAATGGGAAAGATGACCATGCCTTTAGAAGAATGTTCCTCTTCATCATATGCCTTGATCGTTATTTTGTGTCGGGGATCAATAGCATGCTCTGATAAATCAAGAGCTTTAACCAAGCTAAACGTGCAGATGTGCAAACCCACACCTCCATCTATCAAAACACACTTAACTCTATAATTATGGATGGTGACTTCAATATGGAGGGGATGATTATGAGGATGGCTGACATATTTTTCATCTGCTTTAGAGAAAGTTAGATAATGAGGTGAAGTGAGGTGACCGACCATGGACATGAACTTATCAACATGTAGGTCCTTAGGTACATTAGCTGTAAAAAGGTATTGATCAAGGATCTCCTTATGAGCAGGAGAGATTTGCAGTAGCTTGAATAGAGAGATATGAGCTGAGGTATGCTGAAGTTGGTCAACTAGATTATAGTCCCGTGTAGCTTACAATGTAGCTGGTTTATATGTTGAGGTTGTGATATGATTAGGAGCAGAGGAGGAAGATGAACCTTCTCCTAGTAGAGTGGATTTCACTTGAGAGTGGGTTACTGTATTAGATGATTCAGCTTTAGCTTTGTCCTTAGTATGACCAGAGGATTCAAGCATGTTGATCACATTGTTTTTATTAGAGTAGGCATAGCCAACCTTATTATCCTTTGCCTTAGAAGACTCCCCTTTTTAAAATTTAGGAAAAGGTTTCTTGAAAGCTTTATGATCATTGTTCACTTGTGGGGGGTCAACCAAAATAGTCTCATTATTGATTAAATCATGGATGAGATTCTTAAGATTCATGCAGTCATTAGTCTTGTGGCCTTTGTTGCGATGGTTATCGCAATAGTGGTTGTCATTCCACAATTTAGGATTTATCTTAGGATCATAGGGTCTTGATTTATCAGGAAAAGTAATAATCTGATTAGTCAAAAGCATCTTCAAAGTGTTTTCAAGTGATTCTCCAAAAGGAGTGAAGTTTCTCTTAGGCTTAGGGGCCCAAGGCTTATCAATTTTATCTTTCACAATAGTAGATAGATTAAAAGATGGCTCTTTAGAAGTAGTAGACATTGAATTTGTACCCACGATTTCATCATTGATGATGTCTTAGTCTTGTTCCAAAAAAATTCTTATCCTTATTATAATGGTTTTTAGAAGGGGATTTATTCTCTTTAGATTGAAGAGTAATGTCACCCTTACAAACAAGGACGTCCTCTATGCGAGTAGATGATTCAACCAATTTATCAAATCAAGCATGAATTTGCATTTGTAATGCATAATTCATTTCAGGAACCAAAGCATTGATGATTATATCAATCTTTTTAGTCTCAGGAATCTACCGAGGATAACATGAGTAGAGCTTTTGCCATCGTTGAAGGAAAACCAAAAAGGATTCACCTTGGTGTTATTTGATATTGTAAAGATCAAGAATGGTGATAGCATGTTGTGTAATGTCCCTACCAGGGAACCCATAAGGAATCAGGTCTTAAGTATCAAAAGTGCAACTATTTTTTTTTTTAAGACTTTAATAATATCTCATTGATTACATCTACAATTAAACATTTCCTTAAAGGTTCCCTTATTGAATTATTTTACCTAATATTAAAACCATTGCATTCCATTAACTAACTGATTGGATTCATTTTCTTTTCTTCTACTTTTCATACTTTAAAAATTAAAAGAAAGAGAAGATCATATTGTTTCATTCCTAACTAAATGAATATATCCTTTACTTTTCATTCCATTACCAATTCTTCCTATCTACACATTGAATAACTAGCCTTTACAAAATATAATCAAGCTTTTCACATTAGAGGTCTTATTTTCCATTTCAATCATAGGAGAGATAAAGTAGAGAATACAAAGGTTACATTTCTTTGATACAACTTTTGAATCTTAAATAAGCATCCCTTGAAAACCCCTAAAGCTATCCCTCCCTGATTACATTGCTTGTCTTTGCAATTTTAATTTCAATTACAATTACAATTACATCAAATGGCCTGAAGGCTTACAAAGAGATCTTTACATTCTTGCATTGAAATAATAAGTGGTACATGGTACAAAATGAGAAGACTTTATCACTGCATAAATCCGAATCAAATCCAAGTCACGAACTATGAACAATGCCTCGAAAGAGATTTACCACCCAACCATGTGAAAATGGTGAAGTTCCACCCCTTGTGCTAGGAGATAGAACCAAGGTACTCACAAGGCCTAGAGAAACCTAAGGTAATACAAACTGTAC